>VZSV01000048.1:4774441-4789756 GCA_013398735.1 Nothocercus julius | reverse complement strand
TTTGAAAGTGTCAAAAATTTCTGACACTGCATTACTGAGACTGAAATTCCCCCATGAACAGTTACTTTCCTTACATATCCTGCCATTTCAACTGGAGGTGGCTTATGCCTACTTTTCATACTCCACGTAGTCCATATCTGCAAATATTTCCTATTAGTTTTTGTTGGCACCAACTTGAAGCTTTTATTTACATTATTTTGAGCCTGTCCAAACTCCTCCCCAACTAATGTAGCTTACATAAACCTTTTCTAGAGATGACAGATGTGTGATTTCAAAAAGAGGATCTTGCATCTGTGATTCATTTTGTTTTACTATAGCTTAAGCAGTGCTTTGCTAATAGCATTATTTAAGAGAGGTCATCAAAGCTCAAGCACTTCACATGCACTTTTTAGTTTGACGAACAAATCTAATCAAGAAAAGTTACACTGAAGGAAGGCAGAAGAAACAACTTTTTTTTCCCAAAACTTTCCCTGCGGTACCTTTCACAGTTTAATGTTATCTCAATGCTAAAAGTAAAAGAACCTTTGTATTCAGATATTGCTTTGTGTTGGTGTAAGCATGAAGTATTGCTACCTACAGCTATGCTTCTGACCATACAACTTGCACGGTTTACCAGCTCAACTGCAACTTCCCACTTTAATAAGTTATCTCAGTTCCTCGTTTCCTCCACCTGCTAACATCCTAAAAATAATGAGCTTCAAGATTGAAAAAAATATATGTATTTTTTAATCATGCTATTATTTAGTTGAACAGAAAGAGGTAGAAAGGGGACAAGGGGTCCTTGTGCACGTTCTCCTTGAAAGTTCAAGACACAGGAATATATCGCTGTTAACACGCATATAGAGAACAGATGCATCTGTCAGCTTTCAGTGGCTCCTCTCAAAATAAGAATATGATTGTACTTACCAACAGCTCTTCATAATACCACTACACAAACAAGCTGTTAAAACTATAGCATCAATGAATGCCAAGCTCTTTGCGTTCCCACCTCCCCAATTTCAATGGAGGAGGGCAGGCTCTCCAACCTGGAAAAACAAATTCCTTAAATTCAGTCCCTTTCAAATCAGTTGCCAAGTGTAATTATGTTCTAGCTTAGCAATACTCAAAAGAAAACAAGCACCTCTTCTCCCTGTTCCAACAAGACAATAGAGTCATTGCAATCCCTTGAGGAAACAGAAAAAAAAAAAAAAAAAAAAAAAAAAAAAAAAAAAAAAAAAAAAAAAAAAAAAAAAAAAAAAAAAAAAAAAAAAAAAAAAAAAAAAAAAAAAAAAAAAAAGAAAGAAGAGAAAAAGAAGGAAAAAGAAGAAAACAAGAAAAGGCTTTTGCCCACTTCCATTACTAATAGCAGCTGACCTGCATCACAAGCATCCATGATCATTATTGATATCCGTGGTACCCACCAAGTGCCAGGAGCTACCCCCACACACGCATGCTCAGGCAGACAGCTCCTGCTGCAGACGTGGAACCTGTGGGTAATGCCCTGTATGTTTACTGAGGAACGTTTCTGGTATCACCAGTGATCCCCTGGACAGTTTCTATCTAATATGCAAAAAGAAACAAAAGTTAATTGAGCAATTTCCTGAAGTCCTGAGGCCTCTCCCAGGCTCCCCCCTTACAGATGTCCAGTGCAGAGACTGAGAGAGGGCTGCTGTTTGCTGAGCCATCAGGCAGCTCTCAACTGCTCTGCCGGATCTCCAGATCCACCTGCACTCGTTTCACCGGAACCACCGCTGCTCCACCTCACCCCTTCACACCAAACACAGCTTCCAGGCCCCGTGGTACTTCCACAGGAAGCAGGTTTGACACAGCAATCGCACAGCAATCCCTTCCAAGTCTGCAGGGCTGTGCTCCAAGCAGGATGTAACATTATAGCATGTAATATCACTCTGAGCCATGATCCCATCAAACCCTGCAATAAACAGAGTTTGGCTTTCTAAGAAATTAATGCCCCTCTCCAAAAGCAGCATTTTTTTCCCCTCTGATCTTGCAGTGAATTCATGCTGCAGAACAAAAATTAGGTGGCCACAATCACATGGATGCAATTAAAATTTTCTTAAAAGATTGGGGCAATGACTTCCTTTGTCATAATAATCACAGTGAGGTAATTGCATCCAACAGCCCCATGCCTTTTTGTAAGGTTTTGAAGAAGGTTTCTCCTTTTTCATTGCATGTCCAAAACTGCTGCACAACATTAACCTACATGAATTCCACCACACAGATGCTGCCCGTTGATGCTGCTAAAACAACTGCATGTGCACCATTTTCTCACTAACCCAGGAAAGTGGATAGAGATAGTGGTGGTGAGGCTTTATGTGACTTGAAATGCTTAAGTAAAAGGAAAATGAAAAAGATCACTGGGAAGATGGGTTTGGAAACACTTAAACTGCCATAGTCAGTCCTCTGCAATTGCTAATCATCTCAGAAAGGCCCCAGCACAGCCACCAGCTACACAACATGAACTCCTTTCCCCTGTTCCTGGGAAAAAGCTCAAACCCACAAGACTACAACATGCCACAAAGAGAGCACGTGCCAGATCAAGGACATTTCAACATCCCAGACCTCTAGAATAACAGCAATTTGTTATACAAAATGCCTGCATGATCAGGCAAACCCTTCTCCCACAGAGTGACAGAGTTTTTAAAACCCAATTGCGTTGAACATCACAATCAATTGAAAAGCACGACATACTGAAGCGTGAGAGCAATCTGCACCAGCACATATTTGCATGCAAGTTTCTAGTCTAGTATACCAGGTCCATATGATATAACGTAACACATGGAAAATTTATGATCACTTCCCATTCTCTACTGTAATCTCTTCTGGGTTCATAAAAATTGAAAGCAACTCTGTAATGCAGAAAAAAAATTGCTCTGTACATTTAACTTCAAAATTAATAAAGACCTTTAAAAACAAATGCATCAGCTTACAGTGAAGACAACGAAAGCCTGTGTTTCTCAAACAGTGTAAATATTTACAACAGCAGATAGTGAAGAAACAAAACAATCTCATTATTGTTCAGTGAGGACATTGCTCACATTCTGCATTATATACAGTTAACAATGATGTATTTTTTAGGAAGATTCTCTGCCATATCACTTATTTTCCATTACATCAGAGGATAACATTTGTGAAAGCTAGTTACAAACAACAGGAGCCAAAGCAACTTTCTTCACTATTGTTTAATTGCTAATAGCCTTCAATATTCCTCTTGAGCTTGAATAAAAAGAATACACTATTGACTAAACAATTTTGTATTTTGAAGAAGGATGAAATCATTGCCTCTTTCCCCTCTAGCAAATAAGGAATTTCAAAAATAGTGCACATACTGTATTTCTTTTTAATGATTTATGAGTTGAATCCCAGATAACTATCTATTTGCAGTTTTAGGTTACAACATATCTTTTCTTTCCAAGTCTTAATAGAAATCTAGATTTTGGCATCATTATGACAAACCTTTAAACTTAATGTGGAAATAGCTATGAACCACATTCCTTAGGACTTGCACAACCCAGGGATCAGAGAGTGCAAACTAGTTTCTTTAAGAGGTTCAAGAGCAATGAGGGCAACATAGCAAGTATTCTGCACCTAACACTTCCACAAATTCTTATGACATGGATAATATTTCAGACTATAATTTCCTATGCTTTGAAAAGAATCTGAGCTGCTAATGCAAAGCTAGCTACCAGCAGTTATATGCTCTCTCTCAAGTCAAGAGTTATTCTTCATGTTAAGTACAAGGAAAAATGCTATGAGACATTGAACTGCAGCAGCTTTCAGCCAGAGTTTTTTATTGGAGATTCCATTCAGGCATAGTATGTCTACTTTATAGGTTCATAGTTTTCAGCTTTTCCCAAGCTGATACTTTCTGTACACAGTGACAATATTCAGTAAGAAACCTCCTTTCCACAGCAGGACAAGGGACAGGCCAGCACCGCGAGCTGTGTGAAAGCTTCTACTCCAGAAAAACAATCCACTCTGGGATCCAGAGCCCCCTGAATGCAAACAACCACCTTGAATTATTTTTTTTTTCTTCCATCAATATAGACACGTTTGTTGTGGTTTAGCAAGTCAGATCACTCAAGTTCTTCACTTTAGTTGCTCCTGTGCACAAGGGAAGGGTAACGATACCTCCACCTCCCCGCGCTCGGCACCTTCCATCCATACACATCACTTCTGCGGGGTGGGATTGCTCCTTACTGTTGCAATATGCAGTATCTGGCCCAAACATGAAGCTGAAGTGCCACTGTAAGATGAGCAATAACAGCAGTAGATATATTAATCACTCCTGCAGTTTCACACCTGCACAAGCAATTGCTGCGGTCAGCAGCAATTGCCAAATCCTTGATTTGACAAGGTTGCTAGAGACAGGGTATTTCTCACCAATTTCAACAATATTGCACTACGAAGTCACAGCATTACCATTAAAATGTAAAGCTCTACAAATCCTACAGAGTCCAGATCCATGAACAAAATTCATTCCCCTGCAGCACCAGAACAAGCTGGTCTCCTTCACCTGCCACCACACCATGGTATATGTAGCAGGAGTAAAAAGTCTGCGTGCTCTCTGCGTATCTCAAGGGTCCTTGGTGTAGCTTAAAGACCAGAAATTGCTGCGAGACGGCTGACACACAGCCCGGCTCCCCACGCGAGGGCCGGCACCAATGCGCCGCGGCAGCAGAGAAGCTTCAGCATGGACCGTTCCCTTGGAGCAGCGCGTTGCTCGTTCACGGGAGCGTCCTGGAGCGCCGGCCCGCCTGCGTGTCCTGCCCCACGACTGCTTCGTGCCACCAGAGAAGAGGGAACTGGCATGACACGTCCAAGTTCCACAGACAAGGCATTCCTTACCACGGTCTATAAAGCGCCATTCATTTCCACCACACCTAAAATAGCCAGTAGCTGCTATCATGAGATGAATACTCAGCTATAGGTTCCTTAAATCACTGCCTTCTTACACTTACAAGAAATCTAGTGTTCCGCAGTTATTTCCTCATCCTTTGTCCTTCTGGTTCTCTTTCCAGCAATCGGGCATTAATCCTTTCTGTCCCATCACACCAGCAGTCCCTTCATTTAGGGCAACATAATGGAAGCAAGCGATGCTACTTGAAGGCACTACTAACCCAGATGGAGCGCCAAAGACTTCCCCGAAGGATGAGAAGCTCCCAAACGTGGTCATAAAACTAACAAGCTGATTGTGACAGATACAAATGCTTTGGACACACGAAGGTTTACAAAACTCTGCCAATCCATTCCCATTGCACTTAAAGGCTTTGCAAAGAATATATTGAAAAAATCCACTGTAACTTTCTATTAGCAGAATTAAAGAATTTCTCAAATTGGTCTGGGAATCACTGGGAACAACAGCCAGCTGCAGAAGGCTGCTGAGCAGGAATTCCTAGTAGGAACTGCAGAGTTCAGAACTGCCCCGGCCTGCTTCTTTCTGCGTGGGAAGGAGTCTTCCTGCAGCACTCCCCTGCCTTGCTGCTTACGGGACTTCTGGCTTTTCCTCAAGGAAAAGCTTCAAGCAGCAACCCACATCCACCGTGCGCAAACACAGCTTCATAGGGAAAGCCCTGGACTCCTTTATTCCACCTAGTAAAGGTGGAGAGGAATCATTACCATCAGAGAGCAGCAGGTTGTTAGAAAAAACAGCATTCAGAAGGATGCTGCTAACATCCAGGACAGTATAGTGCAATAGATTCCTGGATGTTGCTGTATATCCACAGGGCAAGTAGAGGAAGTCAATATGGGAAGTTGTCCAGGCAGGGGAAGGCTTAAAATAAAATTCAGGATCATGACGACATCACTGATGCCAGATGACAAGTCACATTTTTCAACCCTATCCCATTTAGAAGGTTCTTTTCTCCCTTCTCCCATAATAGATGCACTTTAAATTAGTTTAGACAGTAGACAGAGTGAGCCAAGTGTGCTAAATAAGGTCCATGCAATTCTGGTTCACATGAACACTATTACAAAACCCAATACATTCATGAGGATAAAAAAGATGAAAGGAATAGCCGTTTCTAACTATTATATATCTATTGAAGCTTAAAGCAAGAAGAAAAAGGTCATAATTTTTTAGCCAAAATTTTATCAGCCCTGGCATAAAGTGTACTGTTGGAAAGCAGAGAGCATTTAACTTGCTGACATCACATGAAGATTTTACATCAACTGCCTTCAAGCAAGCTGCAATGAAGTGAAAAACAAAAGAGAAGACAGCCTCGTCTTTGGTAGAGGCTCCTACGTATCGGCCATATAGCACCAAGGTGGTCGTAAGGCACTTAAAGCTGAAAAACGTGAAGCCTGTTATTTCTGAAGTGACAAGAACCCATGAGTGATAAACACACAGCTGCTTTCTTCCTGGAGGATCAGATCACTTTCCTGCAGGCTCTGGTGCTGGAGGAAGCAACACATTCAGGCTTGGAAGAGGCACTAGTCCCTTCGCACCACAAGAAACCGAGTGTTCAGCTCAGCTCTGCGTTCGCCACCTTGTTGAGAACGAAGCATGAAACATTGCTCCTGGAGGAAGCCGCGCGTAGTCCTACACGGACACGTGCTGCTCAGTGAATGGTATTACCTGGCAGAGGCAAAAGCTCCTAGGCTGCTGGGGTTTTTTGCAAGCTCTCATTACTGCCCTCTAAGAGGGACCTTGAGGCAATTTCCCATTATCTACATTTCCTGCAAAGCTGACAGACGTTGCACACTGCAACAAAGTCAGCCAATTTCTCAGTGCACCATTTCAGAGTATGACATCTAACTTGGCAACTAAACAAACAGAGGATAAAGACTAATGCAGAGCCCATGCTAAATAACTTACTCTTTTCTTCTTTTTCTTTTTTAATTTCCTCTCTTTTCTTAATTAAAGGAATGATTTTTTTTTCCCCTCCAGAACAAAAAGATTCTTCAGACAAGGAAGGTGCCTTCTCTGCCTGGAAGATGACACTGGTGGCAATAGAGCTCCCTTCAGCATCTACCTGGGGCAATCAATCAGCATGAATTCAGTGCAAAGTCAGTACTACCACGCTTACAGCACCTGGCTCTTTCTGAATACTGATTCTGCCCTTACTTTCCCAGTTGACAAAACAGAGATACTGCTTCAATCTCTGGTCTCACGCATTCTGCAGGTTATAGATTAGAATACTTCTTTAATTATGGGTCAAAAGTGGAATTAGAAGGTAGATTATTTTTGGCCATCTTCTGGTTGAGCAAGAGTCACCGTCAATTATAAATTACTCACTGCTTTTCTTAAGACTTCATTTTACGTATCAACTTCAAATGCAACATCTATAATTTCACTCTTCCAAAGCCACCATCTCAGTCATCTTTGCATGGCAAAAGGAAGCAGCAGCCATTCAGGTGAGAAAGGGCTGCTTAAATGCCCCAGAATTTTCACTCAAAGCCTGAGAAAAAGGTCTGGAAAGGCACAGCCCTCTTCACACATCCCTGATGAAGACGACTACAAGATTGAGCAACCTACCCCTCTGACAGCTGTCACACTGCGGTGGCATCTTTTGCAGAAGAGGTCACAGGAGGCCTAGCAATCACATATTGCACTGGCGTGCTCGTACTCATCATGCTGAGGTGACAGCATGCAAACATGAGCAATCCTGCCCATTTTTTCTTTCTTTCTTTGCACATTTCAGTACAGACAGAAGAAGAGGCACACAGAAGAAAGCAAGCTCAGTCCTCCTTGACTTCCAGGAGCGGCTGGACACTGTGGACGAAAAGCATCTCGGACAAGCAGGTCTGTGCTCCCGCATATTTGGGTACTGGCTTTGGAGGGACATGGGTACAGTCAGGCTGCGTTCTGCTCCGTTCACTGCTGACGAGAACCACTTTAAACTGTGAAATCAACAGTTTCCTCATCTTGCCAAATTCCCTACTGCTGGCTCAAACGTCACTCTGAGGCATCCGTGAAGGCCATCCATGAGCACTCAGGAAATGGCTCAATGCAGGACCGTCAGAGCCCAGATTATCGGCTCTCGGGGTTTCTCCTTCCCTTACTCGCACAAGAAGCGGCGTCAGTCAAGCCGTGTGAAAAGGGCAGAGCGCGTGACCCGTGGGGCCACGCGGAGGGGCCACCGCAGCACCACGGTGCAGGCGGGACGTGCCCCCGCCGAGCGGCGCGGCCGCGCTGGAGCGCAGCTTCCCTCCCACGCCCCCCGCACCAGGCACGGCCGCGCTGAGCCAGGCCCAGGCAGCTCCGAAACCCCCCAGAGCCCAAACGGAGCAGCGAGGGAGGGCCGAAAAAGCAGCGCACGGGCAGCCGACCCGCAGCCTAGCCAGCAATAGGCCCGCGGAGCCCTAAAGGCATCCCCAGCCTACGCAAAGCGCCTGTAACCCGGCACAGGGAGAGCGTGCAGCCTGGAAAACTCCCCAGTAGGCACTCAGGGCGGATAACACAGCCTGCGCACGTGTCCCAGCTGACAACCGGAGCTCGAGTGCACACAGAAGCAAACACCCATGACAAGCGTCTCACACACACAACGGGAGATCACAGCCAAGAGTAAAACGCACTACGGATCCAATTCCCTTGCTATGCAAGGAACCGATCCTGGCTCGGCTTCCTCATACTCAGGCTCCTAGGCAGCTGCACCATATAGTGCTATGTGTTTTTAAAATGAGTGAGAAATCCTGCCTGGAATGAAGGCACTCGTCCCTGACGGAGCTGGGGCACCTGGTTTGGGGGAGAACGCTGTGTTCAGCAAAGCCAATGTCAACACCACTAGTAGATAAAAACCTAGGTCTTGTGCAAGTACAAGTCGCTCAGCATGCCCAGAACACCAAAAGCAGAGTATAGGAAAGTCAGATCCCAGAAAGAAAACACCCAGGAGCAGACGGAAAGCGGAGGGGAGCGCAGGCAGCTGCGCACAGTGCGCAGGTTAGCGCGGGCAGGAGAAGCTGCAGGTGAGCGAGGGCAGGAGAAGCTCCACGCTCTGCCAGCTCCTGCTCCGCTGCCCCCAGAGCTCCAGAGCCGCAGCTCTTGCCTGTGACTTGCACATCAGCTCGCCACAAGCAAAACTGCCTGATTCCTCGTTTAAGAAAGGAGTCAGATGGATCAGGGAAAGTCAAAGAGTTGCGGCAGCATGTAATTCCAAACTTCTTGCCATTTGGAAAATACATGAATGTCCTGCAAGCTCTATCTTCTCAGCAATTCGCCTGGAAATAAAATAAAATAAAATAAAATAAAATAAAATAAAATAAAATAAAATATAAAAAAAAAAAACACAGTGCAGTTTTCCCACATTTCCAAGAAGGCCCCCAAAGTATCTCATCTCTAGGAAGCCCTGGGAGCTGCAGAGCACCTCAGGTGATGAGAGCACAGCTCTTTCTTGCAAACTTGCCAAATCATGCAGCAATTTGTATACCAACACAGAGACCTGGCCAGCCTCGCAATTTTACAACCAGAGCAACTAGGTGAATATTTGAACAGTGTTTCACGACTCTGTTAACTTCAGGGGTCCCTTGGCAGCTCTGGCCTCAGAATGAAGAGTACAAAATAGGTTAACACCCCTGTCATGAGCATCACAAAATAAAACACACTCCTCATGCAAAGAAACTGCTAAAAGACATTTATAGAGAGCTTTTGTGCCCCAAAGCAATGAGATATTTCAGTGCAACATGTTAACATACTGCTTAAAAACACTGAAGCATTTAAAAGGCTGAAATTTGATCTCATTTCTATTGGCTTCTGCTCTATTATGCCAAAAGCAAAGTTAAACTCCCCTTCTATCTTTTAATCAAACACATTTCTTCTTTTTGTTAAATCCCAAAACCAAGCCAACCTAACAAGACTCCTGCAGTTTTGCAGCTGCATTTCTCCTCGCACAACCCCCTCAATTTATCAAACACTAACTTTGCAAAGAGCCGGCTGCACCACAACAGCTCCAGTGCAGTGACAGCACTCAGCATTTTCCCCCGCCTCTCACAAAGCCTTGCAAAGACAGCCAGCCATCCAACGGGCAGGAGGATTAGCACAGTCTGATATTCCACAGTCCAGCGTGCTGTATCTGTGGGGCTCTTAGGGGTTACTCACCCCTAGGAATTACCTCGTCTGAAACCGTATGATCTCCACGGGCTTCAACACAGGGTGAGGCTGCAACGCACACCGTCTCCCTCTGTGCTCATGACATTGCAATTTACCTTCCTGTGACCGCTGCCATTCCTGCAAATACCTGGCACTTATCCAACAGGTTCAACAGCTGCAGGCAGTGGGGTTGCGTACACACACATCCCGGTGTGGAGCAGGAAACACCCCAGCAACCTCGCAGCGACCATTTGACACAGGTGACAACTGAGCAGCAGGAAACTAAGATATACAGAGGTATACGTATACCCAGAGAATACAGGTCAGAAGCAGGAACATAACTCAGATTTCCTGTCTCTCACTACACATCTCTAGCTGCAAGAGAACTTCCTCTTCTAAATGGATTTTTTTTTGCAGCCAGCCAGCATGTAGGTCCACACACATTTATGTTATTTGAAGTAAGAAAACTCTCATATAGAGATGATTTTCAATGTCAAGAGAGCAGCAGTTCATCTGCAAGTTTCCAATCTACTTGACAGTTGTAGCTGTCACATATATATATGTATATTTATATATATACACACACACACGCGCACACACTCTTTACAAGAGCAGCTTTGGTTACAAAAAGTGTAAGTGAGCTAAGAGAAGGAAAATAGAAGACACTGAAAACAAGTGTCCTTGCTAGTCCTGGCATTTCCAGTTCGTATTTGGCAGGCAGGGTCTACATAAAACGGACTCTGAAAGCTGTGGTGACAACAATCACACTGAAGCAGACAACACTTTGGACACAAAATTGCAAGTGACATTCAATTCACTTATAGGAAAGGAAGGAAAACGAAAGTCTCCTGTTATCCCCCTGAAAGACATGGCTTGTTCCCCCGTGTATTTTGTGCTCCCTCTTGTCACCTACTGTAAAGTATTACCCATCGCTTTTCACCCTGTTTCAGACTCCATCAGGCTTCTTAAAGAGGAAAGTCAGGGCTAATTTTCACTTTCTACTGCAGGAGGGTCAACCAAGCAGTTCCTGCAAGTCCCTCAGGAGCCGTTTGCTGGAGGAGGCTACGGGAAATGGGAGAGAAGGGCACGTTCGGACAGGGGAAGTCAAGGCAATCACAAGAATTTCTCTCTGCAACACAGCCCGTGTTACGAAAGCCCAGGAGAGCCCTGTATTGCAACGCTGCCTGTGTTTCAATCCGTCTATCTTCTTGGATACGTATAGCTTACACAGAAATACACCACATTTTTCCCATTAGCCTTCCTCTTCCGACCGATGATTTTGTAGTTACAAGGGATTAGCACAGGGATTGGCCTAGCGGTGAATCACCCTCAATAACACACTGCGCTTTTACAACTAGAAATAGAGGGATCAGAGAGATTAATCCTTTGTCCTAGATGACACGAGGAGGCAGAGGCAGTGAAAGCAAATATAAATAGTCAAAGGAGGCTCTCTGGCTTGTTACAGCCTCCTTTGGATTGGAAAGGGCCTCTTCAACCAAGCCATGCTTTAGGAGGTTGTCAGGAATGACATTAAATGAAGAGACTCCCTTCTGTAAAGCTACCATTGGGAGAGGAGGCTTTCCCACTAATGACCCACACGGCACTACCTTCCTTCCTGCAGGAAGGTGAAGGCCAGGTTTGCCCCTGCTGCACAGAAAAGCGCTTGAATTTGTAATACCTGAGAGAATATTACCTCAGTATTGAATTGGTGCTACTGGGCAGCTTGTACACGCAGATTCGTTTTTGCCCTGTTAGGCTGATATTACCCAAATCATCCTCTGCTGGGAAAAATTGCTCCAAAAGCCATGCCCAGGAGCCAATACCTCTCAAACCAAGAGTCATCAGGAGCAGCATGAGGACTCCCACTGTTGTGACCGTGCAAAAAATCTTTGGTAACAAAAGACTCGAACTTAAAAAACAACTTATTCGATAAGTTGACTTCCCCGCTCCAAGCAGTACTAGCAGCACAGGGGTAAGAGCAGCAAGTTACAGGGACAGCTTATTCCGGTCATTAGAGTCAACAAATCAGATCAGGAGGTAACCTGTTTATTAAGCGTCATTTTCTTAATAGGTACTCTTCTTTATAGGAACATTATACACAATAAAGAAGAACTGAAAGGTTTTTTAAAATACAGTGTCTTTGAGAAGAAGAGAGGCACTCCAGGTTTCTAGACTTTTTAAACAGGAGCAACTGTGTGTGTGTAACCTTGCACCCATGTTTTTTGTCTGACATGCAAATTCTTTCTTTCCTTCCCCTGTTTTATCCAACTGCCCTTCATCCTTCAAAGAGAAACGTCACCTGTCCTTGTGCGGAACATGACAAAGGTCAAGCTACCTGCTCAGGGACGAGCAGCTGCGAATATTTTTGCTCCTTGTAATGCAACCCTTATCTTTCAGTGTGCAAACACAGGTTCTCACTGAAACCCTTTTGAGGGTCATGCAGAATTTTGGGGGGCAGATTTCAAGGTTACCAAGGCCACAGGTAGGATTTATCTGACTCCAGCCTACAGCATTCATATTTATTATTGATTCTGGCCATAAAGTCAGCAAGCTTTAAATCTAAGATCGCTAAATGAGTCTTAAGGAGTAAAGTACTTATCTGCTAGCTGACTTGAGCATCTCATTCCATCAAACTATGGAAAATCTCATCTAGAGTTTCTAGAACCTGTTAATTCTGATGGATTAGACATACACCTAGAAACCCCAGAAGTTTGCTACCACAACTACGGTCAACTGACATTTGCTTTTGATTCCTGTTATCAAAATTTTCACAGTTTTCAGCTGAGTCCGTTTCAACCACAATAAGCCTCTGGCTGAATTTAAGGTATGCTGCCAAGTTCCCCTACTTGTTTTTAAAGGGAAACTCAGACAGGCACACACTTAAAAAGACACGGAAGTTGAGAAGTAATTTACATCACTGATCTACTATGGCCCAAACTGATAATCAGCTGGACGCACAACGAAGCCTCGTTTTCCTCTAATCCCTGAGGAAAGAAATGGCACAAGGAACTGTTTAAGGCGGAGGGTTTTGCTGTCCGTGAGCTGCCTGGTCTCTGGTGACAAGGTACTTTCAAGAGTAATATAGCACTGAAATGTTAGAGAAAACACTGCTTGCAAAGACCTTGCAAGGGTATCGCATCCATTTACCTACTCCACGGCAGGATCAATAGACATGATGTAATCTGTTATTTGGTTGTTTAATGCTTCGCAGGAAGGTGGTTAGATTACTTGACAGAAGACCCACAGAAAATATTGTGGTAAGCAGTAAAAGAGAACCTGTTTCAGCAATGATGAGTTCTTTAGAAGAGCAGTGTTTTCAGTTAAAAGTCAGACGACAGAACCAGTAAAATCGGCCCTAAGGTAGTAAATATCATTTTACGGACCTGGAGTTGTGGAATTTCACTATTAATGTCAGTTTTGCCGCATCAAAGTAGACTACAACCAGTCTTCACAATTAATATACACATCAGCAAAACAGAAGTTACTAACCCATGCACAAAATCTACCAATGTCGGTGGTAATTACACATGTCACTCGAAAGGTATTAGCACAGTGAATTAAATGCCTGTCTTGTGTCACTTGTGCTGGCCCTGCAGCAATGAGCACTAGGTGCTTCAGAGAAAGAGCAGACAATAACCAAATAGCTTATTCCCCAGGAAAATTTCCTCTCCGACACCTTACGTCCCAGACTCGAAGCTTTCCGTTCGTTATTGCCTTCGGCAGCTTTGACTAAACAGTCAAATACGCGTCCTTTTCAAGGGAGGCTTGAATTCATCTTGCTTACCCTCAACGTAGGCCTTGTAACAGGAACCCACCTCTCGTCCGCAGGGCAGCATCACTAGCGGGAGGCACCCTGCTCCTGTGGCCATCTGCCTCCCTCGCCAGCATCAGCGTTTGAAAGAGCAACGAGGAAACCAGCTTGGCAGAGCAGAGGCTTCGGCGCGTTGCCCACAGCATATGCGACAGCCCCAGCGGCTGCGAAGGCTCAGTCTTTCCACCCTTTAATGCACAAGGGCTGCTTATCCAAAAGGTTAGGACAATAATACAGAAAACAAAAACACATCGCTGCAAATATGCGAAGTATAACTACAAACAGAGTATGCTCTGGCCTTCCAAATTAATCTATCCTCAGGACAGTTAAGACTAGGGGGAAAAAAAAAAAAAAAAAAAAAAGGAACAAGTGGATTTTCTAGTACTAGAATTGCAACTGCCTCATTCAGATACCACCAGCAATATGGACCAAATATTCCTACACCAAGGTACGAAAGAGATTTCAGGCTTTCATCTGATTTCACAAGCCAGAACAAAAAAATCCCTTCCTTACAACTTGTTTACGTATATAAACAAAACTACTGACTAGGGCCAGCTGAATACCAAGTCAAAGTGAAACCAAATAATCAGTGAATTAAGTTGATTTAAGTTCAAATCAGACCCAAACTACACGAAGTCCCCAGTGAAAGGACAGCTGTTCACTCTTCACATGTCTTATCACTTTCAGCAATCACAGCACAAAGAAATTCTGGGCAAAGTCTCACTTTCAGAGCAGCCACAGGGCTCGCCTGGGGACTCCAGCGTGACACGCAGCCTGGGCCACAGCTGAGCAGCTTCAGCACCCCTGAGCGGGTGTCACGCTGCGTCTAGGACACGTTCTCGAGCCAGGACCCTTCACATTCCCAGAAATCCAGGACACATTCTCGAGCCAGGACCCTTCATGTTCCCAGAAATCCCAGGCCAGGGCAGACTCAGCAGAACTCTGCGACAGCAAAAATTCATCAAACCTGACAGGTTCCAAAGGAAACATCTCAGGCTTGATAAATAAACATTGTTCAAATAAATATTCCTTCCCCCTGAAAATTTCTAACTCTACCATTGACTAATCCTCAGTCCGACTCGAAATTTCTCCACAAGTTATTTCAGCAGCAATAGCTCTTAAATAGTGATGCTGCTTCGGCTAAGCGCTATTGCCAGACCCGTCCTCCTCTTTAGCCCCGATCTTCTTTCCAGCGTTTCCTTCCATCTCAAGCTCCCTCTAGGCTGCCCCTTGCGTGTCTGTGCTGCTGGGCTCCTTCTCAAACCTACGTACTCTGAAGCACTCCTACTGCATTAATCCACATCCCAAGCTCTGGGTTCTCCCGCAGCTTCAAACAAACTCGGTGGTTAGTAATCCTGCCTTTCCGCACGCTTCCAGCCTACTAGAAAGGGAAAAGGTACTGCTGTGCTTACGAACAAGCCCAGAATTACTCTGTCTGCCTACTAGTTCCTAAAGGCACAATTAAAAAAAAAAAAAAAAA
>VZSV01000048.1:4755352-4773506 GCA_013398735.1 Nothocercus julius | reverse complement strand
CGGGCGGCGGGAGCCCGCGGCCGGCGCCCGTGCCGAGCCCCGCGCTCGCTCGTGGCGAGTTTGGTCTTTGAGGCTGGTCGGAGTTTTGCATCGCCTGAGTCTGCGCTTACTAAGTGATGATTTACAGGGCTCCGGCGAGACGGCACTTACCCTTGGAGGACAGGGGCTTTTACGTCCTCTGTGGTCGTATGTAGACTTAAGTTTAAAAGCACACTTAGAAAATACAACTATTCCCTAGTAAGAGTATGGAAACGTGAATACATCGTGATAATCATGCCCTGTTTACCGTACCTCTACCTTGAAGAGCAAGTCGGCTTCCCTTCTCAGCTGGACCACTAGCTCATCTTGAGGCCACAGAGAAATCGCAAAGGCTCCTTCCCCCCCTCCATCTTTCCGCCCCTTTTTGTTTTTTGGGGGGATTATTTGCCAGGATTGTATCTCACTGTGGGCACAGCACAGCTTACCACAAAGTACAGCATGCCGAGGTAGGAAAGGGGCCTGCAGTCTCAATTCTAACAGGAATAAAAGTAGAAACTACACAGAAAAGCATTTGCACAAAGGGCAGATTTTCCAGGTGAAGCAGAAACAGAACAGGAGCCAGAATGACTGGAATGGAAGGAGCTACAAGGCAGCACCAGTAGAGTGGTGAACACTGCGCTAGGATCAGAGCGTCGACGCCGGGAGCGCCGCGGCAGCGCGTCCTGCCCGCACGGCTCACGGCTCTCCAGGAGGGGAAAAGAAAGCAAGCAAACCCAAGGCTTCGTGAATCTTTTGTGACTATTTCAAAAACATGAATTAAAAAAGAAAACATGAAAACAGAACATCTGCTGCTTTGCTAATTGAGCTCTTTCTCGTAATATATGCCTAAAAATACACAACCTGCCTAGCCAAAGATACTGATGGGTCGGCATAAAGACGTGTCCCACCGTCCCCCAGAATCTGGGCTGTGATGACAAAAATGCGGCCTCTATATACACTTGCTATCAACTATACACATACATATAAATAGTATATATAATTTTTTTATATATATTTTATATATATATATATATATAAAGTCACAATGACAGAAGTATCTCTGGGCCCAGCAGACTCCAATTCTCTCCACGAGCAGCAAAGATTTCCAACATACAGTTACTAGGAATCTGCTCTCCAGAAATACTCCTTTCAACAGTAAGTCCTATGGGGCAGAAACTAATGCTAAAAAAAGGTATGCTGTACATCTCTGCCTCCTTTTCTGCCTTACATACAGCAGTTTTTATGTGGACAAGCACCGCTTATTTTTCCTAGATGATAATAAATGATCTTTTTCTTCTACCATTTTGGTCTGAGCATCTGCATATTTCCATGATAACACCACAATTGTCTGGGGGATCACTTTAGAATTCCACAGTGGTTTGGGTCACCAAAGCTACATGAATTTTTGGGGGGAACAGCTGTTCCTTAATAGCAATTAAAATTATTTCCATCATATTTTTAATGGTTGTACCAGTCTTCTATGTAATTGCCTTAAGAAAGTGCAGTATGTTCCTGCAACTTTTTACACAATAGCATGTAATATTAAATCACTAATTATAATGGCCATTAAAGACTCAGGTCTGGAAGCAGCTCCAAACATATTTTGGGGGGTGCAAAATGACAGTCTTTTTCACACTAACAAAAGGTGCTGATAGAAGATGGTAGTTCTCCTAAATCCATCTAGCTGTCTCATCCTCCCCCCAAAAATCCTTACAAATTGGTAGCTCAAGCACCTTCATGCACTCTAATGCACACATACTCATTCCAGATGCGTTTTTGTAACCTATCCATGGCTGTTAGCCTTCAACATAGAGAAGGAAAAAATTAGGCCACAGAACATGACATCTATTAAACAAGACATCAACAAGTTAAAGCGAAGAATATAAGCCCGAGGACCAGGAAACTAAATGGAGGCAGGGCCGCACTAGGCTGCTAGGAACACGCAAGCCTTCCTCTTGTGTATGTGCCTGCCTGCACAAATATGCCACGTACACAGACAGGAGGGGATGTTTTCCTAAACTTTTTGGTTAAGCTCTTTCCAGTTCAGCTAGGTTGCTCTATTTCCTTCCACCTGCATTAGCTGTGCTGTGTGTCTGTCCATCTGAGCACTCTCTCCTATGTACAAAGCTGGCAGAGAGCAGAGGAATTTCTCCAGTCCTCTGAAGACTCCTGTTTTATTGAAGATGAGCCTAGAATTCACTCTTTTCTGCATTGTTGCTCTGCTGCTTTCTGCCCATGCCAAATAAGTAAAACAGATTCTCGTAAGAAACGGAAAAAAAGAGGAATACGAGCAGAGGGTGAAAGGAATTGACATGAATCCAAGCAGGAAGATGGTACGAAATACAGAGACCATATCCTTCCCTAACTATTCTTTATTCAACATTCATTCAGAAATACTTCCAGGTTCTGAAAGGAGAAAACCAAAGCAAAACAAACAAATCATTCCCTTACCTGGGATCTGGGATTCCTTAAAACTTGCCAGTGTGCTGCACACAGAATCGGCTTCAGCTTCCTCTCTAGGGTAAGTGGAATTACCTTTTGTCATGTTCTCCCCTACAGCATCAAGAAAATTAATGCATCTCTGTTGTCAATTTAAAAGAGAAATTATTTGCTGGGCAAGTTTGTATTTCCGAGAATACAGAAAGTTAGTGTTTGCTTAATTCCCTCAAGAACAGTAAAGGAACAATTACCACTTCATTTCTTCACCAGCCCAGAAAATCAATGCTGTAATACTAGGAATGTTGAGACATATGATGACCAAAAGATACTCCCTCTTTGGAGATTATGTTTTGCCCTAGTAAATGGCAACAGATTAAGAACTGAATACAAGGAGAAAATATATCATTTGTGAGAACTGCATGGAAAGCACCTGAAAGATGGCACATACTGAACTGTACAATAAAACACTGTACAACGTCAAGGACACCAGGACTTATTTTGTGAAAAGAAGAAATGAAGCGCAGAAGAGAGGTTACTCATAAAATATACACCAGCAAGAGATCCAAAGAGTTGCAGTCATTGTAAAATAATTTTCTTTCCTTAACTTGTCCATGTAAGCTCTTTCGCACCAACTGGCAAGCAGCAACCCAGCAGAAGACACCACTCAGAGTTTGTTCAAACCAGTGCTGGTGTGCAGCTTTACCCACAGAAGCACAAGGTTTCACAGCTTGTGTCACTCTTATTAAAAACACCAACAGAGCTCCAAATAGGTGCTTTGCGGACATTTTAAGAAGCGTCTTCCCAGTGCCCGAAACTTGCAGATTTTCCCCAAAGTCAGATGCAAGACAGAAATCAGCAGTGTGATAAATTTTACTAAAACTTAACCTTGGCAAGTCACTAGGAAGAGATAATTTGAAAGTCATTTTTGAGACAGTGGCAGAATTAGGTAACGCACCTTTCCAAGCTCAAGGAGGCAGAGGAGAAGGACATTTGTCCTGCTGAGCCTACCATCTAGCAGGGGGGTTTCTGAACCTTCTCCCCCACTGCAGGGGCTAGACTGCATTCACCGAACACACAGGTGCAACAAAAGCACAAGGAGAGCCTGTTTCTGTGTAACAGAACCCAGGAAACATCTTCCTCATACGCATGGCTACTCAGGATCGAACAACTTAAAGCTAAAGGCACATGACAGAAAAACAGGAACTGGAGAACTTAAGATGACAGAGAATCTCTGTAGGTATCCTGCAAAATTAGAGAAGGTTCAGAGAAGCACAATGAGCACAACTAAAGCCCTAAAATAGCAAAGACCGTGAAGAGATTGAAATTGTTACCATAAAGAGGAGATGAATAACAGGAAATGTGATACAAATGCAGAACATAACTGAATGCTCCAGAGACATTTCTCACAACACTACAGAAAAAAATGTTAGGAAATTCAAAACTACAGTAAAACGAAATGCTTTTCACACTGCATATAATTAGTTTGTACATCTTAGTAAGGAACTGAAACTGAATTTATCAAGATTTAGTAGTATTAGACTTTTCTGAACATCTGAGTTAATATCATAACATCTGAGTTAATATCATATCGAGACACTAAGTTTTTCATAATTCAGACCAGTCACTAGCATCAGCGATTACATCCAGTGCTGAAAACAGGTAACTGCACACTTGGTTACTGAAGAATTCCAATGCCTTTCTCTGAACAATCTGTAACCAGCCATTCCTGGAGACTAATGCTGGACTGGGATTGTTCTCCAGCTGATCCACTTAATTAGTGAGTCCTATGTTCCCACTAAAGAAAACTACCTATGATGATTGACAACACAGGCAACGCTACGAAGAAATCTAGAACCAAAGATAAAATTCCAGCATTTGAAATCATTACAAACTGGGTTCATCCAAAATAAATCCATGGTCTAGCATTCAAGCAATTTCAGTTCAAGCAGAGTGTCTGTCATTCTGTGACAGTCTATTTAAAAGACCACATTCTATGCAGAAACTTTCCTGTGCCCTCAAGGTTTCTTTACTCCTGCTCCTTTGTTTGAGAGAGAAGGAAAAAAAAAAAAAAAAAAAAAAAAAAAAAAAAAAAAAAAAAAAAAAAAAAAAAAAAAAAAAAAAGAAGTGTTTTGAAATCCTTGAATCCTTGTTTTTTTCCTTTTAAACAACTTTAGTGTTTTTACTTTGAACTCTTTAACCCTCACAATGACATTCCACATTAATCAAACCATTTTAGTGGTAAGGTTTTGTCTTTAATTTGTAATGCTGGGCAGAACACCTAATTTCATTAACCATTCACCATCCAGCTATGATTAGAATACCTAATCATTATGGAATAATATATAGTAACTGGCTCCATTGATGACTGGAATAAAAAGAAAACTGCCTGAAAAGCTCATTTAGCTGTAAATTTCTATTGCTGAAAACCTATAAAGTTTCTCAAAGCTTGTGCAGAAAGGACAAGTAGTAAGGGGCACCAGTTTGTTTGGGCAGTTGTTTGTATACATTCCTCATATATCACAAAATTTATCTTTTCATATCTTCTTTTCATACCCTCATCTTTTCATACCTTCATCCTCTCTTCATAAAGCAAAGAAGGTAGCTACCTCTTTGCACTATATGTTTAGAAGACCAGGTACTTTTTCTTACTATGCACCCAGCATCCAACTTCCACTAGCCAGCAGACCCCACTGAAACTCACACTTGTGAGGTGGAGGGATGGGGAGAAAGAGCAAGCAGCTCTCTTTCCCTGCACATTAGCTAACAGTTTTCATTATGTATAAAAAATGTATACAGGCACATACTTCTGAGGCATCCTTCCACTGAGCTTTTTGAAAAACGTGGGAGTAAGGCAAAAGCAAGGAACGCACACTATTGCTGGCCTCCTCACACATGTTCAGACCAAGCTAAATGGAAGCTATTAAAAGTAAAAAAAGTTTTCCATATCTAATTTCATTATCTCATTATCACCCAAATCTCATTATCATCGAAACTTTCCCCATTCTTAATGCATCTGCTGCCCTCTGGTGTCTCCCTCTGCAGCTTCACACAGAGAGCAAAAAAACTCAGCAGGTTCTGTCAGAAGAGGAAAGTCACACTTCAAATCAGCAGACTGCAGTTTTACTGGCAGTTCTTTTGCAGGCTGATGCTTGTAATAATTTTTGAAAAATATCAAGCTACTAAACATGCTCATTCTAATAAGAGACTGAAGAACAAATGAAACCAATGTTTTTCAGTGAACATTGCCAGCCCAAATTCCTTCAAAATTAGCCGGTTCCAACCAACTAAAATGACGTCCACTTCAGCCTGAGAAGGCTGTTACAGTAACAGATGCCTTCTCCTTTTATAAGAAATTTTTGTACATACCATTTGAATACCTGGTTTTGCAGGGGTGGCTTTTTTTTTTTTTTTTTTTTAAACAAAATGTTAAACTGGAAAGACAAAACAGAAGCTAAACTACTTTCCATCAAATATACACACTATGACCATAAAAGAATTTAGAGCCTAAGTCGCAAGGTTGCATTGGCAAGACTGATAAAGAAATTCAAGCATACTGAGTTATATATGGATTCATTATAAGGGAAAAGATGGAGAAGGTAGAGGATGACCCCCAGAAGAGCTGGAAACACAGCCTGCAACTCACCGAGTGCGTGTGAGGGGAGCTAGGAAGAAAGACTGGCTGCAAGAAGCAGAACACACTAAGCTGTGGACAGAGATTCAACACGTATTAGTAAGACAAGACACAGTCACGTACTGGTAAGGCAAGATGCGCGCTGGATTCTGCAGTTTTCTTAAATCTTGCGTTCATTTTGACGCATTTGACTGCTCAGAAGCAACTGCCTTTGAGATGCAGCCCGTACTCCCAAGATAAACACATTACAATCGGGTTTCTCATTCATGGAAACAGCTGCAGGAAAGGACTCAGCCCAAGGAGCCAATCCATAGGTGGCTGCATGACATCGTTGCACCTTTTGAGAAATATACAGAAAATCTGCCACATTATTCATGAAAACCTTCCGAAGACTTCAAAGTGCAATAGTCCTTTAACCACACAATCAGCTTAGGGAGACTCTTACCATACAGAGGAATTTCTCAAGAATGCTGTAGGATCTCAGAAGGTCTCAAGAGCTAATGCAAGAGCTAAAGCAGAGGACCCCCTTCTGGAACCCGTTAATGTGAACTCTAATAAAAAGGGTGTACTAGATTTTTCTCATGAGAAAAGGCAAACATCCACCTTACAGCAGAGAACTTTGGAGGAAGAACTTTGTCCTGATAAAGACGAGCTTGCCGAGCTACTTTGTCCGAGACAGCTGCCTGCTGAGGAAATAGACAATTAGGGATATAAAACAGGTCAAAAACAGTAACAGTCCAAACATCATTAGAAATAGATCATTTTGCCCACGTTTTATAAGTGTATTTGACCGCTTTATTGCCAGGCTGGTTTCGCCACTGACATCTAGTGGTCCCCACTGCACCGTAAAACAGCGTGGTTGAAACAGCACCTGATACCTGTTAAGCAATTGCTCTTCTCGAGGGAAAACAAAGAAAAAGTAGAACACTTCTGACTAACTGAAGAGTTTTGCATGCAAAATCTATTATCTGTATATTTACTCACTGAACACAGGAAAAAGGAGATTCTGAAATAATGCTGTGAAAAGGAATATTCTTTTATGCATGCACAGATAAGCTCTCAACATTCAACGGTACAAGTAACTAACCTTTGAAACACCAAATATAAACTAGGAATTGAAACTAGCTAAAGAAAACAGGAGGCTGCTTTGGAAAATTACTGTTAAGAAAGTGAAGGATTAGTTTTACACCTTAAAAACAAAGAGCAAAGCGTTACTGCCCACAGAAGCCCTGTGGCTCTGCTCTGACACTCTAACATACCAACTTCACAAGAAAGAGCTTAAGTTAATTGCTGAATTAAGCAGATCCACTTTTTTAAATAATCATCTTTAAACAAGGCAATACCTATAAAAAGGAAATTACTCTCTCTCATTCTTTTTTCCCCAGCACTTCAGCCATGGCAAACATTGCAAGACTGCCCTCAAGTAAAATCAGGATAAAAGCTCCAGGAACCAGAACAGCGCTGGCTCACACAGCTGTCCCACAGCTGCACTCGGCTTTCCTAGTCACAGAGATGTCCTCACAGGGGCAGAGAGCTCTTCAGGACTGACAGAGACCCCAGAGAAAATCCCAAAGGCAGGTCAAGATGAACCTGAGTCATACAAAAGCTGGAAAAACATGACTGGGCAGTAGCAGGAGCACCTCCCTGCAGACACAAGCAGCTCTAATCCATAAGTCACATCCAGGAGACATTGTCCCCTATTAGGAAAGTTCAAAGTACCCATAAAAAAAAAATCTAAAATCAGTACTTATTACAATGTCTAAAAAAGACAAAAATACTTTTTCTTTTGTTTTAAATAATTTTTAACCTCCTTATCTCCTAATGAAATTTCTAAAGGAAAGCATTAGTACAGTTACATCACACAGGGCTGAAAGCTGAGTAGATAGGGGCATTGCAAGCACACAGGTTTTGTTCCCTCCCCCTTCTAAAGGTTCAGAGAAAGGGAATCTTTTATTCAAGATCCAAGAACACTTCTGACACCTGTGCAGAGCTTATCAACTTTACACAAGAATCCTGTGGATCATTCAACAACAGATCAGCCTGGTTAAATCTCCTCACAGCTCCTCAGATAGCATTTTTAAAAAACAAAAATAACAACCAATAACAAAACAAAAAAAATATACAAAAGGGAAGCAGAAGAGCACACCAAGTCATTGTTAAAATTCCACTATGTAAATGCTTTATGATACAATCTAATTATGTGAACAAATGCACAAAAGCTAGAACATTTGTCTACAGCAGATGCATAGCACCACAGAGCACTGACTAATACTTAGAAAACCAAATCATTAAGGTACGTTTACATAGTAAACAGTAATTAACCCATAGCACAGTCTAACACAGGATTTGTCAAAACCTCCTAGCATATAAATTAACAACTAAAATATTAATTACAAACTTAGGTGCTCTTGGGGCTATTCCACTTTCCAAAAATAACAGTATCTGTCATCCAGTACTGGAAATCAGAACAAAACCTGAATATTTATGCATAAGAAATACCTGTATCAAGTATAATAAAAATGAGGTATAATAAAAGCAATAAGCTACATACATAGAAATTACTGTACTGTGTTCTCCGAGAAAAATGGTTGCATGCTTCAGAGTAGAATTATACATAGACTGAAAGTTATAAACCAAGTAGAGATTTGACTTAGACACCTTCTGACACAAATCTCAGTTCGGCAGCTTTAGTAAAGATTTTATAATCATTCTAATGCACTGCAAAATAATTTCCAGTCACTTATACTTAACAAAATGATATTATGAGATATATGAAATATTATGAGAGCCTATGTTATTTTAGTTACACTTCCTGAAAGAGCCTACTTTGTCTTCAAAGAGACCAATACCTCTAGTTTAGAAAGCTGATGAACCTCAAATCACTAACGGCTGGAAAATCATTGCCATGTTTGCCCTGTTTCTTTTTCTTTTCCTCTGGCATCAGGTATTCTCACCTGTATAGGAGATACAATAAAAACTATATGCATTAGGGTCATGACTGAAATTCCCAAGGGATTTAAGAAGATGCAAGTGGCTTACACAAAAAGGAATTTTCTCCAAGGATTAGAATGAAGTTACTACTTTATCTTTCATTTATCCTCTTCCTTTTATTAGCCCAACTTTTAAATGCCATGCACACCAGCTGCTACTCTCTGGTTAAAATGCAGCATAAAACACATTTTAATACCACAACCACCCCAGTGGTTGAGGAAGCTGGCAAAAAAGGGGGTAAGTTACAGCAAGGTTTTCAATTTAGAAATAAGACAGCATTTAACTGTTTGGATGCAAAGCAGAGTTTTGTTTTAAAGTGCATTCAGAACAGAAGGCCTCAGGCAGCGTATCGTCTCTGAAGACTTTGTATGTAAGGGATTAAAAGATTTCAACCATTTTTCCCCCATAGCTACACGCTCCTTCACACTGTCCCAGGCAAGTACTGAGCTGCTCTTGCACAGTAGCAGCTGGAGAAACTACAGGTTAATACCTGCCAGTGGGTGAACACCCATCTCCTAATGTTCCTAATGAAGTCAGGGGGAGTTTTACCACTGGCTTCAGGAGGAGCAGAGATGAGTCAATGCTTTTGAAAGACAAAAATCCGCCCCCACCACCACCACCACCACCACCACCACCACCTCTCTCCAAGTAAATAAATCCAAATCTTATTTTGGAGCATGCTGTAAAATAGGAAGAGTTATTTTATGCATTTATTGTAAGAGCATAACCAGAATAAAATTTAATATTTATTAGAATTTCTTCCAGTAACAGCATTCAACATCTTAACAAACCAAATTGTGAAGTCTTAAAAAATCTAGGATTACAAAAAAAGTTAAAATAAATTGTTCCTTATATTTAATGGCAACAAAGGGAAATTTTCTATTTAAAAAAAACTTGCCTATAAACAGTATCATTTTAAGAAAGTGTGATTAACATGATATGTCATTTTCAGAATGGATACACAGCATATGAATACCAATCTGAATGGAACAGAGGGACAGAATGCTGCACCCCTTGAAGATCTCAGCAGGCTGCGTGAAGAAAAGGGAGGGAAGAGAATCTTTCTAGTGAAATAACTTAAAAATCCCACGCAATGGACAAAACGCAAGAGTACAGAAGACATTACATGACACCCTCATTACAGCACCCTCTCAAGTCTGGTTACAGTAAATAAAGTTAGTAAAGTGCATCTTTTAAAGACTTGTCTAGTGAAATAGCTTTCCAAATATAAAACACTTAACACAAGACGTGCAGTAACAGTTAAATCATAGTGTCAATTTTTAAAAACTATCTTTAGCTTTTCATTCACTAAAGAAAAGTGTTAACTGCAGTAGTGTTCACATTATTCTTCAATAGGATGCGTCCTCATGTGCTTTTGTTACTCGTCACATCTTTAGATATGGAGCAGGGCAAAATTATGCAGTTTAAGCAAGTGCTTCTCTGAATGCAATACAATTCTTCAATGGCAGAACGGCCACATGCAGCACAACCAAGTTAGATTTTGGGAAGCTTTGGTGCACTAACGACGGGATTGGTCTCCTGCAAATACCTTCGCCCTGCACTCTTATAGTCGTAGGTGCAGGCGTGAGTCTCTGCATAGCGGTGAGTTGCACAGAAGTTGTTTCCACATCTGAAGAATCAAGAATATTAGATGTTACAAGTTTTTCTCTCTCTGACATGCTGGGAGCCCTTTGGCTTGATCACATCTTGTTTATTTAACATAACTGTTTGGATTCTAATCATCCTCGACTGATAACATTAATTGGTGGGGAAATCACTATGACATTTTTGTCACTCGCTATACAGGACCCAATACTCCCTTCAGCTTGGAAGTTAAGCAAGACTGGTACCCCTGGAACCAGCTAACTGGGATTACAAACTGTTACAAAGGCTTGGGCTTGCTTTGCTGCTGGGCCTTCCACCCCCGCCCCCTCCCAAGATCAAAGATAACAGGCAGAATTCAGTGGACAAATACACAGATCTGAAGTAATGGTATTGGGTGAAATCCACATAATGCATTTGAATTAAAAAAAGCCACATCATTTACAGTGCCAAGATAGATGTTCAGATCAGCACTAATTTCAACCTGAAATAAAATCAAATTAATAACTATAGATTTTATCAGCTGTGAAGATAGATGAACTGATTGTAGGAAACACGACTGTTGTTCTCCATAACTGGTAAGAGTGCATTTCTCCACTATCAATTGCAAGTTCGATAAGATTGTAATTTTGCCTTGTAATTTGACATCTCAACACAGATACAATTCCTAACAAGACAAAGGACAATATATACATTGTACCTGATCTGAACAAGTGCTTAGAGGAAACCAGTATTAGTGTCCTGCTGCCTGAAGTCATTTGACAAAGATGCTTCTTGCCAGTAAAGCAATGGCATAACTCAATCAGACATCTCTTCCAACAGGCTGACAATAGCTCAACCAAATTTCTGTCACATTATAAACAATAATAGTCCTCGATTTATCTATCTGGGTTCATAAAACTTTGCAGCTGTTCCTGAGGCTTGTGTATCTGTTAACACATCTGCCTTACTTTGATTCTTGGTCCTGTAATTGTTGCATCTCTCATTTCTTACTTAATTCATGTTTCATTTTAGTAAAAGGTTATATTGTTGCTCCTTTTGAAACTAGAACAATGCTATTCTTGGAAATGTGTAATCTTTCCTCTTTTCTATGTTTCTTTTTCAACCATAAGAAATCTGGTTTATTTAAAAAAAAAACCAAACTTGTAGCTATTTGTTCAGTAGGGAGGTGTATAATGTCCAAAACTGTTACAAAAAACAACAACAAAGTCAGTAAGGAGGCAGTTCCTCACCCTGCAATTCTCCATCACAATTCCCCAACAACACGAGTCTTGTTAAATTCTGCTGATTTTGTGTCTTTCTGACACTAAACCACACCAGTTTCAAACATAGCTCTCAGTACAGTAGCTCCCAACCTTCATTAGCTCATGAGAAATGACACCAGGAACAAGAATATGCTGTGGAAACATTGTACTTTGAGAAGGGAAAGTATTTTTTGCTTTGTTTCTTTTAAATCTCCAGTGACCACTAGCAGCAGCAAGTCTCAAGGACAGCAGGCTGTCAGCAAGCTAGGATCTGGGGGACGAGTACACTAGGGTTCTGCTTTCATCTAAGAGATCAAAGGTGACTGATGTTTCACAAGAACTGAAGCACATTGATCAATCAATCATCAAATATGTTCCTAAGAAACAATCATAAACGACGTAGACATGTAATAACAGGGCCAAATCTGACGTACTTTTCTTAAACTATCAGATTTTTTCTGAAGTTTCTACAGATTTACATTGTACAGTTTCTCAACAATACTTGCATCTTCAGCAAGTTCTCCCCACATTAATCTTCTAACATTACATCTCTCCCTTTTTTTTTTTTTTTTTTTTTCTTTTTTTACAATGCTCACTATTTCCTGGCACTTCACATTTCTGCATTTTTTTTCTGGCACAACGCATACCTCAACAGCCAAACAGGTACAACATTTCTGATTGTTATTTTAGTTTATCTTCCTTTTGCTAAACTGTAAACTACAAACAATTTTCAGTGTTTTTTCTGAAAGGTACTTTACAATTTGCTACACTTAAGGAATACCATGCAGCACAGAAAACCTTTTGGTTAACCCAGCTCTCCATTTTCAACAACAGTTGGTTACAAACACAGCCTACCTGCACTCATAGCTGGTTGCCAATCCAGTTTTCTTGCCACAAAGAAAGCAGTGCTTTGTAATTTTCTTTTTTGCTTGAATTGAGCCAATCACAGGTGGAAGATGGGTTGCTTCACCTGCTTTTAGAGGTAGAAACAGCAAAAACATTTTATTTATTCTGACCATGAACTAGTTAAATGTTAATCTTTTGAAATTCAGATTCATTTTGCATTTCTTAGGATGCCTCAAGTGGGTCCCCCAGGCCTAAAGAGAGAAAACAAAACAAACAAAACCCAAAGCAAAAATAAAAAAAGCACCTCAAGGCTAACATAACCTTTGGAAGAGGCTGCAGAATGTGGGATTTGGATACATTATTTTTGACACCTGCTAAAACTTCATAATAGCGAGGATTTACAGAAGATAACAAGAAACATTTCCTAATGTTCTTCAGTAATGCAAAACAAAAATACATAACATGACTGGGAAAGCACTGCACACAATGGCTTTCCAGAAAAGTCAAATGAACTTTCAAGTACCTAGTGTCCAGTATATTCAATAACTAGTAAGTTAAGTTTGTCAAACAAATATAAAAACATTTTAAAAATCTTGCTAGCACTTGTAAGGCACAAAAGGCACACTATTAGACTACAGGCCTCTATTTAGCTATGTGGTTTCATACTGCACTTTGCAGATTTCATGAGAGTTCTGTACTTGACAAAAATACATTTTGTTTTTTTTTTTGGGCCCATAATTCTTGGCTCTTCCTTTATCTTTAAAAGATACATAAAGCACCTTTCCTCCTCCTGTACAAAGCAGGTCTTAGTCCACAACTTGATCATTCATCCTTACCACAATAAGCAACATAAACTCTCAAATGTTTTCTTCCATGTTTCTACACTATATTGCCAGGATGCTGTCAGAAAAATGACCCAAGTTGAGAAGAACTCCTCGTGCAACAAATCATTGGTCCCAACAGTCACTTCTAGGCTGAGGTACAGCAGGCTACATTCTACAGTAACACCAGTCACTCCACATTACAGCCATCTCTACTGATCCGTGCTGTGATCCCAC
This sequence comes from Nothocercus julius, assembly GCA_013398735.1. Taxonomy (NCBI): domain Eukaryota; kingdom Metazoa; phylum Chordata; class Aves; order Tinamiformes; family Tinamidae; genus Nothocercus; species Nothocercus julius. Next base: position 4,759,677 of record VZSV01000048.1, on the reverse strand, counting down.
TGTCATCCAGCATGGAAACTTCTACTATTCCCAAAGCATCAGCTGGTGTAAGTTGTGAGGAAGACAGAGGCTGAAGGCAGTCCCCACTGTGGGCCATATCTAAGCATATAACACATCTGTTCTCACATTTACAGTCACTACAGAAATTATAAAACAAAGTAATTATAAATAAATCAAGGTCTCCGATGACACATTTCTCCTTTGGCCAGCTATACAAGAGATCATTACCAGCCACCTTTCTCCCCAAAGCCTGCACAATATCTACTTCATCATTCTAATGCCTGGAACTTTTAAGGAAAATACGCTTTTGTCTCACCTAAATACCACTGAAATGAAGGAGATTATAGAAGGGTGGGCTTTCCCACAATACAGACATGGCTATTACGGTAAAAATCTCATTTCCCACGACGTAGGTACAGACCTACCTGCTTATTAAGACTGATTGTTAAATCAAAATTGCACCCTCAGTTGTGAAAGGAAGGCCAATATTTTAGCAGCTTTTGCTCGTAAGCCATTACAATGGCATCACTTTTGCTGCTCCTGCAGTTGCTAAATGAGGAAGATCTATCTGACTCTATCAGGATCTTAAGATCCTGGAACACGCGTCTATCCCTTTCCTAAAGTCAGACAGGGAGAACCCCTGCAAATTGCCAGTCAAAGGTGTGAAGGAGAAAACTGGTCAGTCATGTTGAGGATCCTGAGCAGATGCTTTGGGTCACTGTTTTCAGTAACTGCTGCGTAAGCCTGAACTCCTGGAATTGCCTACAGACCTTAGCCTTTGGACTTAGGATTTGGCTCTGAAATTACCAAACCAGCAATACTTCAGACTTCAGACACCCCAAAACAACATTCTCTGGCAATACTCTTCTGCACTTCTCCTAATACAAAGCACCTTACATGGATTAAGAGTTTTAGAAATACTCATCCAGACAGTTTATTTTTTTCACAAAAGAAGTGGCACATTAAAAAAAAAAAAAAAAAAAAAAAAAAAAAACAACTCTCATGTTCAAGCATAAGACAGGCATTTTCAGTAGATATCAAGCATGAAGTGCTCCAGTTATCAGGGCAGGAAGAACAGTATTTGCCCTGCAAACTAATGATACAGTTTCATTTTTTTCCTAATCTTCATCATTGCAGGTTTTGCTGCATCCTCCCTTTCCTTTTGTCACATTCTTTATGCTCAAATTTCAGGCCTAACGACAGTATTACTAACGAAAGCAGTCTTTCTCATTTCAGTATACAAAAAGTATTTGCAGAACTCATCTTACGGAAACTTCATAGTAGAAGGTTATGTTTACCCCCATGGATGATATGTAGGATTCAGTAACTATTAATAATAAAAGCTAGGAGAGAATCACAGTAAAGTTTACCTAAGACGCGAATGAAATCTGTATGTTTAAGAATTGCTTCACCTATTAAAGGTTAACACCATGTTACTGAGTTGTAGTACAACAAGGATTTTCAAAGGCATATGCCTTACAAAGATATGATTCTTACTGTCTGTATATCTGATAAACCAAGAAAGATTCAAGAATCATCTTAAATTAAGTTCCATTACTTACCTACTCTTTTCCCTACAGCTGCAACACTTCCATTCATTCCAAGCCCATGTGAAGACTAAAAAAAATAAATACATAAAAAGAAAATTTCCACAGTAAAGTTGCTAGTAGATGGGAATAAAATATAAGATATTAAATATAAGATCAGACTGATATCACCTTGGTTGAAACCAGTGTTTTATCAGTCAATGTACCTATGAAGAGAGTTCAAGGCTTGTATACAAGAAATTAAAGTTCAACAATACACAGTTATGCTCAAAATAACTACTTAACAGCCTCCCCATACTGAACACGTATCAAAACAACATAGTACATTAGAAGTCTGAAGCTAGGCACATACGGTGCCAGTCACAGTGCAAACTTTAGAACAAGTGACAACTAATGAGAAGATGGAGTTAAGACGGCATTTCACACTCATACTCACATCTTTACCAAAACTAAGAATTTTGTTTGTAAACTAATGACATTAATTCTTACAAAAAGAAAATGCTTCTGGGACCCATGTGTATAAACATGCACTCAAGACATTGAGAGCAACTTAGAAAAACAGCTTCAAACTACAAGGGGTTTAAGTATGCCCCTCACCCCAACTGCCTTCCCTAAAGAGATACACACCAGAAACATACGGTTTTCACAATGCCAGGACCAGTAAAAAAGCGGAAAAACTCCGATTTCTTTGAAAGTTAGTACTCACTAGAATGTATTCAGCAGCTTCATTTGGGGGAGCCGTTTTCCTAAAGCTTTCTTCCTGAAAACACTGAAGGTTTGTAGGCAGTGTAATACCAGAAGTCCGAAACCTGCCTGTCCCACAGGAATTCTGTAAGTTTTCCCTGCTTGCACTTCGGGACAGTGAAGTTAGAAATCCTAAGTTATTTACAGAACTTGCAGGTTCTTTGGATGCTTTGTTGGCCATATCTGTAATGTCCCTAGCCTCTGCGTTAGAAATTACATCAGGTCTTTTGCCAAGAGAATCTACTTTCATGCCACGAAATCTAGTAGTCCTAGAAAAGGAAGAATCTGCTATACTATGGACTTCCAAAGATCGGAGCATGTTTGGAGAGGCTGCAGATCTCATTTTACCAACTTCAAAACATTTGGGCTGTGTTTGTGGTTTCAGAGGACTGTGATGTGCCACCTGTGCTGAATACTGAAGAGGTGACAGAAGCGTATTCTTCTGAGGACTTAATTCATGAGTACTGAGAAGTCCAGCCTCCATTGCAGCAGTGCTCAGCATTTTGCTAATCGGTTTTCTGTGTTGCTCTACGACCTTAGACTCTTCATCCCTATCAGTCAGTCCAAGTTCTGGGTTCACCTTTCCCATGTCGTATATCTCACTATACTGTTCAGTGGTGCTTGCTTCTGTTAACAAAGCAAAAGCATCAGTTTCAGGTAGAAGTTTTTCTTCTGTTCCATATGGTTCTAAATTTGCTAGATTTGCATATAGAATAGAATCTTTTTCACTTGTAGAGGTCACACTTTCAGATGATTTTTCTGAATTTGTAGGCAGAGATGAAGGAGGAGTCAAAATACTATTTGTGGGTAGTTTTGCATTTTCTAGTTCGACACGAGATATTTTCGGTGGTAATCTAATGCTACTAACTGACTGAGACCAAGAGGTGCTCTGCCAGGTGTCATCCTCCTTTAAAAAGTCATTAGTTGTGGATGGCATTGCTCTACCAGCAGTGGCCAAGGTAGCCAAAGCGGAAAGTGCATTTTGGGAAGATTCTGAAGGATACGAATTCCCAGGAGGAGGTAGGCAGGATTGTCCGATATGGGGGAGCACTCTTAAAAACCTGTGACGAGCAGCAGCAGCCACTGAGCTACTAGATGGTCGAGGAGCAACTGGAGGACGAGGTTTCACCTTGACAGTTTTCTTAGGCTATTAAAAAAACAAAACAACAATAACAGTACTTTCACTACAGCCATACTCAAAGACCTGACTGCAAAGACAATACCAGCATTTCAGAAAGTTAAAGCTGGAAAACACCATCATATCATTCACTCTACTCCTTCATGTGGTACTTGCCATGAAAACTTGATTCTGACATCCACATACTAAAAATCAAAGCTGATCATCAAAAAAAGCTTTTTAGTAAACAGACACATATCAAAGGAAAAGGGAAGGCAGAATGACAAAGCTGTTTAGAAGAGCTGTCTCAGACAAGACAATCATTAAGAAAGGAAGTACTATCATCTTTGCTTTACACGCAGGCATGGGAACCAAGACACAGGCATTAAACAGTCTTAATAAATCTCTGAGATTACATTTAAACCAAATCTCCTGAACACCAGACTAATGCTTCATCTATTATGTGACTTCATTCTTTTGTTTAAGTTCATAGGTTTTCTAGTTATAGTTCCTCTCTAATGAGGTGTCAAATATTTAAGAGCATCTTAAATCTCAGCAAGTTTGCTGATGATACGAAACTGGGAGGAGTAGCTGACAGCCCAGAGGGCTGTGCTGCCATCCAGAGGGACCTGGACACACTGGATAGTTGGGCAATGAGAAATCTTATGAAATTCAACAAAGACAAGTGCAAGGTCCTACACTTGGGGAAAAATAACCCCAGACACCAGTACAGGCTGGGGACTGACCTGCTGGAGAGCAGCTCTGCAGAGAGGGACCTGGGCGTCATGGTGGACGACAAGTTGACCATGAGGCAGCAGTGCCCTCGTGGCCAAGAAGGCCAAGGGGATCCTGGGGTGCATTAGGAGGAGCGTCTGCAGCAGGTCGAGGGAGGGGATCCTGCCCCTCTACTCAGCCCT
>VZSV01000048.1:4742123-4754996 GCA_013398735.1 Nothocercus julius | reverse complement strand
TGCCCAGGGAGGCTGTGGAGTCTCCTTCTCTGGAGATCTTCCAAACCCACTTGGACACAGTCCTGAGCCACACACTGTAGGTGACCCTGCGTGTGTAGGGGGGTTGGACTAGATGATCTCTAGAGGTCCCTTCCAACCCTAGGCATTCTATGATTCTATGATCTTACTGACTTCACCAGATCAGTACTGCACAACAATGCAACTTAAAGCATCGGAAGACAAAATAAATCCATTACCACTGGTGAATTCATTGAATACTGAACATTCAAAGATGCAAGTAAAGTCAGTGTCCCATAGTGAAAGAATTTTATATAGTGTTAAATGACAGATAATAAAAATCATGCATCCTTACCCACTCCATATTCTAAGACGGCAGCAAAAAACTAACTGATCTGCTTTCTAGCAACATCAGTACTATGAAAATTAAAGTCATTTAATAACAGAATAGAACCCACAGCTTCACCTTTTTACTCAGATTCATGTTCTCCATCTTTGCCTTGAGGAGCTTCATTTTATTCATAGTAATTGAATTTTCAATAATCTGCTGTCCAGAAGGTGATGCCTCTGTTTCATCTTCATCATCAGCATACAAGTTATAAACTGAACCACCACTGAAAATTAAAAAGAAAGACCTTCATTCTCTGATCAAGTAATTTCATTATATTTTCAATGTAGAGTACTCTCACAACTAGAAAGTCAAATCCGTAGCTGATCTGTTGACAAAGCATTATGTAAAACTGTACGCAAAGACATTTCAAATGCATTTATTTTAGAACATAAATATTCCTTATCAGAGTGCTCACAAAGTGATGATGCTGAAATCGGAACATAGCCCAACTTTCAGGAAGTTGTTATACCATATACAGTCGGTTTGCACTCACTATATATTTTCCCCACAGAGGCAATATCCAGCTCCACAAGAGTCTCCTGAAGATATGGCCAAAGCTGTTAACAGTGTGACTCAGACAACAAGCTGATCAGTTTTCCAATTAACCAGACACTGGCATGGAAGGAAAGTCCAAATTTCTATCCATCCTGAGGGGTGTTCTCACCATAAATGGAAATGGAGGGGTCACCCATGTGGATGTGATATTCTATTTCTCCTTTTCAAAATAAAAAAAAAATAAAAAAAAGGATCAGTTTAGATTTCCAAAGAGTCCCAACATTTGGAAAAAATAAACAAATTCAAAGACAAAAATATTTTAACTTAATCACTGAAAGTTTATAGTATCACACTGAGTTTTTGCATTCTGTTAAAATACAGAATGGAAAAAGACAATGTTTTAAATTCAATATATGATTTCTTTTTCCTATCTAGTATTATTAAGTAACACAAATTAACACTTGACAGTAAAAACACCCTTAAGAGTATCCAACTCTTTATAAATTGAAGAACTTTTAACACTCTGTATAGCGCGTTTTAAAAAGCGTTTTAATTCTACCATTACGCTGTCAGCACCTAGAAATTGTGACAGGCAATTTCCTTTTGTTCACACAAATGTCTTAAGAGATTTAAGAGAAGTTTCTTCTTTCTAAAAGAGACAAAAAAAAAAAAACTACATGCCACAAGTCAGTCAGTTCCCCAAAAGGCATATGAAACTAAACCTCCTGTAATTATAGCAAAGTATATAAAATCCTATGCTTGCAGTTCTGTGACTGCGAATTAAAGCTGGCAACTTACTTGGTTCTTGGAAACACTCTGCTGCCCTTAGTTAAGAGCTATTTTTTTTTTACCTCCCTCTCCCGCCGACTCTCCAAACCCATTTCTTAAAATATAGCAAAGCTCAGAAGGCAGCACAGTTGGGACACAGATCTTTGAGAATAAAATGGCACCAAATTCAAAGCAACACCACATAATAGTCATGTAGTTTCTTACCAGAAACTGAACAGCTCTGTATGGGGACAGCCAGCATGCACATTACATCTCTCCTGCTAAAGATTCAATGCTAGAGAATCACTTCAGAATTTTAACTCTACAAATACTTAAAAGTCATGATCAACCGAAAACAGTTCTTTGTATCCCCTTCCTTTAGAACTTCAAAAGTTGGAGTAATACAAGATTGTTTTAACCAGAATGTGATTGTGAGGTCATGAAGATTAGACAGGGAACTTTGTTCATGATGACACTTTCGGCTTTTTAAAGAGCAGATCTCAAACTGACTTTGTTCAGAGTTGTCAACATTCCTGAAAACTTACTTGTAAAATGCACACTAGAAAGATGACCTAGTAGCTTGTCAAAACAATGTCTTGTTGCTAGTGCTTGCCGGTTTCAGCGATTTTCTTCTAATATAGAGAGAATAATCATGCTACATACTCACACTTTGTCACATTTTAACCATTAACTAGAGACAAAATAAAGTGGTCTATAGTCATAGAACAAAACTCAAGCAAATGGCCCATTTCTAAACTGGGCTCACTGAATTCTGCGCCACATTCGAGCAATACAAAATATAAAATAAAAATAAAATAAAATGAGTGCCTCAAACTGCTCAGTCAGCAGTAAACCCACACCTATAAATACTTGTAATTGTCAGTGTGGAAAACACTGGTATCTTGAGTGTGATTCACAGTCTCTGTATAAAGTTCAGCTGGAAAGGTCTGATTTGCTTCCACTCTCTGTTCCCTTTGTCAGTTTTTTTTCATTCCCCAAAAAGTTTGACCCAGAAAGTTTCCTTTTAAGTAGCAATAAAAATAAATAAAAGAATGTGTGGAAGTGTCTGCCCATCAAAGCTAATCCCTGCCCTAGTAGAAGGGGCTGTAACTGAACTCCCACAGAGAATTTGGAGGAAGAGATGTGGTCCACGCTGAATACACTCAACCTGGTGGGCTTCCAGGCTAACTGGATCCTCTTAACAATGATGACATTTGAGGAGAATATACATTGATTTTTCCATACATCTTGTACTTTGAAGGCTTACCAAAGTGTCCTTATACCATGAGTACCTAAGCGAGAAATACTACAAGTTTTAGACAATTGTTCGTGGTCACTTTAAATGCAAATCAAACTAAGTAAACCCAAGAATTTGAACAGCTGGGCAAGTATCACAGAGACTACTATACTGACAAATGAAAGTTCAAGCTCCTTCTGCCAACTTTCTGCAAGGTAATATCCTCAGTTTCAGCTCTTTGGATTGATTTGAGGATTTTTTTTTTTTTTTCAGTTTAAAGTTGGAATACTACTGAAAACAGGAATTTCCTTTGTCTGCACTTCTTCTCCAAAACCTGTCTAGGCCAATAAAGCAGCAAGGTGTTTGGTTCTACCAATAATTGTTACTCCCTCCCCTCTATTTCAATACCATATCTGATTATTTACTTGAAAGGGCATAGGTGTTGAAAAATAAAGTAACAAACCTAACATACTTGTAGCTTTCCTCCTCTTTCCCCCACAGTAATTGCACATTGAACACTAGCCCTTCTACTCACTGTTTCAGAATTCAACCATGGTATTTCAATAGGCTGTAAATATTACTTGCGTTAGGATGTAAATATAGATCAACTCTCCCGCTGAGCACTTTGGTGCGGGAGGAGGTCAAAAAAAAATAGCCCGTACACTAATCCCTACAGCAAGGCACAAGGTTTAACTAGAAAAATCTACCAAATATATACCTAGTGGAAAGCCCTTGATTTCATTTTGCACATAGGAACAAGAATAACTATGTAAAACAGTACAAGCCTCAGTCTTGGGGAAAAAGCACCTAGTCCCTCGAATTGCAGAACTCCTTTCGTAGCAATTGTATAAGAGAATTGTATTTCAGAGAGAATAAAGTCTACACAAAAGCTGCAGCATAAAGACAGAGCCTGATAAATCTGTAATAATTTTTAGCACTTGCAATAGGTTTAAAAAATACCCAAATACATTTTACTATATGGAAAAGCAAGCTTGGCTTGGGAAGAAATAAATGCTTATAAACTTAAAACAAGTACCTTAGCATGAAAAACAGTACTTAATGGGAGGAGAAAAAAAAAAAAGGGTTTAACATCCTTATGGCCAAACTAGCTCTCTTGGAAAATGTTTCCTTTAAGAATGACCTGGGATAGCAAGAATTGTCCCAAAGGACTGAGTCATTTTTATCTCACTTCAGAGAGACACACACAGTGACAGAGGCCAGTCAGAACACCTACTGTATGCTTATGTCACCCAGCTACAGCATTTCAGTAGTCCTTCAAAATCCATTCTTCCAGATGTTCTTTTGGCAAAGTCGACATTTATTAGCTGAAAATGATATAGCATTCTAATTTTGAAGAAAAGTATAAAACCAACTTTACCTCAAAGACTCAGACAATGGTGTTAAAGTGCCATCTCCCCGGTCTACAACACGGAAGAAATTCAACTGATCTCCTTCTCGATATACTAGAAAGGTAACTTGTTTGTTGGATGGTGCCTTCTCCCAGATCTCGTCTCTACTGGGATCCATATATTCAGCCATTTCCCTAATTGGGTCCTCCACAGGAACTACAAAAGGGGAAAGAGAAAAATTAACAACAACAAAACAAATTATTATTATAACTTTAGAGTCTTGTATTTCTATCTCTCCCAGTGAAAAAAATAAGTTTTTTTACTATGTTTAAAGGTAACTGCAGTAATGACACAAATGTCAGACCAATATGCCAGTCTTCTGGAAGACAACAGCAATCAAAGACTCAACCTGAAAGAGCTTCTTTCATTATTGCTGCTCTGCAAGTAGCATTCTCTAAATCCAAGTTAGATGCTTAAATATGCATATATAAAAGATCCAGCTGAAGTCCATCTCTGTCACATTTACATCTCTATGCTTCATAGCATGCTTTACCAGCAAACAAATTCAAGAAGTTAAAAGAAATCCTCATAAATAAAGAAATCTAGACACTGATTACTATGGGTCTGCTTTTCTAATAACCTGTATTCTAAGAAGCCACATTCATTCACCTCATCAGACATTAAAATCCATTCCAGAGATACCCTGAATTATCTCCCACTCTCAACATTTCTGAAGAATGCAAGAGACTTAAATGCAGTGGCATCTACCTACCCATCCAGGAAAGTTATGGAATAGAAGACACAATTATGACATTGGGAATGGCATTTAGGAGACAACTCAGTGGTATTAAGTCCTACCTATAGGAGACACCAACTGAAGTGGTAAAAATACAAACCCAAACCTGAAAGTTTAAGGGATCCAGTTAATTTCTAGCATTTAGAAATTTAGCTGCTCCTCCTCACCTTCATGTTCCTTGGTCCCTTAACATACGGGATGTCACTTTTGAGAACTCAGCTCAGTTTATGTTGGAAAAGCTCAGCCTAAAATATATGCTGAGTACCTTCCAAATGAAAATACCAAGGGAATTTCTCCACTTGAAACTTTCTTTCCTCTATGGATGAATCATATAGCTGAGCTTATCACCAAACAAGGCAATCCCCAACCCTTACTAACCAGATTTTTAAAAGTATTTCTGCAATGAAACTACATGTACATACTTGTACTTCCCAGTTAATTCCTGATTTCAAGACTTGGTAATTCTTTATATACAAAGATATTTGGTAAACTAAGGATAATAAAAATAAAAAAAAAGATGGTACACTGGGCACACTAGGGAAGAGATGAAAACCATCCCTCTTTTTCTTGTCAAATATTTTCCAATTAATTTTGCATTAAAATCTGCCTAGCCAAAATGCTTAGCTAAGAAAACTGTCCATACTCCTAAGGTGTTGCACAAATACATCATTTTAAACTGAATTAACACCTACCTCTTCTAGTGTTAATAGGTCCACCTCGCATAGCCAGAACTAACTTCAGAGTGCAGCCTTCTGAAATGCTGTAAATTGAATAAATATATAAAACTTTGTAGCATTTTCTATTGCCTAGTTAACATTGATTTAAAAAAATATTCATTGCAGTCTTATTCTATACTTACTTATAATCATTCAAACAGTAGTCATCCTTCAGTTCCATATTATTCCAAATTAAGTGCTGCTGAGAAACAGGAATACCTAACCAAAAAAAATAAAAAAATAAAATAAGGAGTTTGGTTGGAGGGCTTTAGGTGACTTTTTTTTGAGGAAAGCTTGAGTACAAGTAGGTGAGGAAAGAAGGGGGCAACAGGAGAAGAAGGGAAGTAGGACAAGGACAACAACAATTGAGTGACAACGCCCAGCCTCCCGAATAGCCGAGACCAAAGTCAAGGTTTTTGGCAGTCTGGTAAGGCAATGTGGAGCTCCATCTTTTGGCTCAAGCAGGAGTTTGTGGAAGGGTACAATAAGCCTGAAGCAACCCTTACTCTCGTCTCATATTTGGAGCAGAGGGAGGAGAGAAAAAAAAAAAAAAATCGCTTTTTCTTTTTATTTGTAGCTCAGAGCTTTCTGTCTGGGGAAAGAAAAACAGGAAAAAAACTCAGACTACAGACATGCTGAATAATTTACGCCAGACTGATATTCTGTATTACCTGCAGTAAAGACAATGTTCCATTAAGAAATGCTGGTGACAGCTCTAGCGCAGTGGTGACAAGTGAAAAAGTTGTTATCTGGACTGCTTAGTCCAGAACCTGGAAAATTCAGCTGTACAACACCATACCATACTAGTTAGGCAAACTTTGTACAGCAAACACTGAAAGGATTACGTAGAAAAAGGACAAGACAATCTTCTATTCAAAAGAGGCAAGTACCGCGAATTTGTTTCTTATTAAAAATCTACTTCTACCTAACGATTACTTTTGTTTCTTTTTGTCTATATAGTCAATTTACTTAAACATAGGCCTAATAGACATGAAAGAGAATAAGCATGAGACAGTACCATACTGAGTCTTTACACATTCTTATTAAAAAGCTGCCATTCTCCAATTTTTGAATAGACTACAAACCAGAGTTATGACAAGAAGATGCACCTTTCATTACCAGAAAACTGTCTTTGAAAAAGAAACACTCCTTTCAACATCAAAAAGAAATACTTCTGTCCAATTTATCTAGTGAAATCTAGGTAACTAGCATTTCACTGTGCATTCCCAAAATATCATAATTAAGTGAAAATCTATGGAGGCTACAAACTAATTTTTGAGGAAAGGTCTAAACACTCCTCCTTAGACTAAGGCCCAAAAGCTGTATTTTTCATAACATTACATTAGAATAACCTTACCTTATACTTTATCCTTGGCCACCTTAATGTCAGATTGTGTCATTTACTGCCCAGTTTTACAGAAGACAATATGACCCTCTCCTCTCTACAATTCACCTCTAGATCTTTTACGAGCTTCCAAGATAACTTTGCTTCACTCGAATGCATTTAACAAGACTGCTACATATTAATAATACCTATTACCCTGACAGCTATTTAATAACTGGTCTGCAGTGTAAGCAGAGTATGAACAAGCTGGCAAGAGTCAGTAAGTCTGCAGTGTAGCTCTTCTCTAGGCTGTTTTGCAAGTCTTCTGGTTATGAATAGTCATTACTGTCTGCATTTGTTATGGTTTCAGCAATCTTGGAGGAGCAACTTCCAATTACTTTGATAAACTGAGAGATTATTTGTTAAAACGACTGGCTGGCAAACGGCAGTGGTGCTGTGAAACATGTTTTTGTTCATCTAACAATGACAATGCATTTTTAATGAAACGCACAGTTGAAAATACTATTCTCCACTGTGATGGAAAACAAACAAGTCTTTATTACTAGCTGCTTTTTAAGATGCTTTCTAAGAATTCTGTATTTATATACAGATGAAGTAGTATGTGCTTTATAGGTTCATGCACAAGAAAATATGTGCCAGCCGTCCCTCTTCTGGATTACAGGTAGCTTTTCTTGGAAGAATTTAGGCACGAGATCAGTACATAAAATTGGCAATAAAAAGAAGTGCGAGACACCCCTCTATCATTCCCCTCCATAAGCAGCACATAACTCTCATGGACTGCTAAATCATGACTAGGAAGCGAGAAGAAGAGGGCAATAAGCTGCAACTCAGTGTTCAAATAGAAATGGGCTACCCAGGTAAGGCTACAGGAGGACCACACAGATCTTTCTGGACCGTCAGCACATCTGGAGCCATTTCAATATATAATCTGACCTACTAAAATTTGCAGAAAGGAGAAGAGAGCAGGGCTGCTGCCTCAGCTTACCAGACCTACCCCTAAAGTTCTTTGCTTGAGTTGTCTTTCTGGCATGCTAAGTAGGCTCACTGCAGAAACTGATGGGTTGAGTTTAATAGATCCTAAGTAGACTTCAGAATAACCCCCCCCTTATTCTGTGATAATAAGGACAAAATGCTGCGTAAAACAGCAGAAACACTTCAACGTCAAAGTTCAAACTCAATTTACTCATCTTTCAACCACTACAGTTGCTGGAAAGCCTCTTTGGAGTTTACTTTCTGTTCCTGCTTACACAGAAATAGGGCTTTTCATTTTACCTCATTGGTTGGCTATACTAGGAAAGAGCTGCAGAGGGTCAGACAGGCAGCAATACAACAAAAGCAAACAGACCAAATAACAACTCTAAGAGCCCACAGGACATACACATACAAGAAAGGTTATTGCATCTGTTCTCTCTTGAACTAAATAAAAGCAACTGAGACGTACTCTAAAAATTCATTTGCCTCCTTCACTGTAATAAAAGAACAAGAAAACTCCCAAGTTTAGAGGTAAAAAGGAAGATGTCCGTATACAGAGACCACAGTTCAGTTTCATGCAGACACTGCAAAAAAATATCATGACTATTTTCATGTTTTTTTCCTATTTTTAACACAGCTAAGTGAATGAAGGTGTAAATACAAATAAAAATAAATAAAACAAACAAGCCCCATCTCCTCCCTTGAAGCTCAGTCCTATATGCCTGACCAGACATGTTTCCAGGTTCTACTTATGGTTCTCTTTGATATATCAATGAATTAATTACTACCAGGAGTACATTGTCCAATTTGATGTTCATTCTATTAAATTTAGTATAATCGCTTTTGTTTCCAAGGGAAGAATCCCAAACTTCCCCAGCACTGCAGCCACAAGGACTTTTGCAATGTAGGAAGCAGTAACAGGTCACTCAAGGGAGAGGTAGTGCTTATTTTTTTTAAAAATTATTTACTCTTCAATAAAATTCTGCTATTTATGCACCTTTCACATGTGAAAACACCTCAGGCTCCTCCTTGAAACACAGATGCTGTCCTATCGTTATCAACAGGCAGTTCTGCTCAAACGTACAAATAGTCAACAAGCGAAGCTAAGGGAGCGTGTAGTGTTGCTGGCAATAGTACACTCTGCTACTGACTGAGAATATTTTATGTCACTGATATCAGAGACAAAGGAAGTCAGTTCTCCAATACAGCTTCTACAAAGGCTCATTCCATGGATCTGAGTAGATAGGCGATTTGTCTCTAGGTGGCTCTAAGACAGAATTCTAACAAATATGAAGTTGGAAACACACACCCTGTGCACTCAATATATTTGAGGGCAAACACCTGGACCTGCTCCTAGTACACATTATATTTCCAGTTTACAACCAAACCCACACAGAAGTTTTAGATGCACTATAGCCCCTTTATTAAAGTTTTATCCATAATCTTTTCAGAGACCAACCAGAAGGATCTGGAGTTAGTGAGATACTAGTGCCTCCTAGAGCAGTCTAAAACTCTTTCCACATCAGATTATTAAAGAGGTAATAAGAATGACAAACAATACCAGAAAAATACCAAAATTCCTTACACGTCACCAATATTTTTCTTTATTATTACAATGTAGACAGCCTACAGCTATTGATATTCTAGCCATGGACAAAGATCAGTTCTTCTCTATTTGGTTTTACCAACAGTCTCTAAGAATTAGAGGTACTGTTGACTGAACCCTTTTGAATAAATCTGTTAACTTCTGATATGATTCTAGATTTATTGCTCAAAGATCTCAAGCAGCAGTAATTGTTTCCCCAGAACTTTTCATTTTGTGTGCCTGAATATTACCATCCTCAACACACAAATCAGTTCACAGAGATTATGAGAATCCCAGGGGCCCTATACATTCTCCTGGCAGGGTGAGGTTGTTGCTCTCTTTTTCTCTAGCCAGAAGAGCAGCTTAAGTGGGAAAAAATCGCACCTAATAAAAGTTGACATGATATAATAACAAAAAATGAAAAACAGCAGCAAAACCTGGAATAGAGATAATCTTTTTGCTTTCCAAGCTAATCCTACAACCACAAAATAATTTAGGATTTTTTCATCCACGTGAGTGGTTCATTCCTTGAACTTGTGTACTACAATAGGAACTTTCTTATGAAAAAAAAAAAAAAAAAAAAAAAGTTACATGCAATACCAGCCTCAAATATGATGTAAAATGAGCTTGTCATTGTGTGACATCCCCCCCCTCCCACACACACACACACACACTTGCATAGGTGATCAATCTGATTTCAGTAGAAAACCCACCACTTTGCCCTTCATATATATCATATTAACTAGGATGTTTCAGATCTTTTAATTCATGTTTTGGATTACTATGGTATGCCAATTGACTTTTGCCAAAAAATAAGCACCAGTGAACTCTCCATCTCCCTTGTTTTAATGAAATATATTTAAGTCTATGAACTAGCATCTAAACTATTAATTAGTTTAACAACAGGAATTACATCACATGAACCAAATTCCTAATAAGCAATATTAGAACTTAAGTACTAGCTGTACTTATTATGAAATATGAGGCTCTTGTGAACTAGGCACAACTAGTCTACAGTAACAGGCTCTATGTATAGTACAATATATACGTATTTACGAACATTCTATATGCTGCCCACACCTTCCCCTATACCCTATTGTCTGTACTCCCTTTCACTTCATTCAGTTATTATGTCATCAAATATACCATACAGTTAGCATCACTGCTATATTCTGCCATGGAGAAAAAGAGGGTGGGGAGCCAAAACTTCCTTTTTGTGTTTCACATCTGGACTCCAGGAGCTGCCTGACGTGTTCTCTGATTTGTGTTCAATTACTGTCCTGTCTAACCTAATCAAAAGCATGTCCATATAGCTATGGTGCAGTGAACTCTACACGTGGGGCTTTTAGATTGTGACCTTTCTGAAAAGTCTCCCATATCACGGCAATATTTGTTCCAAGACTGATGGCATAGCTACTGGTGCACATCTCCTGGATTCAGTGTATCAGTGCAAGTTCTGTAAGAAGGGGAACTTTAAGGATTCAAATCTAAAGCAGGTGACATCTCCCAAAGAGCGGCTTCCATACACACAGGAGCAAGATAAACATGCAGAGATACACTAGGAAAGAAGATCCCTTTTCTGCAAATTACCAAGTCTTGTACTCTCAGCTCATTCAGTAACAAAGCAGTAACTCCTACAAAGAGAGAATGAATCCCTGCAAAGCAGCAAAGGAACACATATACATACATGCTTCAAAACATGTTTCCTATGCAGGGTCATTCCCACCAGGGAAGAAAAGAGGTGAGAGAGGACAAAAACCCCAAAAGCTTTTACTTGTGTTAGCACTAGCGCTGCTCTCATAAATCTAAGGATGTTTTCACTTTTCAAGACACACCAAGTTTATCACTTTTAGACAAAGCATTGGTCAGACTGGTATCTGCCAGAAAAACACCACTCTGCTAAAGGAAATTTTCATCAGTAACTAAGTGTCATCTTTAGGGCTTGTTTGCACTGTAATTCTTGTAACTGCAGTATTACAAACAAAGCAAATCGTGTTAAACTGGCTAACTCAAATAGCAATGGCCACAGCACCTAGTCTGAATCATGCCTGGACAGCTGCACTGTAGACCTGCAGCAAGACTCAAGGTTCTCTAAGCCTAGCCTGTAAACTTAGCTAGTTAATAAACAGGTTATATTTCAGATAATCTTTTAAACACAGAAAACAGTATTTCCCATATAACTTCAACGTAATTAATGACTTACAACAGATGTATTGAAATTCATCTTAATAATGATAAAAAGTGACAGGAAAAAGAAAATAAAAAAAAACATTAATTCCAATTAAGCCTTGGCCATAAGGTACTCACCTTATAGCTTATAGATACTACTGAACAAGTCACTTAAATTACCTGTTTTGATTTCAGCATAATTATCATTTGTATATTAAGATTTCCTCTAAACTAAGTTTAAGCTGATAGAAAAGACAGAACAGTACCTTCCAGTCTTTGAATTTTAGCTTTCACAGAAATCACAGTTTCAAAGGGAGACACTCGCAGTTCAAAGCATGTGCCCGTAAGCGTTTCAATGAAGAGCTCCATATTTTCATAAAAAGGAAGTTTGTAGTGAAACAGTCCCAAGTTGTCTTCATTGAAAAAAGGAGGCTCTTTCTTGTTGGCCATTACAAAGGATTTACAACTTTCTTGCCAGAGGATCTGTTTGGGAATTACGCTCCACGTCTAGCCAAGACAACTTTGAGGACAGGTACGGTACATTGCTGTTCATGTTTTGGATTTTTCACCTGCAAAGCAAGCAAGCATAATCTCAGAATACAGCTTCAAAGAGTGTCTCAGTTTACTCACGACGAAAAATAAAGCAGTTGTTTAAAAAAACAGAGCAGATTGGCATGGAGCCCATGCAACAAATAAGCACCAACCGCATTAGCAACATCATGAATTTAACACCGAAGCTTCGGAGAGCATTTCAGCTCCTTTTACATTTTTTTTTTTTTCTCCCCTCTCTACAGGAGCCATCACCTGAGGTCTGCAATCCACCCCAAAGGCTCCTAACGAGGACTGAGCCCCCAGCAGGTTCCCAGCCGAAGGAAACGCTCCGCGGAGGAGACCCGAGAGCTGCGGGCAGAGGGTCCGCGGAGGGTCCGCTCCCCCAGTGCGGCCGGGCCCGGCGCCGCAGACAAAGGAGCGAGAGCAGCTCCCACCAACGGCGCCGCCCGGGCGGGCCATGGGGCCGCCGCGCCCCGGGGCCGCAGCGGGAGGAAGGGAAGA
>VZSV01000048.1:4731495-4741932 GCA_013398735.1 Nothocercus julius | reverse complement strand
GCCGCCGCGGGAGAGGGAGGGGCCGGAGCCGCCGCCACCAGCGCCACCGCCGCGCGCCCCGGGCGGCCTACGCGCCTACCAAGCCCTTGTGACATCCCCGCCGGGCGGGCGGCGCCGGGCCAATGCGATGGCTGTTCTCATGGTGCCCGTCCAATCAGCGCTCGCGATGGGCGGGGCTCCCGGGAGCTAGCAGGGTAGGGTGTCCCGCGGGCCTCAGCGCGTTGATGTCGCTTGTTGTGGTCGTTAAGGGGCGGGGGGGTAGGGCGCACGCGCGGAAGGACCCGGATGCAGCGCCTTGCGCGGTAGTCACGTGGCCCGGCCGCGGTGTCTCCTGGGAGATGCAGTCTAGGCGGGGTGCGGCTCATGGCCGCCATGTCTTAAGCGATAAGGGAGGAAGGGCCGGGGCGGCGTGGCGCAGCAGCAGGGGAAGGGGCAAAACCCCGGCGGCAGCTTTTAATACAAGCTAAAATCTATAAAGCACCTTCTTCAGTTTCTAGGAACAGCTATGCATTGCTGAAGATGAACAAGGGAAAAAACTCTCATAGACCTGTCGTTCTAAAACACTTTATCAAGGAAAGACACTAGGAAAAGCAGAGGCTACTCAGCGTGGGAGGAAGAGGCAAGGCTAGCTGCGAGCCAAGGCTGCCCTTGCCACAGGTAGCCCCAGCTCGATGAAAAACACCAGAAAGGGCAGCAAAACCCCTCTCTCAAAGGAAAATGATCAGCCCCGTGTTTGCAGTGGGGTGTGTTTCCTCCCTCCCTGCAGAAGCGCAGAGGGCTTGCTCGGGGGTAGGAAGAGTGCTGCAGGTGCGAAAGGGGCAGAGCTCGGACTAGAACAAGGCCAATACAGGCCAGAGTTTATTAAAAGCAGAATAATAGTTTCTCCCATCCTTTAAATGCTTGTATAGAATCTCCTTATGAAGGGCTCAAACAGGGGCACAGAATGAAGAACCTGCTGAAACCAGGCAGCTCACAACAGGAACTACTGCTCTAAGTTTACTCGGCGTCAATATTTAATAATATTTAACTCCTAATTAACATAATACGACCAGGTTCATTTTCAGTAGGAATATAAGCAACAGCAGTACCTTCCTAGCACAATAATGGTCAGGAGATTGTTCTTCTGCTAAACCATCAAATAAAATGAGCTTAATTTATTAAAAGGCGCTAATTAAACTCACTGCTTTACTTCTCAATTTAGATTTTAAATTCTGCAAGAATGACAGTTTCACTAACTGTTGGGCTTCATGCTCACACAGAAAAGTTCTCAAAAAAAAAAAAGGTTCAGGTCAAAAATTCAGTCAAACACTACTAAAGAAAAAAAAACCCAAAGAACAATAATAAAACAAAAAACAAAAACACAAAGACACACACCACAAACTGAAGGTCCTAGATCAGGATTTACTATCTGTTAAGAGGAGCGAATGGAGGACCATACATTTTAGTGTGGTAACTTTAATACAGGCCACTTTAGAAAGATTGGGGGAGGGAGAGAAAAGGAAAGGTTTTCATCTATAATATAGTGCAAGTTTTTAATCAAGGCCTTTTCTCTACTGAGATTTCACATTAAAGTTTAAAAAACTCTTTCAAAGGACAGAAGCTTTCTACTCTAACAGCTCCTGGCACCCAGGATTCTTGGCTTGTGGCTCGCACACTCTGCAATGCTAATACAAGTTTTTAATGTGAAGGGCTGAAAAGGGGGATTAGAGGAAAAAAAAAAAAAAAAAGAGAATTCACTATTTCACTACCTCTTTTTCTCACTCCCATCCCGGAAAATGTCACTGAAGACTTTTTAAGTACAGAAGAAGGGAGTAAAGAGATAGTACAAGTCATGTATGAGACATAAGCAGCAGATGTAAAGCCTATAAATAAAGTGCAAGAGTTCTCACTGTAGACACCCGTTTACAAAGAGATCTCCCACATTCCTCTCCAAGCTGCTACTCTTCACTTACCTTCCCCTCCCACCACCCCCAATGCCCAGCATGAACAAGGCCCACCTAAGCTGCAAATCAATACATGCTTCTTTACCACTCCCAACCTTCCTCTCTGCTTTATCCTAAATATTGCTAAATGCTTAACCTGTAGCATTTAGCATGCCTGATAAAGTAAAGCCAACTCCAGAAGCAGGAAAGACTGAAGCAACTATCTCAGAACAATGGCTTGAGCAACAGAGGTACTGCTCTCAAAGAGGCCTTCTGGGAATTTAAAGCAGATATTTCTGAAAGCAGAACAAGCAGCATTTTCAATCAAACGATCATTCTTATCATAAAAACAGCCTAGTTTTAAAGACAGGATTGCAGGCACCTACTGGCAAGATAAAGGAAACATCTGATCCTTTTCTACCTATACATTCACTCTGCTCGTATGCATGGAGATAAGTACTTTCCACTGGACATTTAGTATGTTTAAGGACAAAATTCAACAGGGACAATCTAGAAAACAAGGGAAGCAACAGTTAAACCAAGCACACTACATGGTAATGAGATTCCACAAAATAATGTCTTCCTGTTAACAGCCTATGATAAAACTTTAACAGATGAGAAAGGAAAATAGCAAGAGGTAAACAAGCCAGTCTCTGCATTAGGATATGCCCATAGCCTTGTCATCCAGGAAGTGACCAAACATTCCTAGTACAGGAAGGGAATGTTTTCCCTTGGAAAACACTGTACACATTTTTGGTGCAACTTCAACAGAAGACGACACCAGATTTCTATCATGATGTAGTAGTACTAGGTGTTCTGTCATACTTTTTCGGGCAGAGAAGTACTAGCCGTTGTTTCACAGACTGCACTAGTTGCCAATACAAAACATCCAACTACTTTATGACCCAAGAACAATCCCTGATAGCAGGGCTCAGTCTTACCATAACATGACTACAAAGACTGAGAGGTAACCCTGACACATTCTACAGTGTTTTCAATTCATAATGCAGATGTTCTTGGCAAGTGGCAAAGGAAGCAAGACATACAGCCAGATCTGGTTTAAACAGATTCCATTTACTATTTAGCAATATCAGTGATTCTCTTTGTAGATCTGTTCAATAAAACAAACTATACTTTGTATAATAGATTACTTCATTGCAGGTATTGCACAGGTTATATTCATCTGGGCACGATAGAAACAGGAGAGCAGGAGTTTACTGTTGGAGGTTTGTTTTTTAAAAAATATACATATATATATTGTTAAGCTCAATTAGACCCAGTACAAGGAGGTACTAACCACATAAAATGGGTAGCCTGTCACTTAAATAACCACAGCCATCTCATTTAAGCTCTATTGTATTAGATAATCCAGAGTATTAGTACTGGACAAGACATAAGGAAGGCCTCCTTCTCTGGCACCCCCTACCCCCACTTGGCTACTGGCCTCCAAAGGCATTCAGTGGGTCATCAAACGTGCTCAGGGCCTTGCTTTCAGCTTTCACGTCCGAGGCTGCCTGAGAAGATCGACTTCTGAGAGTGGGAATCTTTAGTGGACTGCTAGAGAAGATATCATCTAGGAAAGAAAGAAAAAAAAAATATAGCTATTAAAGGGAAGCAATTACCAAACAGAAGTAACATTGCATGGAGAAATCTTCAACATACAGCAGCAATCGCGAAAGACATTCTATGATAAGCAAATGTCTTCCTGCTGCTTGTGATTCCAGATGCATTTGTAAGAACATACGTGGGAGCTGGTAACTGTAAGTCAAATCAAAAATATATTTTCTTTTTAGTAGAACAGAATACTTTATATGTCTAAGCATCCAAAAGCATTAGATAAGCATTAATAAGCTAAATGTCTACAAAGAATTCCACTTTGCAAGTTCCAGATCCCCCTGATCTGGAACAACAGTTTTTGAGGAACTTGAGACATTGAAGACCTGCTGAGATTGGTGTCAAAGTAAATCAGAAGAAAAGAGCATAGTACTTGCTAGTGAATACTATTGTGACATCTGCTAGTCTGAAGAAAGTCTAGCCTACAGCACAATAAAAAGTCACCTGAGAATAGGGCACAGCTAAGACACAAAGAGGCAGACAGCTATGACTGACATCCTACAGAGTATTCACAAAGTCTTCTGTAGTCCTGAATCAACATCTTCCACTGCCTTCCTCAGTGCAAATACTTCTGCTATGAATTAACAGGACCACAAAGTAGAAAAATCTTATGTTGCTATTGAGACTTAGCTAGAGTTCTGTCTTGGAGAACAACAGGAGAGAGAAAACCCTCCAACACGGATAACCTCTGCCAGCAGCACAGCTCACAGATGCTTGCAGTTCTTTTTGTGGCTGATGCCAGTGATGTTTGGGACTGTGCTCGTGGTAAAGAATAAAGTTCCTACTGTCCATGGGCTGAATTGTTGCCATGAAGCAACAATTGGAGGTCACAGACAGAGAAGTTCGTTTAGGACTTATGAACAGCTGTGTTCCAGGGAGGTTTCTTATGTACAGATACCACTATCTCTTCCTGTACACTTAGGTTTTAAATTTAGGCTAACTCAGAGATTATGTAGAGGGACTATAAAGAAAAAAACAAAACCAACAAAACTTTTCATTTTATAACAAGGCTAAAAGAAGAGGAAGAAGTTTTGACCATGGGAAATAGTACTGACACTTTGCACAAGAGAGTTCTAGCTCTAATTCCCCCCTACACACATATTGTTCCAGATGTTTCTTGATGTAGTAGTCAGGACAGCGAGCTCAGGACAATTCTATATGGTCTCTCATAAGGCATTTAAATACTCAGCTTGTTCTACAAGCCTAGGACGTCCTCATCAGAGGTTAAAAACGGAAGATGGCCAGAGACTTCAGAACAGTTGAGGTATGAAAGCAACAAGCTGTACAACATCTCTGATTAATTTAACTTAGGCCAGTATTATAAAGTTTGTAGCAAGATATTAAGTACTTACCCATATCATCATCAAATATGGATTTTTGTTCCACTTTCTTCTTGGTCCTCTTTTCTTTTGGTTTTACGGTGAGATCCGCAAATATATCAATGTTGTCATCAAACAGGTTAGTCTCTGGCATTTTTTCTTTTGCTCTGTTTGTTGGTTTAATTGCCTCAGTAGCAAATATATCATCCTTAGAACAAAGCATAAGGAGATCATCAGTACACAACATGCTCCAACAGAACGGTCAAGCTCAGCTGTAGGTAGCAGCTGAGATATTTAGAAGATTTGACAGCCTGGGCATCACAAAGCTAAGAAGTTCAAGTCCTTCTATCCACGGTAGGCCCAGCAGACACCTTACTGTGAGACTGTGAACAGACAATACAGCACACAGAGGCTTGTACCAACTCCCCGGTTTGCCAACTTTAGTCCTGTTTTTAAAAGAGCTATTTGTTCTGCTGTGTCCTGACCGGCAGGTAGCAGAAGAGAACCAAGTACTTCACTAGTCTGAAAAAGGTGTTATTAAGTACACAGTCACAGAGTCTATTGACATGCCTACTCTGTGTTAATGTCCTACTTTTTAACGACACTCTTGCTATTAAGGTGGTGAACATTCAAGGAAAGCGTTTCTACTCCCTAGCAGCAGTGTGTGTCTATTTTACCTTCAAGGCCTATCCTATATACCCATCCTACTCAGCAGCCTCCATTCAGCCTGGGCGTATGCAGAAAGTCCTGCATAAGACTCTGGGTATCAAAAGGTCAAGGAAGGCTTTCCCCTTAACTCCTAGCAAACCTCAAACATTACCTCAAAGATATCTTGGGCAGTAGGGTCAACACTTTCAGGTTTCAGCTCCTCCTTTCCGGTTTTCTTATAGGTAAAGAGAGGATCTTCCTCTTCTAAAAAGGGAACTGGACTATTTTTCTTCAGAGATGTGTGTTGTGCAGACTGGAAGAGATCACCACTGTCCTGATCATCCAGAATGGGCTTTTTCTCCCTATCCTTAATGTTTTTTTTAGCTAAGCTCTCTGCCATTCCGTCTCTTGTCTTTGATTGCGCAGCTGGTCTAGATGTTGTGCTATTTGCAAAAAGGTCTTCTGATTCAAACAGATCATCCCCTTGGTCCGTGGACTCTGAAGAAAGGACTTTATCTGTCCCAGCAGACACAGTGCTGCCATGAGCTGGCAGAGGGACAGAAAGAAAGCCATTTTCCTTGGACTCTTGTTCAGTAGCAAGTG
Source organism: Nothocercus julius (assembly GCA_013398735.1). NCBI lineage: Eukaryota > Metazoa > Chordata > Aves > Tinamiformes > Tinamidae > Nothocercus > Nothocercus julius. The sequence continues at coordinate 4,735,826 of VZSV01000048.1, read as the reverse complement.
GCTCTTTTGTGGTCACTACTGATCTCTGCTTTGATAGCGAGGACTGCAATTCCTTAGCACTGTCCACCTCCTCACTCTCAGCAGACTCTTGGGCAGCTAGACGGCGGGCTGTTCTGCTAGGAGGTCTCCGTTTTCCTGTAACCTTGATCCTGTTCTGCAAGCATGGAGTGAAAGCAGAACACTTAGGTGCAGGGGAAAAAAAAAAAAAACAGACTTTGCAGAAGACAGGTTGAGATTCATGTTATGTTCTCTTTTAACACTTCAAGTGAGCATGTGCTACCCATTTCATACTAGCATGATTGAAATGGAATTAACTTTGAGATCCGCTCATAGCTTTGGGTTCAGGTAGTTTGAACAGTCACATGTACGAGAGCTCAGCTGGCAACGCTGAGCAAGTAAAGCTGAGCAGACACTGATGTAGTTTCAAAGGAAGCAGCAGGCTCCATGTATCCTCCTCACAGCATCACTCCTTTTCCTCCATTTTTCAGAAAGGGAAAAGCTGAGAGAAGTTTGCAACTTTTTATTTGCTGCTTTCTGCTCAGTGGGTGGAATCAGGGTGCAAAAGCCACAGCTATCAGTTCCATACAGAGTAACAACACAGGTCACAAGCCCTGATACCCTGAGCTCTAGGTAATAGCTCTGCTGGACAGCATGCTATTCTAGGGGCTTCTGCTCCTGCAATACACACGCTGTCCAGGTCACACCTAATAACATTTTCCATTTAATTTCATTTTGTGTGTAGCCAGCTGTAGTTTGTTCCTTTGATGCTTTTACAACAGCCCACCTGCAAATTTTCATTATAGCTGCTACTATACCCTACATGAGCAGGGGTATTCAGAGAGGCAGGAAACAGGACAGTACAATCTTTCTTCCCCCTTCCCTAATGGCTGTGTTGGAATTGAAGGACAAACTAGGTGGACAACTCAGCTTAGAGGAGCCACGCTCTTTTGTCACAATCATTTTAGCAGCACATCTGCCTTCAGGATGTGCGGATTAATCAAGGCATGTCAAAAAAAAAAACAAACAAAAATGAGGATGGAAGAGACATATACTTGGAAGCCCAACTCCCTGATTGATGCATTGTGCTTTGAAAGCCAAAATAGAATGGCCAGTGGGTTGCTTTGATCCAGTCTTTGGGGGGGGGGGGAGGGGAAGGGGGGGGGGAAGGGTTTGCCCACATACATTTATAACTTAAGCTCAGAACTGAAAGATTCAAGAAGCAACAACACACCAAAATTAGAATGTTTAGTCTGAGTCACAAAAGGTATCCACTGTGTGGTTTCTACAATGCTTCATCCCAGACTATTTCTGTAGTATTGTGCGGTGCAAACCTGCACTGAATTTCCACACTTACACTTAGATTCAGACAGACCACCCAGAAGAACTTGCATGCTAAAACACAAGCTTCTCCAAGAAGACAGAGAGATCATGTCTTTAATCCCTTTTGTATCTTCCTACCTTATTGGCACTGTGCAAGGTATCTGCTTGCATGGGCTGATCAAAGCTCACCCCGAGTTCTTCATTGTTTCCTGCAGTACAGAAGGCTTCACTGTTCTGTGCATTGCTGGGCTCATGCAGTGGAGTCTCCAAAACTGGCAAGGGAGGCTTCACACTGGACACTTTAGGCATTGCACCAGGAAGCAAGGCTGCAGGGTTAATAGCCAAGTTAGCCTGCAACACAGAAAGGACACACACACGAAAAAAAGAATAAATAAATAAGAGATTATGGTGCTCAAGAGAAGCACGGCCCCAGAGAAGCAGCAAGAGCTAGCGCATTTAGGCATTCAAGTTTTATTCCTAAAAGTGCTGGGCCTCTCTCACACCTACTAACTTCTGTTCCCATGTTCTCTGTCTCACTAAATCTGTGGAGAGCTCAGCACTGTTATTCTATATGAGAGCTCTAGGAACAAGTGTTTAGTCTGATGTACTATGGCAATCTCTATGCAGCTCAGCATCCTGCCTGAGGACAGGGACAGTTCCGTCCTTGGGTGATATTGTAACACAGACAATTATTACCCTTTTTGTGACAGAAAAGGGTGGGAAAAAAAAATCATCCTCCTCCCAAGAGTCTTCGGGCATCCTCAAAGTAGCGCTGAGAAGAGCAGGTCAGAGAGCAGCCCTCCCTCTTTGCCCGCAAACAGAGTTAAATAGTGCAGAGTCAGGTCTGGGGGTATGGGGGGGGGAAGCAAATAAAGCACTGAGCATGCAATACAGAAAAAGTAACAATGGACAATAAGTCATCTGAGAAAAAAATCACAAGAGTGAGATAAAGTATTAAAAAGATTTGTTTCAGAAAGAGCCATCAGTGAGGCAAGGAAGTTTTTTTTTTTTTTTAAAAGCTAGAATGCCAATAAAGTGATTACTTGTAGCTTTCCAATCCGAGATGAGGGCTCTTTGGTTTTAATGGGAACAGGACCTGTAAATTTCTGCACAAAATTACACTGGATTAAACATCAGCTAAACAAGTTGATACCATCATCTTCAACCAGACCACAGTTTGCTTTTTAATATATCTATAGAAAGAAAACAGCTCACTTAAAATACCTTGCTGTTAACACATATTCAGCTACCAGAGCTACAATCACTCACTGAGCATCTTCTCAGTTCGCCACTCAACTCTTCTTTGCAGGCAAAGATCCCATCTTCAGTATGGCTTTTTGACTCCCTGCTCCTTCTACCCAGTACTGTGTTATGCCACAGCAACCCCACACTTCCATCTCCTCCAGGTGTCATACAGCACTCTCATCAAATCACACTCTTTTCTTTTCCCCTCCTAAGGCCTCTAAAGCCATATTGCCCATTCATGTTACAATTGACGTTTCTCTTTGTAGCTGCCTATAATACAGTCACAGACTTCACAGGAATCCATGCAAAAGACAAAGAACTACAAAGTTGTAACTCTCAGCCTGAAAGGAAAACACTGCTTCAGGGACAGGGAGCTGCCCTATAAGAAGCAGGTCATTAGCGCCAGAAGTTAGATCAACAGACTAACTGAACAAGAGCACCTATATGGCCTGAAGACTTGGATCAATTCTAGGGCTAGAGGATGAGCCAAACCAGCCCAGATATGTGATTTATTATGGCTCTCTGCTAGGCTATGTTGCCAAGGGTATGACTGATGACTCAGAGCTCCCTCAGCTAGGCTGAAGGACCTAGGTATTTGGAAAGGTTCAGACATTGTTGTAGAGGGCTCTGATGGCACGACAGGGGGAATGCCACCATCTGAGATCGTTCTGCAGTTACATGTTGGGGGAATTCAGCTCAATCTCAGACAAGTTCTTATACTATACTGTCAGTGGTAAAGAAAGAGGGAAAACTAGTTCTCTACATCAAAGATTACAGTATTTCAAGTGAAAATAGGCTAATTCTTATCTCTACAGACTAATCTTGTGTTCCTCAACCTAAGGAAAAATTGTTTAATGATAAGCCAAACAAATGGCTCTTAGGAGGCACACGCTAGTATTCACAGCCAGGCTGTCTTTCCAGAGATGTGTGGTTTGGCAAGATTAAAATCAGGAGGAGTCTTGTTTGCTCATCATATGGCCTCCAAGATAAGATTTCCAATAACCACAGATTTGTGCTATGTGCCAAGAACTCCTTTGTGAGAAAGCATACCTGTCATTTAAAGATCCCATTCACTCCAACAGATACGGGCGCTTCGGAGAAGAATGTGCAAGAGGTCAAATCACAGCTTATTTTCCAGCATAGTGAGTCTAAAGACTAATTCTTCACTGGTTTGTATTTTGCTGTCATGTAACTGAAGGGGCAGTGAATAAAAGACTATCTCAAGAACATGTAAACCTCTCAGTGAAAACAATAAGTAGAGACAAGTTTGACCACATGTTGCTGCATTTCTACAGCTTTGCAACCAATAAGTCCAGACATTAGTTTTGATCTCTTCAGGAGACTTTTGTAAAATAAAGTAATGCATAGCCCTTTTCTATGTACGCTGTTCAAGGCACAAGATTTAGGCGCTTACCTCTGTGGTTTCTGCCTTCGGAGCTTCAACTTGTTTGGCACTTGAAGCATTTTCCAGAAGGTTACTGCTTTCCAAACAAGGGCTAGTACTGGCCTTAGCAACTGCTTTCTTCTCTGGAATTTTCTGAAAACATCAAGACCAGAGGTCAACACAAATAGGGGAAAAGCATGGCCTGGAGGACAAGTAAAATCAAACAGAGCTTTCTACAATCTCATTTTCACTTGCAAAGAATATGAGATATCTTTTAGCTTTGCAAATGCAGAATTATTGTGTACTGGTATTGTAATGACAAGGAGTTGTCCTTTCCCACCCTTTCTGACTCAACCCAGCCTTTTTTTTTTTTTTTTTTTTT
>VZSV01000048.1:4710349-4731483 GCA_013398735.1 Nothocercus julius | reverse complement strand
TTTTTTTTCTGGAAATTATACATAAAATTAGTTTGGATAAACTTCCAAATGCATACACATTTTACATACACAGGGCAGCAGAAAAAAAAAAAAAAAAAAAAAACACACAAAGCTAACTAAGGAAAGCTATTTCTTCATTTCCAAGTAAGCAGGCTCCACACGCAACTGCCAAACCCTCAGTACTTAAATCCACTCCTTCTACAGTCCTCAAAGAAGGAAATTTCAGGAACTATTGCCAGTTTTCTAGCCCAACTTCCAACTGCAGGTATAAAAAAAAAAGGTTAAAGGAAGAGTTGACTTCACTCTAGTTAAACTCTAAATACATTTAGAGTAGCAGTTCAAAATGTATTAGAACTCTGAGCTCAGGCCATCTGTAATACACACCAGTTCATTACTAGAGCTGCTCACTTTCCAAAAACAATTCATGTAACAGCTAGCTATAACGAACATTTCAATATTATGGTATTGTCTTAAATTAAACCATTTCAGTGGCATAACTCATAGACCAAGACTCAGGCATGTATGCCTGACAGGCAAGTCATAATAGTAAATGAAATATCAGTTTCAAGTAAGCAAAAACTGGGGTCTGAGCCTGGATGAGCACAAAACACTATAAAAGATGGAAAGTCTTACAATGAAGATCTAGATTTCCTCTGGAGAAGGGCTGGGTCTAAAATCAGGGCTCACATAGGAATTATTGCATTATTTTTAAAATTATTATTAGCCAAAGGAATTAAGAGAGGAACATAGCCTGTAAGGGAGTCGACTTTTCTAGACACATTGCTAGGCAATTACCAGTTTTTTTCCCAAGATTAACGTTCTACCACTGGGCTAATGACCTGGGGCTTTTGCTCTGGATACACAGAGCTTCCTACACAAACCAGTAAGGCTTCTGAGGGAAGAAAACAAAAACAAACAAACAAAAACACACTAACATTTACTCCCTGGCTTTTTGCAGTAGAAGAAGTTGTCTTGAAGAAACACATTATCTTGTTTTCTTCAGAAACCTTGTAGAACTGTCCATTTATCTCTAAACTTTGTTTTAAAAACCGACAACAATATCTAAATTCACGTTACGAGACATGGAAGTATGTGAATCACAGGTGCTTTTGCTAAAAGCATAGCTATATCTTGAAGTATTTGGTCATATGGAAAAAGATAGGAGTAGAAGAAATTGTTACAGTCCTCACTTCTGACAGGGTAACTATACAGTTAGGCTACTACAGCAGAAATTAGAACTGGTTCATTTGAACTCCTAAGGAAGTGGTTCAAGCTACTTCATATTGCAATGGACAGAGGGACCCATGATCACATAATGCCTCAAAGAAGGGACTGTGATTTTTTTTACAGCCCTTTAACCTGGTTCCTAGCCATTAGTTACCTGCAACTTGGCTAGACAGAATGCAGGTTTGCATTTGTTACTACTCTTCCCACACTTGTCACTGCCCTCTGGAGCAGTCCGCTGAAGTTTTCCCACCTCCAAGAAATCATCATCTAGAAAATCACACAGACCCTGAGTAAGACAAATGCAATTCTACCACTCTGATTTCTGCAACCTGTTACACCTAAGTCAGTCCCAGTGACATACATGGTGGAAAAAGAATCCAATTCTCCCACCCCTTCTTTGGGAAATCAACAGCATCTATTTGTTCCCTATGTTCTCAGTGTTAAAACAGCCACTTCTGTTCTCTCCCTTAAAAAAATACAAGATTTGTTAATCATGTCACTTCATTTCTTGAAGGAATACACATGAAAAAAATCCCTTCTGCACACTTCTTTCCAAGGTCTTTTACAGAAGTCATTTACAGTAGAGGAGCAGATACCAGAGGCTTTGTTTTAGCAGTGCTGAAGAGATCATCCTCATCATCATCCCCAAAAAGCCCTCCTCCAGAAGATGGCTTCATGATACGGCTTGCAGACTAAAGAGACAAAGAGGAAAAAAAAAATATATATATATATATATGTCACAGATTAAAAGAACATGTTCTGCTGCCATCTATGCCCAAAATGATTCTAGCCCTCCCTGGCACTTGGCCCTCCCTGGAGGTCAGTGACCTTTAAGCAGTGCCCAAAGAAGGAACCCTAGAAGCTTCAGAGGTTGCACACTGCAAAGATTGTTTTCAAGCAACAGATTCAGAGAAGAGTTTTGAACTGACCATGGATTTCTTGGGGCTGGCAAAGAGGTCAACATCCGGATCATTGTCCTTCTGAAGCTTGTGACTGAAGAGAAGCTCTTCATCTTGAAAAACTCCAGTGCTTTTGGGACGGCTACCTTTCTCAGAAGGCTGGAAGGAGAGAAGACAGGTCCACACAGTGAGAAACCCCCTCCTTAAGCCTATGAACTAGATACCCTGCTTATTTGGTTAGTTATAAGGGAGACTTGCAATCCACTTAGGGTTACATTACAATCCTGGTGACACAAACACAACTTTAACCATCAGTTTTATCTTTTAGTTTGATTGCATTTGCAAAACATACCATATAAATGTTTGTATTACCATACAAAGGAATCATTAACTAAAATGTGAAGTTTTAATTAGAGCACTCAGCTGACGTAAGAAACTGCCTCTACTATTTACCACTTCTGCCTCTAGGGATGCAGGGGAGAAGGTTTTTGCTGATTGCATTGCTGTTGCTTGCTGAATGCTTTTCAGGAAGGCTTGAAAGTACTTGGGGTTTCCTAAGTTCATAGGACAGACATGGCCCACCTCTTAATGACATACATGGGTTCAGAAAAGCCAGAATATGGCAAGCGTGAGGAGAAGAAAACAAATATATATGCATGCTTGAAAATAGAATTAAGTGTAGAATTTAAGATACCTCTGTCTGAAGCTAAGTCTGCATGCATGTATCTACCAAGCAGACTGCACACATATATAAAAACACACATGCACAAAGAAAAGAAATAAAGCATAAAACTTCAAACTCCTTCTACTTCCTAGTTCCTCTGATCTAAGAAGTAACTGGTGAATGAGTTCTATACAGAAGACATCAAGCAGCTATACTGAAACATCAGTGCAGAATTTCTCCTTTTGTATGAGCACACACTAAAATGCTTTGTACTTGATGGGAAAAGTTTCCAGGCAAAAGGATTCTGGATCACAGGGAAGGGCAGGCACCATTTCTCACCCACACACTTTGGAAGTTTAGAAATAAAGAAAGGCCACTCTGCATGGTATGAAAGGAGGGAAAAAACAAGAGCTCTCTTACAAGAGGCAGAAAGGGCAAAATACTATTTCATGATGTCCCAGAACTTCCTGAAACTCACCACACCAATTTCTTTCTGTGCATTTTTAATGACATCATCATCTTCCATTTTTTCTTCTTCCTCCTCCTCAAACAAGCTTAAAACCTTCTTAGCCTGGGTCTTAACATCTTTCTCCAGAGCTGGTGGCAGGGTGGCAAACGGATCTGAATTACTAACTTGTTCAAAGGACATCGCTGAAAAAGGCTCTAACTGTAGTTAAAACAAACAAACAAAACAAACAACAATAAAAAAAACACAACATTACTCACACAGGCCAAAAATTAGCTCAGAGTTGCCCCAAAATACTAATTTTCCTTGGCTAAGTACCAGCAATGGTCAGAGTTCTGCAGTTTAGTACCATAGCAGACAAGTTTAATTCATTTTTCCTATGCATGATAACCATGCAGATAACAAAGAGACACTATAATAGATAAAGAAGGGAACATACTTTAAGGTTCTGATGGAAATACAAGTTTCCTCTTCCATCCTACACATAGTGCTACAAGTTACCTTACTGCATGAGCATGCCTCTCCATATATATACACACCAGGTTGCATCTGCTGCACAAGGCTACATTCAGCAGCTTTGCTATTTTTTCCAATATACCTAGTTCATACAATTTGGGATTCTTCAGAATGAGCAGCACTACCTGAACCCTAAGGATGCTCACAAAACACTTTACAAAGCATGGTAACACTAACATTATAAAGCGTGATAGCACTATCATTTATCAGATGGTAATTCTCCAACAGTCACTTTGAAGCATGCTCAAGAGTAAGCTCTGCAGAAGCTTTTTTAATAATGTGCTCGAGTTTCATTTTGCAAACACTACTGCCTAGAAGAAATTCACAACTCAAAGCCACAGTTCCACAGCTCTTACATTCATATATATTTATCAGATGGTATGATCAAATAATAAAGTTGCAAAGCCTACACATTAGTATAGGTTGTTTTTTGAAGCAGAGATCTATACACGTGAATAAAAGTTATACTACTCAGTGTGCAAAAAAAAAAGAGAGAGAGAGAGAGAGAGAGAACTCCCGTTTATGCCATTTTGGAAACAAATTTTAAATGTCATTTATTCAATTTGCTGGCTGACTGGCCAACACATGATTTTGCAACAGGGAGACCAAGTCTTTTCTCCTCACCATTAGGAGAGGCAGTCATGAAAAACAAATTCTACCTCAAAGCGATGGAAAAATTTTTAAACTGAATCTTTGCCAAGCTTCTGATTAATGTAAGAAAAATCCCTCACTTTTTCCTTTGTCTGGTGCCCTGCAACATTTGCTCCTCCAGACACAGGAACTGCTCCAGGCTCATCTAAACACCACAGTGTATCCTCTGCCTGTTTAGGCTTTGCCGTGTCTGGCACATCTTCCTTTTCCTCTTTTTCTTCTTCATTAAACAAAGGTGGTGCTTGTGCTTGTTTTACTTTCTCCTGCAAAATTGAGAAAGATGTTGTTAAAAAAAAAACTGATGGACATACAAGTAGTAAGTATACAGTAGGCTCTCAGCTTGCCATGTCAGTCTAAGACACCACAAGTTTTCTCTGCCCCACTTTATTCCCATGGCACATTCCAATTTACGAGTTTTGATTTTTAGTACTATAAGCTCTTAACTCTGGTTGAAGAGTGCCAGGAACGATGTTCAGGCTTAGAGGGGATGTTTTGGAAAGCTTATCTAGATTACTGCACTATGGCCCACGACTGTCAGTAGCTAGACTGCAGGTTGGCAGTTCTTTTTCTGTTCTCAAGCTCATGGACTCAACTCGAAAAGGGCAAGGGCAGGAGGAATCTTTACTGGCTATGGCAATAGTTTGCCTGGTAAACAGAAACCCTGGCAGGGGAGGAAGAGGAGGAGGGAAGGGATCCCAACAAAGATACAGCTGTATTAAATTTAGCATTCCTTCAATTCTAGAGCATCATTAGGCAGGCACTACACAGTGGGCTGAGCTTGACACAGAATAAACCTCAACAAAAGGCCAGTAAAAAGCTTGTACACATATTTAAAGGGTCAGCTTGAATGGTAACACAAAAGATGAAGTCCATCCCTTTTAGTGGTACTTTACAGTTCTAAGTTCTCAGAAGATCCTCAGCAAGGACTTTTAGCCTTAGCTGAACAAATCTGGTGGTAGAGGTCAAGGAGATTTCAAAATCTCCATTATGCTAAAGGTAATGAGAAGTTTTACATGCATAAATTCAGTCTGCCCTGATACCATGTCAAGTTTGCTGGAACTCCCATTGTCTAAAAGAAGCTGGGCCTACACTCAGTCCCTAGGCAAGAAACACGCACTATGAAAACACTGAAAAATGTTCAACATGAGATTTAAAAGAGAAGTACCACTGCAGTTTTAGCAGCTGGAGGAGGGAGTGTTGACTGGGAGCTGAAGAGTGATTCTCCATTAACGGCATCATCTTCAAACAGCAGTGATACTTTCTGTGGCTTTCTTTGGCTGCAGCGAGGGAGAGGGAGATGAAAAAAAAAGTTGAAGGCCAATGTAAGGACAGGTAAAGGAATTCCTAGGTAAAGGAATCCTCGCTTCTCAGCAATCCTACCCCTCTCCCAACCTCCTCTGCAAGGCCCTCTGCAGAAATAGAGAGGAAAATGTTTCAAGCAGAATTCCTTATTGGAAGCAGTGAAATGAGGAGCCCAGCTTTGGGCAGTGAGGAGGAAAAAAATAAATAAATAAATTAAATTAAAAAAAAGCCACCACACAGATAAAAGAGAGGTGAAAGAGGCCAGCCCAGACTGTTCCCATTCATGCATCTCTATTTCCTTCTTAGCAGCAGTAACAAGGGAGAAAGCTTGAAATATGTCTGTCAGGTTTTGAGAACAATGCTTGGCTGTTCTGAAGAACTTTTCTCCATCAATGGTTTTCACCTCTCTTTAGTGATTGCGAATAAATCCTCATCATCATCTTCCTCAAAAAGGCTCGTCTTCTTCACAGCTTTCGCCTGACTGATGGTGCTAGCTTGTTTTGCAGGTTCCTCTTTTCGGTCATCATCAGAAGGAAGCAAAGCTGGTTTGGGAACATTCCAGTGGTCCTTAAAAATAAGGAAGTCTTAAGTTTCTTTTACTTTGGTTTATGTCACTTTCACATCACTTCTACAAGCAAAAACACTTCAGCACATTGCCAGTCCTTGCATACCTCTCTTGATTTCTTTTCCTGCCTTTCTATTTGCAACTTTGATCTGACAGTGTTCAAACTTTACAGAGGACCTGGCCTCCTTTTGGCATATGGTATTTGTGCCCCAAAACAGGGTACACTCACTTCGCTGTTGTAGCTGCTCTCCAAAATTAAGGTCAGAATTGCAGAAGTAAGATCACAGCTGGTCTTTCTGAAAGAGACTTGCTTGGGCTTGCTTTATTTTACTTGAAATTAATGCCTTGCTTTAATCTAATGGTACTACTAGTTGGTGAATAAACAGTTACAGGACAGCTTCTTAAAAGAAGTCTAAGCAAAAGAGCATTTTTGTTTGTTTGTTTAAAGTTCTAGATAGTATTGACATGAATTAATTCAAAGATTTCCCAGACAAGATTTTAGTAGATTTGTTACTCATTTTTCTGTAAATTACTTGAAAAATTCTGATTATGCCTTCTGCATAGATCTCTTCTTGGGCAGAATCTACGTAATTTTGAGCCAAGAATGAGACAATTTCCTCAGCTGCAAACAAAGCTAGCATGGCATTTAGACATAGAAGAGAGTTTTGCACTGGGTTCTAGTGCTGGTTCCTCTCTTAGATTTTGTACTTGCCCATTATAAAACAGATAGTGACCCCTTTAAAGCAAATCTCACTCTTCAATACCTCCTCATCACTGCTGAACAATAAGCTGGAGGCTTTCTTGAGCGGTTCCGACTGTTTTGCTTTGTCTTCCAGAGGTTTTGCCTGTTGCTTCTTGGCAGTCACCACACCGAAGAGATCCTAAAAAAATTAAAAAAAAAAAAAGCCAAAGCCAAGATGGAAAGCTGAGAAGTCATCATCATGCAAGACTGCTGTCACCCGCTTCTGAGGCAAGTTGGGCAGAAAAACAGTGAACCCTTTCTGAAGGGAGTTAAGTGTGATACAGAATTGTGGTACAGGGAGTATCACACACACTATTTGATAGACCAGAAACCTCTAAAAACACAGCTTTGTTTTGGCCACAGTTTCTCCACCATAAGGCTTTGACTAGAAGCCAAAAACCCAACAAATCCACTGCACAACAGCTAAAATAATGGGGCACAATTTCTGCGCTTGTGTAATGAGATAGGGAATTACAGCCTTTCTAAGAGGATGGGCAAAGGAAAGCTGAGCCACCGCTAGTGAACAGCGATCAAGGCTTTTCACTCCAAAACACTCATGCAGATTACTGGACAGTTATCAAAATAAATACAAGTAGATGCTGCATTCACCATGTAACATTCATATTTACGCTTTTCTGCAACCAACTTGCACTTCATTTCCATAACAGAACCTCCACTCCTGAGACCTTAATCATACTGCAAAATATTTCACTATGCTGCCAACTGCATCTACAAATAGCTTCTACTCAGAAGAAGGCAGAGAAGGAAACAGCTCCCTCCTGGAAAACAAAACAACAAAAGCGCACATACACACTTTCATCCCTTAAGTCTGTTGAAGTTCCAGATCTTATGGCTCTGAACAGACCTCCTTTTTGTCCTAGGTTACGATTATGGCATAAATTAACTCCCCCCTGAAGACTGCAAGTTCAGAGTGGAAAGTTCTCTGAAGCATGTGTCTGACAGAATGGGTGCAAAAGATACTAATCCTGATTTGCAAAGTTCCTTGCATGACCTGTGCTCTAATCTCACTTGCTGTGCTAGAACCTGCGATTCTTAGACATAGAACCTCAAGAAAAAAAAAAAAAAAAGGAATTCACCAGCTCTCAGAGACAGAAAATAAGTACTTGACATGGCTAGATACCACAGGACAGGGCAAGACAGCTTCTACAAGTCTATACCAAAGCTATAGCTCGGTGTTCTCTAGCCATACCACAGGTATCGTCGCCTCAGTTTAAGTCCAGAGATGAGGTGCACCAAGAGCGAAAATCTAAAAAGACACCAAGAATCCAGACGAACATACATACACACACACACACACACACTCTGTATGCTGTCTTCATGCACCAGATTTGTACACAATGCTAGAGGACAGATTTGTGCTCTAAATTTAGAGCTTCAGTTATAAGCTCTTAGTGTTTTAGATTTGTGTTTAAATACTTTATTTTGCATTCACAACTGGCTATCCAGGAAGGTTCATATACGTCGCCAGTATCACGAAATGGTACTTACCTCTTCATCATCATCAAACAAGGAGATTGGAGCTTTTGCCGTGGACTTGTTGCCGGGCAGAGATGTTGCTTTGGATTTCACAGTTTTAGCTGATGAAAACAAATCCTGCTCAAACAAACAAACAAAAGTCACTTTGCAAAGCAATGCTATCTCTTTTTTAGAACTCTTTTTTAGTGTGACATTCACGTCTTTGCTTTAGAAAAAGGAGCATTGTGTCCAAGAAGTAAGGAAAGATTGTCCAATTCAGATGTCCTGATCACCTGCAGCTCCACTGGGGTCTCCCTCAGCTTTGCAGTTAATTGCTAGCTTGAAGCCAAGGACACAAGATCACACACACACACACACACACACACACACACACACACACGCAGACTCTTTCATGATTCTTGCTCTCAACTGGCTGTTCTTAACTCTTCAGCATTTCAACTTATGACTGAGTGGACATAGAAAGTTTCTTTCTAACACTGGGGAAAAAGTTATCAAGAATTTTACCCTTGGAGCAAGAAGGAACTTTCAGGAGGGCTGAGAACAGAAGCCCAGGTATCAAAGTTCCTAATCCTACAAATAAACAAGTAGTCCCCAGATACCATAGAGTCAGAGCAATCCAGATCCCAAGGAATTCTGTAGGGATTTATTAGGAATACTCACTTCAGAATCTTCCTCATCAGAGAAGAGGCCCCTCTGTTTTGGGGGAGTTGTTTCAGCTAAAGGCTTGAAGTCTTCATTTGAAGATAGTTGACTCTTTAGAATAAATAAAAAACACTGCATAAGCACCCACTTAGAATGAATAAGAGCAGGCAAATTGCATGTCTCTGATGTAGAAACAAGCAGAAATACCGCTTTGCTCAAGACTCCAAAAAGGAAGACTGGATTTGGGGTTGGAGAGGGTCTCTAACTCTACATACTCAGAAGAAAATCTGAAATACTCTACTATTCAAGAGCTTTAAGCTGAAACGGCTCTTTTGAGTAATCATGAAGTACTGCATATACTTAGAAGCACTGTGACGCTTACCCTGCCTCCCCCACAAGGAACAAGTTACCAGTTAAGCAGCTACCAGGCTGTGGTCGCTGCACAAGTACCAACATGGCATCTGCCTCCAAATGTTCTAGGTCAGAGTGACATTCATCTCAGCCATGCATGTAATGAACAACTTGTCTTAACAGATACTTCTTATGTTGTGCTCACTGAAATCCTGCCTTAATGAGACTCCTCCAGTGACTGACCAGTCACAGAGAGTCTTTAAGGAACTCAAAATTTGAGAAGCAAAACATATTTAGGGACCCATGAAACTGTATGGCCACTGAAGACCCTACAAACTTGGTTCTGCCTCTCATATATGGCACTTCCACATAGTCTTCTTCTGCAGAATAATTTCAGCTTAAAAAAAAATCCTAGAACACTAGACATAAAAATAAATTTCTATACTAATACCTTTTTTTCTATGACTATCTCCCTATGGCTTTCTGCTTCCTTAGTTATGCTGGCAGCCACAGGTGGAACAATGGGATTTTCCTTGAATAAGTCACCTTCATCATCATCAAATAGATCAGATGTGGACTTGACTGCATTAAGAGACAAAACAAACAGGGAATTACTAGAACAGAATAGCCACCTCTGACCCAGACAAGGTACCCAAGTTCTAGAAGATATGAGGCACAATTCTTTAAAGGTGATCAACTGAAATCTTTAGCATAAAAACCAAGGCAGTCTTACAAAGTAAATTACCACTTACCTGACAGCACTGAACATTGCCTGATATCACTGGTAACAGACAGTGCAGTCCATTAAAGCTGTACTGTTAAACCATGTAGTCATTTGGCATCCCTAAGTCCCTGAACACAGCATTTCCCAATAGCTGGCATTTCTAAAGCTCTAAAACCTGCCAGTATGGAGTGCTGAGCATCAGGACTCAAGAGTGACTGAGTAATAAGAAAAAAATATAATAAAAAATGATTTTCTGATCTCCATGTTGTCTTAGAAGGAGCCTCCCAAGACAGAAAGGTCACTGGACAGAATGTATAAGTCAGTCATCTCCACCACACACCCCAAATCTCCAAATCACCCTCTAAATTTATACAGAAAATAAAACCCACTTCTCCCACAAGGACAGAAGTACCAACAATAAGGGACAGAAAGGTTAAGTAATAAAGGGAGAGCACGAGCAGCAACACAAAGTGCTGGGTGTGGATTTTGTAACTCAGTGATTCTTAAGTTCAAATTTTGATGATCTTTGATGTTTAACTCCTCATCAAATATATCTAAGTACCTGAATCTGGAGGCTTCTTAGTTGTCCCAAAGAAGTCATCATCATCATCATCATCATCATCAAACAGAGCAACTTTCGCAGGCTGTTTGGGGGCCTTCTCTGTACTCTGTGCCACAGGCTTCTTGTCTTTTTCCACAATTATAGAGGAATTAAACACATCACTCCCACCTGCAGGTCAGATAAGGAAATGACCCCCCCCGTCCCCAACACAGATGTCACTGCAGGAGTTTCCAGAAAGTTAGACTTGCACCTCAGTAACTGGAACTAAGCAGGCAGATTCAATCACAGCAACTTTTAAATGAATTCCTGAATCACTGCCTTACCAAAGCACTAGCACCTCTTGACAGAGGCAAGCCAGAGACAACAGTTACTTGCTCATAACATAATCACTTCTTCCTCAAACCTGTCCATCTTCCCTAGGATCACTGACCAGGTTCTACGTTAAAGCTAGAGGAGCCATCAGTCTCACACTGTGGTTTGGATGGATTTCCCAAATCAGAATGGTACCTTACAGTGAGCCATGCCACTGAGGACAAATAAAAATGACAAGGTGCTTGAGGAGAGGACAGATGACCAAATCCTCCTAAAAAGGAGTACTTGCCCTTGCAAAATCACTACTATTACTGCAGTGTGAGGACGAGTTTGGCCCCAAGATTCCTGCACACTTCACATACTGCAATGATCAAAATGGATTCTGCATCTGGTGTGAGAATGTCCTGCTTCAATGATGCACATAATCTGGGTAGACTCTCTGCAAACAGCTTTTTAGCCATTTTGTTAAAATCAGAAACCTGTCCTTTTGTTCCTTATTTACAGACATTTGGGACTTTAACTGAAAAGCTGATGTTAGAGTAAAACTCCTGCCATTTGGTTAAAGTCAGCAAATTACATGAATTTTGTGCATTTACAACAGCAACTTATTAAAAACAAACAAAAGAAACCCCACGCACACCCCCCCCCCCAACACACACACACACACACACACACACATACATCTCACCCAGTTACAAAGTGACACAGAATTTACAGGAACACAGCCACAGAATATGGTTAGTTAATTTTTCCTAAAAAGTTCCTGAACAAAATATTCAGTGCAAACTTGTTCATCATGCAAGTTCAAACAGCAGATAAGCCTCAGTCTGGATTTTTCGCTGGTTACTTTAGTCCCTTGTCTACAAGTTACTCAAGGGAGCAACTGAAGACTGAACAAATGATACATATAACAGTCATTAAAGAACTGGAACAATACATAGTATCAGAATCATATGGAAATACACAGCTTGTGTAACAGTATCTCCAAGATAAAGTCACAATTTGCTATTTCAGAGTTTTCTACCAAGTTTTATAATTACATAGAACATTCATTGCTGATGCCAGACTTTGATCCTGAATTAACACGTCTGTGTTTTTATCCTTCCTACTCAAGAAATGTGCTGACTGAAGGCTCAACTAACAAAAGTCAACATTTTAAACCAGACCATTCTTAACAAAGGACAAAACTTAAAAGATGAAGTAATTCCTATACCTCAGGCAAAGACCCTACACAGAGGCAAAAACATTGCTGTAACACAGTAGATTCAAATGACTGGGGATATATGTTTATTTTTGTTGCTCAGGTTTAAATCAAATAAGAAACAGTACAAAGAAATTTAAACCTGCATTTTTAGTTGCAGGTTGTAGAACTGCTTCCTCCCCATGTGGGGAGATCTTCCTAACCAAAACCAGAAAAAAAAACAGAGTGGGTTTGTTTATCTGTGCCACAAGAAAAACAACCTCGAGTACTGGTATTTAATCTGGTCTCCACTAACCTCAAGAGAATACAATCAAATCTCAGTGATCAAAACTTAATGCATTTTCTTCTCAGATTACGGAGGGAAACAGTGAAAGCATATACCAGACATTTAAACAACATAATATCAATTCAAGTAACACACATCTGTAAGAGTTAACTGGCATAACATTGGAGGCTGAAAGCAGCGAGGATCTGCCAATGATACCTACTTTCAGAGCTCTGACAGATTTATTATCCATGAAGTATGCTGCAGATTAGGCTTAGCATGGCAGAAGCACCTGTATTTATCATTAAGCGCATGCTTAAGCAATGCAGTGCTGCAGTATTTTGATATTTTTCTTCTTTAAAAACTTCTCGGTACAGCTTAAAAAAAAGCGCATTTTGTGCGTGAAGCAATTTGCTATTGAATGAATCATACCTGGGAACAGAGACACTGCACCTGCAGGAACTTTCTTTAAGGACTTTGTGGAGGATGCTGAAATCACAGGAAGTACAATACAAACCAAAAACTTAAGGACGGATGCATTTTCTTTATGCTGCCAAAGCCTTCAGAATTCTACCACAGAGAGAACAAGCTGAGCAGTCTTCTCAGCTCCATATTTTTTGCTCAACAACCCAGAACTCATTAAACACTCACCTCGAACTTTTGCTGTTTTTATAGATATTTATCAGAGAAGTCTAGCTCTTTCCACCAAGTTAAAGCTTGCCTATGACACCAAAGCTTATACATAGGACATACATCTACACAATAGCATTATTTACAAGAGTACACATTCACACTTTCAATACCTCAAAAACATTCAGCAATTTTTTGTCCCTCAAGCTCATATTCAAAAATTCAATGAGTGCAATGCTTCAGTAAGAGTAGCTGTGGTACAGAACACGTGTGCGCGTGTCAGATTCCTTAGAAGTCTAGTTAAGTAGATAATATGAAACTTAAACATGCATATATCTAATAGAAGAAATCTTGTCCCTGCTTAAACCCACCACTCTGCAGTCTACAAAGCTTTCCTCAGCATTAGGAACTCAATGCAATGCATGCAGTAAGCTCTGGCAACATCAATAAAGCCATTTTTTCAACTCCATAAGAAAACATGTTTGCAAGAGAGAGCGCATTTTAAATACATTTAAAATTCAAGGAAAAATAGGTGTTAGCAAATCTCTATTCCCCAGTTTTGATAGAGAGCAATTGCTCCCAATTAAGTCTCCCCCAGACTCAATAGTTTGGAAACAAAACCCTAGCAGTTAACTGGGATAAAGCAAAGCATACATAGGACAACCGTAAGCAGAAATTCGTTCTTACCTTCATTTATTGGAACTTGCTTTTCTTGCTCTTTTGAGTCTTCTCTTTTTGGTGCTTCAGCAAAAAGATCACTCTGATAGTAGATGAAGACACAAAGAAAGGACAAAAAAATTGTCAACTACAACAAAAGGCAAAAATATCCATTTTGACACTTAAAATATCCCCTCCAGCCAAGACAAGAGAGGTAACGACTATAATTGCATGTATAAACTTAACTCTATATACTCAAACAAGTGTTCACTTGAGCGCACACATTCAGAAGAGTAGCTTTATCACACTGATTCTCAGTCAGTTCACTGCAGAGGGGCAATGATAAAAAATAAGCAAAAAACAAACAAACAAACCAAGTAGCTTGCTTTTGTGGTTCTTTTTTCCAACTTGAAAGCTAAACTGTCCCAATATGCTTCAATGTTACCCAGCAACAAAGTGTTGTTTCCCCACTTTCCTAAGGCTGGAATCTGTGTAAGCTTTTTGTTTATTTTTGTTGTTGATGTTTTTTAAAGGGGGACACACACAGGTCTCTCCACTGCCATCTTCTCCAGTGTTCTCACCTCCTCATCATCATCAAAGAGGCCTGTCCCGCCACTGAAGAGGCCACCTCTGGAACCAAAAGGTGTGAAGTCTTCATCAGTCAGCTTGGGGGGCTTGAATATGTCATCTTCATCATCTAGAAAGCACAAGAGCTAGAACTGTGGTGGGACTGATCAAGTGACAGGAAAAATGGGTTTAAGAGACAAACAAAATAAGCACTTGCTTTTACAAACACGATACAACCCACTTTGTCTACAGCGGCTTCTCTACAAGACCACATCAGAGGAGAAACTCGTGCTATGCCTGTTTCTTACCTTGTTTTATAAGCCTAAGATTTATGTATGTTTACCCTTAAGGATGCCTGGTGATATCCCACCCAGCTTCTACAGTATTTAACCTGCACTTTCCCAAGCAGTTCCTTCCAATCCAACCAGCAATTCAGAAGCAAAGAGAATGAAATCCTACCTTCAGATGGAACTCTAACTTCTTTCTTCTCTTTCAGATTTTTCCTCACTTTGGTCTCTGATGACAGGGCTTTAAGAAGAAAAGTTCAAAGCACAAACAAAATAGTCCATCTTTACCAGTGATCAATCCATACTAAGAAGAATCTAAATAACCAAACCAAGCTGATCTACATCTTTTCCTTTATATCACTCTACTGAAGCAATCCCATGAACTGCAGCTTCTAAAACTGGCACTTCGAAAAGTGATGGCATCATTCCGTCACTACGAGTTCAGCACAGTTGCCCACATGCATACAAGTGTCATTTAAGTAGCCTGATGGTAATGCAGCACTCCAGATAGTACAGGTCCTACAAAGGGTACACAAAACCTCTGAGCATTTCAAATGGCTCAAGACACACATTAGGGCTTGATTCAGTTACCTAAGAAGGTGAAGACAGCTTTATTCCCTCTCTTCTTATTCCTCCCCCAAGGTTATTTCAGTGGACAGAAGATTTCCCCACAGCTGAACAAGGCAGTAAGCTTTCAGGTTTTACACTCTGACATCCACAAATCTAACTTGATTGGTTGAATGGAGTAAGAACAAACTTGCACTGTTTTTAACCGTTCATGCTCATAAACTACAGGTCAAAAGCAGACTCACAAACATTTGCCAACTCTATTTCAGATAGCTATATGCAACTGCTGTTTTGCTGCACAATTAACAGCTTCAAATGTGTAATTTCCTATTTGAAAGACAAGCAAAGATAAATACTTAGTCTAAAATGTCACTGAGAACATCAGCAATGAAAATTCCTCAAGAAACACAGTATATTTAATCCACAAAGAGTCAAGAGAAGAAGAAGAAAAAAAAAAAAAAAAAAAAAAGAAAGCATGAGAACACCAGCCTATTGTTTGGCAGGTTTTCCACTTCAGAGCTCAAGGAAAGAGATTACAATGACCAGTGGCTTTCACTTACCCGAAACAGGGAGAATGTACACATGGTCAAACATTCAGTTCTATGTACTGAGGAAAAATCAGGTTGGATTTTCCTTTCCATTAGCATGTGCATGTTTATGGAGTGGTTTGTCTCACTGAATCAACAAGTTTTCCACTATAAATCCTAATGAACTCCAATTTATTCATATAAGTTGTGGTCAAAAAAAAAAAAAAAAAAAAAATCTTTCTTACAGTACAAAAACTGTGTGTTTTAACTGCAGACTTTAATCCCTCTTTTGGGATTTTCACCCCTCAGCAGAGGCATAAATTACAGATCTGCATGACTTCCCGTACCGTTACACAGACTTTCAGGAGTTCCCCACTATCTCACAATCACATACTAAAATGGAAGAGTTAACTTACACGACCGCTCTTCATCCTGTTTGACTGGTACCTCTCCTTTGATTCGGGCTGCCAGTTCATCTGCAAAGGATGTTGGTCTTTTCTTTTTCTAGGGTGGAAAGGGAAAGCAAAGAACACCATATTCCTTATTTGTAAACCTGTTAACAACTTGGTGAGGAACAAAGTGGTGTACAGATGGAATAAAGATATTTAAACTCATAGTACATAGCCATCTAAACCAACTAGTCTGATAGATTCCTAGCAATACAGGTAGAGAACCCAGAAAAAAAAAACTTGTTAGCCCTCCACACTCCCAGCTCATCCTTTCAAGCTGATTACTGCAGGCAGGAATGGTGCTTCAGATCAGATACAAAGAAAGGAACTTCATGGCACAACTTTTTTTTTTTTTTTTTTTTTTTTTTTTTTTACAAGTTAAAGGGTCTCTCAGGTTTCTTATGGAGTACTTGCTTATGAAGTACACAGCTATAATTACAAATACTATATTCTACTGCCTCATCTGTGCAATTTTTTGTCTAGACTTTGAAGCAATCAGAATAGGCAATGCAGCTTTATATTAAGACAACAGTTAAGAGATTACACATTCATCAAGAAAAGCAATCTATTTCTAATCCTTTATAGCCCTATAATATTCAAGTGTCTTTCTATTTTGGGAGCAGGACAAGCTGGCAGTTATCCACTGCACACAAATGCAACAGGTAATTTTTAAGGTCCTTTAAAGGCAGTGTTGATGCCAGCTTCGGATACAGGAGACCTCTATTTTAAAGGCACAATGTCTGAACAACCATGTTAAAACACCATAAAAGTTCTTTACAGGCCCTCTCTATAAAATTCCATCCTAGGTAACTAGGAACTATCATTATAATCACACTGAAGTCATGAAGGAAATTAAATCTCCCTGCCTCAGGGTGGCAGCAATTACTCACAGGTTTTGTGGTTTCATCTAACTCTCCATCCTCATCTTCCTCTTTTTCAGAGTCAAAAAGGTCACAGCCATCATCATCTTCAT
The DNA here is from genome assembly GCA_013398735.1 of Nothocercus julius. NCBI lineage: Eukaryota > Metazoa > Chordata > Aves > Tinamiformes > Tinamidae > Nothocercus > Nothocercus julius. Next base: position 4,714,240 of record VZSV01000048.1, on the reverse strand, counting down.
CACTCATCAGTGCCGTCCTCTAAGAAACAATAACACATGACCGTGTTCTCATACAAAGACACAAACACAAAACTCCATCTACTAAGATAAGATATTCAGAGCAAATTTACTGAGAGAAGGGAAACATTCAGCCAAATTGGGGTACTTCACAACCTTTGAGGTAAGGAGAGAGTGCCTCTAGCTCCAAGCAACTTGCTCTCTTCCCCAGTACAGCCCTGTGCTGTGTCACTGAATGTTTCTGGGTCAGAGATGCAACCTAGGCCACTATGGAACTCCTCACCAGCAGTGCACTGCCAGCATATACAGGCCTGAACAGCTTTGGTTGTGCAGCTTCCCTTAGTTTATTAATTGCTCCCCTGTAAAGACCTAGCATTTGGCTTGCACTCAGGAATGATGAGTTCGACTGATATAAAAACAAACAAACAAAAAGAACTATACTGCCTTGAGTTAGTCTTAATGTGATTGGCAGAATGACAGAAAATACATGTTCCTGCAGTGAAAGTCTGAAATTTTAATCACAGATACAACATCACTGCAGGAGACTAGTTGCCCACAGATTCTTTGACCTCTGATGGCTCCAAAGTTACTTCCGAGGAAAAGGGACATCATGCAATGCCATCCCACATGGCTTGCAAACATCTGTAAGCGCAACTCAGGTTCAGTTTCGTTACCAGTTTCCTGACCACTGCCAACTGGTCAGGACAACCCACCCACACAAAATTATGTATATCAGGCTTAACCAGGTCTTTTAATAGTCAGTTGTTTAAAATTCTCATCTCCTCCCTCCTCCATCCTCACTGTGTCAAAAGTAAAAAGTCTTTCTGCTTGTACCAGGGTATACGACCATACCATCTTTGGGTCATCTTCACTAGGGTTTCCAAATTCATCATCTGATTCCTGGAACACAAAGACAAGTATCACACATTACTCTGTTCAGTGGTTGAGGAAGAGGGTTTGCAGGTTCTGAATCTGTTTAGCTTTGGGCATTCAGATCACTTCATTACAGCCTGTATGAACAGAGCTGCCTGTTACTGATTTAGCCAAAAGTGAGAGCTCTGTCTGAAACAGCAGTTGAGTAACTTAAGTGATTTAATTTTAACTGGGAAAGGAAAAAAAAAGTCCTCAGGAAAAGGAGTGCTTCCACAGTTTAACTTAGAAAGCAGAGACATCCCAGTCAAGGCAGGCAAAACATAGTCTAATGCAGTATACTTTATGAGGCAGTGCCTGGAGGCATCAGTGACATCTGTCAAACTTAAAATTTTTCTCGTTATTCTCCATCCTATTCTTCATTATCATAATACACACATAATACAACACACATTTTCTCTGCAGCTGTAATTCCTCATAAGCATCTATTTTGCTTCACTAAAATAAGTCAGACTGGAACAAAATGCTTCATTAAAATCTTTTGGCACAGATAGCAGTTACAGATAACAACTTTACTGCTTTTTTGAAAGGCTGCAGAAAAAAAATTACTTCATAAGAATAGTAAGGGGAAAAACATATGGAATAGACACTGTTCTGGAGGGGTCTCAAGACAGTACTGGAAAAAGCAAAATAGCTAATGGCCTTACATAACCAAGGACCCACAAATGTTTATGCAAAATAGCATCTCTCCAGAGCAGTTCTCTGTCACTTACCTCTTCATCCTTCTCTTCACTGTCAATTACACTTCCACGATCACTATCTACTGACCCTTCTATTACAGTGAAAAACAGAAAAATTAACAGAAGTTTAAGTTAAAAGTTATCAGGCATGACATCTGCACATTGAAGTTCTCTGTTCACCAAACATATCTACTGTGACTTTAGAGGCTTTGCAAAGAGAACCAAAAATAAGGTGGAGAAGAGACTGTTTTGAAAGAGGTTTGGAGGCTGCTGAAATTCAGCATTTTAGCTCTTCTAACACACAGAGCACTAGTTACTGACAACACACTGTGTGTGCGTCAGGTGGGAGGCTGTTACAACATTCTGCACATTTTCCTGTAGATAATTACAGTATGCTTCTATATATGCAAGGATGCTGTGTAATATGACCCCGAGGTATTCAGCTAAAACAGATGAAAATTTCAGGTTAGGAACTAAATAGTCTCATAGAAATAAAAGGTAATGCCGCACCCACCTTCACTAGAGAGATCTCCCAAGCCAACATCATCTTGTTCCATGAACTGCTGAGAGCCAATTAAGTAAGGTAGAGGCCTGTCAATATAGAGATCCTGGAAAAGAGACAACAAAAAGGACAATAAGGTCTCTTTGACATCTAGAAACAACTCTACATTGCTGACTAAGACAAGTCTTACAACCCTTATTTCAACATAAGGAAATATAAGCCTAATTAATTCAAGAGAGACCTACCAGACCATGCAGGAAGTCAGGGTGCAACTGCGTAGGCCAGCTGAGATTTATTCCTGTTTCTATTTGTATGGTTCCAACGTGTTTCTTATGTGTCATATAACAGCTAAATATCCCTGCACAGATTGGCAAACATTGATCTTATCCCAAGTGGTGCTCCTAATTATTGGGACACTTAGTGGCACTCTTAATTATTGGGACAATAAAACCTACTTACAAATATATGGTTTCTACCTAAAAAGCACGAGATTACAAGGTTCCATTCCATCCAAAATTCAGGCTTCACTTTCCAAGTTCTCTGCCACTAAACTGACTCCCTTTAGAAGTGCCTTAATGACAGCCCAACTACAAGACAAGCAAGCTACACATGGAACAGCTCAATACGGGAGCACCTCTACTTCTGAGGAGGTCACCAAATCCTGTTATTGAGATACCTTATATTAGCTTCACATTAGTACAGTGGCACCACTAACAGTGGTGAATCCAGCAAAATGCAAAGCCAACGCTCCCACAAGAAAAGGTCTCTGTACCTTTGGCTCAAGTATCAGTTCCAGCCTTCCATTACTTTCTTCTTCTTCAGAGTCAGAGTTGCCTGCTTTGATATCCAGCTGCTCAAAAGCACTGTCCAGAACTTGCAACCCATAGTTCACTGCTTCTTGGATTTTGGGAATCAGATCAGCTTCCTTCTGCTCACGGGTCTTTTCCTTTAGTAACACCAACAACACATTCTTATTACATTTCGGTCAAACTCAGTAACTCAACATGCATTAAAAAAATAAATAAATCTAACTTCAAAACGGTATGATGAGAGCAATTTCATTACATGTAAGAAAAGTACCTTCAACGACTCTTTTTTGTTTGTTTGTTTCATTTAATTCATCTTTATCACAAATACAGAGATCTTCTAAGCACCTGTGTTAGCACGGCACTGTCCTATTTGTGCTCCCAGATGCCAAAGGAATCTTGGTATAAAGCATTAGATTATAAGATATACATATATAAATATAAAAATAAACTCTCCAAATTTATATCCCTGTGAGGTGCCATCAGATTCTACTTTTACTATTCACTACATCTGAATTTGTTAAGACAGTCTGAGACCTCCATCCTCTTATTAAAAATGATACTTTATTTTTTAAACAACAATAACGCCTACTAAATATAAGATCAAGGTGGGGGGAATCTAGTAGATGATGTAGTGTAGCAGCCTTTAATGGTACTATTAACTTTATGTATGTTTTATTGAATGACATGCACTATCCAATAGGAAGATTTCAAGGATAAAGAAAGCAGTCCAGTTTACAAGCTGTAAACAACTGCAAAGGAAGTTTAAAAGAAAGAAGGTAGACAAGAGCTGAAAATATGATGCTAGCATTCACTGTAACTTAAGGTAACTACCTGCTCTGTTTTGTCTCCAACATCAGCTTTGGGAATAGGCTCTTCCACTTCTTCATCATATACTCTCTATGAATTTAAGCAAATTAATTCAAGTAAGTACAACATGCTGCTGGAGGCTATACCATGGTCACCACCCATAAAG
>VZSV01000048.1:4687994-4707853 GCA_013398735.1 Nothocercus julius | reverse complement strand
ACAGCATTAGCCCAGGCTAGTTTCATAACAATAACTTGAGTGTAAAAGGCCAGGCAGATAGAATTAATCTAAAGTTACTCTCAAAGGTGCTTAGTAGTGCAGTAGTTCCTTGCCTTGCAACACTTACAAAGCAAGCAAACTGTCCTTAGTTTAGTTTTCACATTCTCTGCAATGTTGTATTTATGTCCCACAAATTCTTTGTTGATAATACAGTTAGTTTCTCTACAGGCATGAAACTGCATATATTAGAATATGAGGATCACATGTTCTGTGCCTAGTGATGCTAAAAAAACTTAGGGCCTTACCTGAAGTGGTTTCAGGTTTGGGGGTGCATCTTGCAAATTTGCTTCTTTTAGGAAAACACACACACACACACACACAGAGAAGAGCGATGACATAGAACCAGAAAATTTCCTATGGGGAAATTGTTTATTTGTGATAAATAAACCAATCTCTGAACATAGAGTTACAAATGGCACAACAAAAAAAAAAATCTCCTTTCTAGAAATCAACCTCAGGCTCCCAGAAAGCAACCCAGCCTTAAAATGCCTTCTGGTTAGAACGATGATGGCAACGAGAAAAATCTCTAACTGCTCACCTCAGTCCAAATGAATACAGAATGCAAGGCTATCAATAATTGCATATATCACCAGGAACTGATTTGCATGGTAAGAAACAGGCTATGTAAGATTATGTGGAGCTGAGCTGTCTGTTGTCACTTTTACAGCCAGACCCAAGCTCTGTGGCATGGACTGAAATATCAAGTCTTGAAAATTATTTTTCTTATTTCCACGCTGTTTCAGATTAGGCACACCAAGCTCCCTCTCCCTTTCTACTACTAGTGTGTGGCACTGGGATCCGTGTCGGTGTATCTCAGATTATCCAGGGTGCTTCAGAGTAGGTATGTCCCAGAGTGGTCTGTGGGACAGCGCAGCTTTCCTGCCTAGCACAAGGATGCGGCTCCATCGGTCCCATACAACTGCTCGGCTTTATACATTTGCAGTGGTACGAAAGGAGTCAGAGGTGTCTTGATAGGGCTCTGGAAGCTGCAGTGGGTTGGTCAAGGTGGAATCAGATATTCAGAAGGTTGCTGGAAGGCCCCTGGCAATTACAGATGTGGGCCAGAGTACAGGACACACAGGATTTGAAGGAAACTTTCACGAGACTGATTTGTACTAATTTGACTGATTCTGACAGGACACATACTGCAGTTGGTTCTCCTTTCTCCTGGGTACCCCTTGAGTTTCTGGAGGAAGAGAACTAGCACTGCAAAACGGCATGCTGTAGCTATACTAATATGAAGAATAATAAACCTTCATGGGTCTTTTCTAGGTCCTACTTCAGTCTACCTTCTCTAGCCATGTTTGATGGTGGAAAAGGAACTGCATGTGCAGAAGCTATTTGTTAGTGCTGTATAAAACTTCACTACTCCAGACTGCTGTTGATCCATGAATGCCCAGGTTGGTAATAGTAAGCCAGCATTTAAACTGGAAGTGCTGAATGTTCACTTACATATGGACGTGGCATTTTGCCTGAATTGGCAGCTGACCAAAATTTTCTAAATCAATTGGTGTACAGATGTAAATATGTATCTGCAGTTTGCTTCCTTAGTGCAGGACTGAAACTAATTCTGTTGAGACTGGGTGATTGGGAGTTACCCTGACACACTTAGGGATTCTGTGCTCGGGCAATCTAGATGGCTTTATCCCAGCTTAAGTCCCAAACCTTCCTTCAGAAACCAAGCCATAGGATGGGGAGAAAAGGAGGTAGGAGAGGTACAACAGATGTTTGGGGTGTTTATCCAGACCGAAGAGCATAGCACCAACCATAGCACCAACTTAAGTTATCTTAATCAAAAAGCTAGTTCTTTATGTTCACAGGAAAATATCTGTGAACATCAGCACAAGAAGTATTAACAAAGTAAAGGAGGAAATCTGGCATTTACATGTTGCATGAGTGGACCAATTTGCCTTCCAATGGCCCTTGTTCTCAGTGGCATCCCCATTAACCTCAGAACGCCCATGGGACTGCACAGGATTTTCAGCAGCTGCGGAATACCAGTTGAAGGCTAACAGCAAAACTACATAAGCTTGAAAATTATTTGGAGCGCACTTGGTACATATAAACCCAGCTTACTTGCTCTGCACAACTTTTTCAGAGTTAAAGGCAAATATTTTATTTTGGAATGGATCCTGATTACTCTCAAAACAAGCAGGAGATTTTTTTTTTTTTTTTTGGTCCAGAAAACTTCCCCATAAACATGGCCAGCTTTCAAGGAAGGCATTAGATAATCCTATACCATTCACTTTCAGGATATGTGACAGGAATAGAAACAGAATGCTTACTAATACACACATTAGGCAGATTATGAAATATTCTGTATTGGTACAGATTAGATTTAGAGGAGTCTGTTTTTTCTCTTTTACTTATTTTTTACGCTATTTGGATGAAGTGGTAGCCGAGTTCCCTTGAATGTTTCCTAAAGAGTTTACAGTGGACTAAGGTGTAGGCTTCTGATAATAAACTAAATAGAAATTAAAATATAATTCTCTCTTTTTAGTAATCTTGGGTAATGAGATGCCATTTTGCCACCTAGGTAAAATTACTTGTTGTCTTTACCTCTGGGTAAATTTTGGCAGAAATGCTTCTTCCTGGTTCTTTACGGCTGAGGCGTTATCAAGAACTTAGACATAGCACTTGGTAAACTCTCAAATGTTTACAAGGAAAAAAATAAAAGAATACCATAGCCAGGTTTCTTGATATCTGACACAAAGCAAATACGCTTTTACAGTATTAGAACAGGATGCAAACAAAAGAAATATTCAAAGTACAATAAAAAGACAAGCTATTATGTTTTCTTGGGTAAACTTATAACTGACAGTCCAATTCGTTTTTCCTCAAGGTAAAAGAATGAAGAATCATTACATGGGATTAAATTCCTACCTTAAAGAAACCGGAGAAGAACCATTGAAACGTTCTTTCTTCTTTCCACTGGCTTGTTTGTGAGGCATAACCAGCAGAAGGTCCTCACAATATCTCATATTCAGACTGTTTTTGTTTTTTTGAAACTTTAAAGAGGTGTTTTGTTTTGTTTTTGTTTTCTGTCTGTAGTATTAGTAACATTTTTGCTGCAGACAGAAATGACACAACACACCATTTGCCCATTAGTGAGTCCCTCTCAGAGGATTCAAAATCAGTTCACCTTTCCTACAAAAAAAGTTAATCATGATCCGCATGTTAAAAATAAGCAGACTATAATTACACAATACCATTTAAAAGATCTTGTTGCCTTGCACCGAACTAGGTGAAACATTCTTTTTTTCTTACTGGAAGACTGTTGTTATGCAAGCAGAAAAAAAATTAAGATGGCTGAATAAAAGATTTCCTTTTTAGCTCAATATGAACTCATTTCAGGTAATCAGAAAGAAGAAAAGGAAGAATAATAAATTCAGGGGGAAAAAAAAGAAATTTATGCCAATACTCTAAAAGAATCTGGAAGGAACCTGGAAAAAGACACATATGCTTGGCTTTGTTGGCTCATCGTTTTCCCTACATAGATCTGAACCTTTTTTGATCCTCAAAGGTCACCTCTCCCAGGAAAACCGGAGTCTTAAAGGATGAGCACTACCCTGCAAATGGTTCCCTGTGGAGTGGGATGGCGATGCCTGGTGTGTAGATAATGGGGAAAGATGAGTATTGGGCTCTGTCTATGGGTTCTCTGGTCCTTCACAGACATGCAATAAGCTCTGAAAGACATAATTTCTGACTTACTAAATGGAGCCATCAAAAACTATGTATCAAGTCAATACTAAAATCAAGGTTGGAGGGGAGAGAAGAAGGGGAAGATCCTGAATCAGTCCCATGGTTTTCTCCTTCACTAGCTAGTAAAACTTTGAAACAGGAAACTCACAGGACCAGTAAAATAATGCTGTCTTCTCTCATTTATAAACAGGTCAAGAAGTACACCCTCCATACCAGTTGATATATCATAGCTAATAAAGTAATCAAGAGCAAGATCACTGCCAGTTTGTGCTTTAAGTGTGACCCAGCAAAGCTGTCTGCCAACCAGGCGCTTGAGAACAAGGAGTGGCTGTACTGTGGACAATGAAACTACATACAGGTCTAAAGCAAAGTATGTATTTAAGTTTATAAGTACATAACAGTTTGAATAGTTTTCACCACAGACTGGTGGTTGCTTCTGAAAATAACCCTTTGTCATCCTGTATTTGTAAGGATTGATGTTCAGGAGATCCTTTTGTTCCACATGAGGATATTCCAGGCTTCTCCTGAATATCACATCTTGAATAGACAACACGTACCTTTTATGAACACAGTAGCTCACAGATATACATCAGATACTGACACTAAAAAGTCACAAGGCATTTTGATAATTGAGGCCCCACAACTTTCAGAAATAAAATAGACTGTGTCTATTTTAACATCATCTCAGTTACGATCTCTGCATTTTGCCTTGCTGAGGCTCCCACATCTGCACTTAAAAAGAGCCTACTTGGGTGACACCTATGCTCCAAATCAAAACCAACCAATGTGTTCACATGGAAGATGCACTGGGTTTAATTCTCCCTCCAGAGATAAGTGCTTGCTGATAGTTTGTCTTCAATACAGAAAGCTCTTGCTTTATAAAGTATGTTGCTGTGGCACTGGCATTTCCCCTAAAGACCTAGAGTCACTTTTGAACTCTAAAATATCCCATTTCCAGTCTTTGATTGTAAAGGGAAACTAGAAAACATGAATTGCACAGGCTGAAAAATACCTAATGATTGCCCCTTCCCCAAATCCACTTTTTTTGTTTCTTTTTTCTTAAGCGCTGGATTTTGAGATAGCTTTCTGGGTTTTGCCAACTTTAGGTTAGTTATGCTGCATGTTTCAGTTACACATTTGGCACATTTTCAAACCTCCTCCTTTAACCTCTGCACTAGGACCTGGTATAATGCAAGTCCCCAAACCAATTTCTTGTCCACAGTATCTGCCCAGTTGCAGTGTTCCAGAAGGAAGACAGAGCCCTGCAGACTTAGAGAACCCTGAGTTACCTCATCTCAACCCATCTGCATTTTTTCCCAGTCTAAACTGGAGAACTAGAGAGGTATTTTTAGGTGACAAGCACAGGTCCAGCCCTTGCATTTGATGATGAAATAGCTACACCTTTGTTTGGGAAACAAAGTGCAGACACACATGAAAAGATATCAGCAGGAATGTTCCAGGAAAGTACTTCTAATTACTAAATAAAATACCATGATGTCCAGAGACAGAAAGACCTTTCAGAGATTTCTCCAGATGACAACACTTCAGAGAAGATGTTTCAGGAGGAACTGCAAGAGACCTGGCAGGTTTAGTAGTATTCAGCTGGGAAACTAGATAAACTCTAACGATGAAATTCCTAGTGATCAGCACACCAACAAAGTCTTAAAAATGTTTCCTGATCATCAGCATGCTCTTCCATTCAGAGACGACAGGCCTTAAAGGCTGTATGCTTAGATAATCCAGCTATGAGCGAAGCACTGAAAACAATTAGAAAAGGCCAAGCTGGTCACAGGCTCACCACGTTCTCATTGGAGACACAGCCAGATCTGGGGCTTTAGAGAGGCTGATGAAACAATCCTTTTAAAGCACAATCTGCTTATCCTGAGACAGGAGGTTAAAAGGCACTGAAAGCAATGCCAACCTACTAGGAGACATGTAGCAGCACAGCAGGCAGGGCTCTAGCATGCTTATCAAGAACCCTTTGGCAAAAGAATAAGCTTTTCTGTCTAACACGTGATTTGAAGGCATTAAATAGTCTTGCTTTGAACTGGCTCTGAGAAAAAGCACAAAATGACTGGCAAAATATTGCCTCTTGAACCTATGGCAACCTGAATCTACCAAAGCCTGAACACGGTAGGTGCAGGGTCTTCTGTAAAGCTGGAGGAGGTCTTAGATGGGTGTGCATGGTCTATACTTTCACTACACTTGTGTGAAGCACCTATATCAAGTGGTGCAAGATAAAATATAAAATTGTTGCTGACTGAGTTTGCAACTGATGCTTAATGCATCAGATAACGATTGTATGTCAGGTTTTTGTTTGGGAAGTAATCTGTGCTTATATAATCCATGTTTTAAAGGTGACTAAATAGATAAACTTCATATCTTTAAGCAAGAATGGAGACGTAGAATAGGGGAATCAGTTGTTATTGAGAGCCAGTATATAATGTCATCCCCAATCCCAAAGCCTGAGAAATCCCACAAGAAAAACAGGTGTTGGATTTGGGAGGAATTACTTCTTTTAGTTGAGGAAAAGTGCAGACGTTGTAAAGTGCTCCAGCTTTGACTAAGATTGGAGTATTAAGAGGATTTGATATCGATAATGACCAATGATATTTGGTTATCTTACGGTGCACATTGTAGCAATAAACATGAGTATACATCAAAGATCTGACAAAAGATCAAAAGATCTCTAAGCTCCTACTTTCCCTCTCTAAGCACATCCAAGGCCACTGAAAGAAGAAATAATCAGCATTCCTACCAAAGCTAAAAATCCCCAGGACAAATAAGACAACATACCAACCATGTAACAGTGCCTACAGCTCTCTGTGTAAGCTTACCTTGCAAGCCTACCAGTCCTTTATTTCATTCAAAAGGTGTTTAGTCTAATCATAAGGCTCACAAGAAATAAAGAATTCCTAGTTCAACCCTTTGCTTGCTCAATGTTTTATGGAATCAAAACACTTTCTTGTTACCAGCTGGCCAAATTTCAGCAATTTCCTCAGAAATTTCAACATATCTTCATTTGAACTGAGCAAGCTTTTTTTTATAGACTTGACTTGCTTAATATATAACAACATTCCAACAACAGTATAAAAGCAACACAGAATATTTACTTGCAGACTCTACTGCAGAGTTCATCCAGAGACTTTGAGCACTTTGGAATCCGCACATTGTACAATGGTAAGTCAATGCTTTATATCTTTAGAAAGCTATTTGTCTTAAAACTGCGAAAGAAGGGTATTCAAGAGAATCACCTAATTGCACATTTATTCAATGTAACTATTCTTATTAAAAAAACTTTTTATACAAAAAAACTTGTATTAAAAAAACACATAATCCCACCCCAAGACATGAAATACCATCTTTGATGACTATCTCAGGAATGCCCTAAGTTTTACAAAGGAAATGGTAGTTTCTCTAACAAGCAGAATTGTAAATAAATGGAAAAATTATCGTGGACTTCTGTAGTTGAACTTTTCTGAGGGCTTGGCTATACTGAGTGGAACAAAATGTCGCTGGACAAGGTGATCTGGTATGACATGCCACATGAATTCATTCACTTTCATAAGCTATCCAATCCAGTCTGGACGATTTTGTTCTGCAGGATAACTGATGACACCCACTCTCTAAGAGAGCAAAATATCTGAAGCAAAAAACATTTCTTCAAGTGCTTTGGTAGTGAATAATCTAGAGCAAAACCTTGATGTTTAACTAAGATTCCTTGGCAATAGTGTAACAGCAATTATCTCCCCCCTTTTTACTTAAATATATTGATTGTGCAGTGCTTTCTTACTGTTCTGATACCCTCTGTCTTTGCATGCGGGCTTTTTTCTGCTAAATGACTTAGCCAATATATCCTCCAGTTGTTGCATAAGGCTAGCTCCGTCACAGATCACACCACTGACCTCCCCTTCCCTTTCTGTGTTGATTCAGTGGAAGATCCAAAACTTTGTTCTTTAGAGAGAAGAACATGTCCACATTCATCTGACTGGCACATTTAGTAATAGCAAGATAAGGACAAACATTAGAGCAAACAAAGGATAAAACACTCATGGAAGGCAGTCCAGGGCAGCAAAGAGGAGGATTCCAGCTGCTGCAGTAAAGGCATGAGCGACAGCAGTAAGACCTTTGGCCTGTGCTGAGCCAGTTTGGAGAAAGGCCACTCTCAAACTTAGCAAGCTCAGGGCAAATAGCACTCAGCAGTTACTATCCCATACAGGGGAGATCCTCCCTGGAGGTTCAGGATCCCCTGAACTCACAAGATCCCAGGCAGCAGCACACCAACCAGCCTTGCAGATCCCTGACAAGTGCACACAGAGGCTTCGCAGGGATATGTTGCAGTGTTATGTGCTCTCTCGTAACTTCACATTACAGAACTTACACAATTTTGCTCTGGCTATATAGCATGGAGTGGCATGTTTTAGAGTTTCTGTCTGTCTTGTTGACATTTATCTTCCTGGTTATGATGCTGAGCATGGTGACTGGCTCCATTCAACCCTACAGTCTAAAGAACTCCGAACTGCAGAACTGGAATGGAAATTGAGCATTCCAACCCTCCCAGACCATTCCAGAGTCCTTCCCTCCTTCCTTTTGCTGCACCATAAATATCCCTATACCCTGTGACACTGCAGTGTTTCAGGGATTAAATTAGCAAGCATTTCCACAGCAGAGAAAGGGAATTCAACTTCACTCACCATGTCCCTAAGTTTCTGGAACTTTCACTGTTTTTGATGTTCATGATTTAAGTCACCCAGGTAGGTAGCGGAGCTGTTTCTAAAACAAAGACTTTCACTGCTACTTTTAATCACTCACACTTTCAAGAAGCAACAGCCTTAACCTAAAGTGATGCTGAAAACACATGTATGTTATAGCATTTTGTCCCTTCTCATCTAAGGAAAAAGTCACCAATGCAATGAAATATATAGGAGTTCCCTTTTACAATGTTTCTGTGTGTTTTTAAAACAAATGTAATCAAAGGGTAATTGCCCTCATGTAGTGGGCTCTGTCTCTCTGTTACAGAAGGGCTTTTTGGCTCTCCTTCTTGCAATGGGCATCATAGTGGCCCTGGGCGATGCATACTGTTTTACGAAAAGGAACACTGCAGGGAAATCTAGCAAAGGTAAGAACGGGGAAGGTTCTGCATTGGCTCTTTGGGCAACTGCCAGGAGGGGCCTGAAACTTTAGGGAGGGAAGGAGATGTCAGAAAGACCTGAATAGAAGGTTTCAGCACCAGGTTTCCTTGGGTGTAGTTGTAGCAATAGTAGTTCTGTTGTCCAGCACATAAAGCTGCTCGTGGAGTTAAGGGTAATGCCAAAGACAGTGTGACAGCAGGTAGCAGCCTTTGGTTGTTCACTGCTTCCATAGATTGTCATGCTGAAACTGTCTCTAAGAAATGAAGAGAAAACAGGCTCAGGCTCTTAAAATGGTTTGGGTAATAGTCAGGAGAGCAAACTGACTTCTCCTTTATCAGGAGACTCACAGTTATTTTAAAAGTTTTCAGCCTTTTTGTGGAAATGCGGATAACTAACTCTTGTTGCGCTGCTGTCTTGCACAGGCTGTATCCTGAATGGAAAATTATACCCCTTTGGAGAAATAGAAAGGACAGAAAATTGCCACAGATGTAGCTGCAGCCGAGATGAGATACGTTGCTGCAGCCTGTAAGTTTGAATTTCTCAGGGGGACCATTGCCCGTAGGAAGACTGTGGGTTGACATCTGTTGAGAATAAATGAGCTCCTACGATAGCCTTTCCATATCTATGTCACAAAGCTGGGGCAAGTCACATATGGTTCCTTATCACCTAAATTCCTTGATGTCCTTTTTTTTTTATTTATTTTTTTTTCCTTCTCCCTTCCTACCTCCTGGGAATGGTGAGGCCCTTCCAGACACCTCCTGCTGATACTTGGCTTTATCTTTAAGCCCCTGCAAACTCTTCTCACACTGCAGTGAAGTCTTTCCTTGGCAGGGAAATTGGGGGTGAGAAGGAATTTGTACTACCATGTGCTTAACTACGGTCCTTCATGAGGGCCCACAATGATTAGCATCACTGCACGGGGTTTTCTCCGCAAAAAATGGAGATGATAGAGTGACAAGGGCTTTGCTCTGAGGCATTTCATTCACCTTTTCTTTCATTGCATCTTATCAAAGAGCAAAAATGGCTTGATTATGATCACTGCCTTTGCTCAGGCGACACCTATGCTGTTAGGAAACAGAAAGCACACTCTAACTAACAAATTACAGTAGTGAAAAATTAATAGAGAAGAGATAAACATGGTTCCAGCATGTTTTATGTCACAGTAAAGTGCTGTGCTAGAAATCCCTATTCTAGTTCCAAGTAAACAGGTGCATCTGCACAGGCCACTGCAGATACCAGCTGACACCCAGGAAGTCATACAGCTATGCGAGAGTGGCACGTAGGATAGCTCCCTGTTCTTAGCTGCAACTTCAGGGATATCTCACTCAGCAGTCCTTCAAGGAATAATCACTGGACTACTAAATGATTGAATGTTTTCTCTCATTTTAACATTTGCTTCTTCTTTGCCAATGACAGCTATCATACTCCAGTTAATTACGACAAGAAGAGATGCAAAGTAGTTTTCAACAAGGAAAGTTGCAATTACGACGTGGTGGAGAAGGATGACCCCTCAAAGGAATGTTTTGTCTATTCAAGTGTGGGTTAATAATAGTCCTGCTCCAGTCTATGCATTGTGGAATTCCTCCCTTTCCTACAGATGCTTTGCCATGACAGAGATGTTCTAACACACGGGAGACCTTTTAAGAGAGAGCACTTAATCAGCTCACTTTTAATCTCCTAATTTTTCTAATTCAGATTATCAATGTGTCATTTCTGTTATTACTGCCATTTGCATTGCTGAGCATTTTAAGTAAAATAAATCCACACCAAGCAACTCAGAAGCCCTTCTTTTCTTTTTGTAAAACAACACCAAGGAGCTTTAACTTCTCGGAGAGGAATGCACTCATCACCTTACTACTCTGACACACATCATATACCAGTGCCTTAGCACAAGCCACTCACACACTTTGGAGGTTCCTTTCTAACTAACCATCAGAACAGCCAAATATTTTCCCTGCTGAGGAAATTCATCATTACTGGGAAGCGATGCAGTCTTCAAATATGCTGCATAGTGGCTCACACCACGAAGGCACAGCAGTCTGGGGAGGGGACAAGGTCACTGGGCCAGATTCCCTCCAGGAAGATAGCTCCTCCTCTAAATCACATTTTCTTCTGAGACAACCTCCCAGCACTTAATGTTGATGATGACTACACAGCTAGAGCTCACTTGTCAGACCCTGGAAATCTCTGGAGTAGGAAGAGAATCCAGCACACTCTTAGCTGGCTCAAGAGATGCTCCTAGGATGCAAACACTTCATCACTTCTTTCTCAGAGCTGAACACAGGCACTACCTACTGCTAGGATACAGAAGATACCTTGACTAAGTTAATCATCTCATCTCTCACCACTCAAGCCAAAAGTATGAGCCTTTAAGTTACAAAGTAAGTTTCTGGCAGTTCCATCCAGGCACCATCTGTACAAGCTGTCAGTCTTCAACACACCTTTCTATTATAGAGCAAATGATGACAAGAGATGACAGGTACTTTAGTAAACAAAAACAAAACAAAAAAACCTACAACCACACAGATTTTTGCCTCATTGTCTTCTTACTACACCCTTCTTTCCCTATAATATTAAGAGTGCCGAGTACAGACAAATATGTTTTCCCTGGCTTATAGCCACATTTCAGTTTCACTCTCAACATTAAAAGGTAGAAGCGGGTGCAGAGAGAACTGAAGAATTTTCTTGCATAACCTGGCAACCTCTTAGATCAGCCTAAGGCCAGATACCTACTTATCAAGGCTAAGAAAATGCTTGCAGTCCTTTTATGAAAGCAAATACATCAAGCTAAAAGCACATTTAATTATTTGCTGATAATTTTACTTTTAAGCACCAATTATTGATTGACATTTTCACCTTTGGAAAGAGGGGAGGTCTGCAATAGCTCTGCAGACTGGTACCGAGAATCATGGACTCCAGTTGCAGATGGAAAACTCACGCTCTATACAGTTATAAGTCCTTTGCATACCTTTGTTATTATCCATTGCTATTACCCATTCCCCTTCTAGTATTCTTTTATTACTCTCAGTGAGGTTTCTTATGATGATTAGAACATTTTCCAGTATGATGATTAGAATATTTTCCAGTATAGTTACAGCTATGAGCAGGGACAGAACTCAGTAACTGCAAGCTCTGCAGAACAGGCAGGATTTTTGCTCAGTGTGTAGGTTCTTAAGAAGGGGCAAGACAGCGTATAGACACATGGCTAGAAGAGATGATAGCCTGCATCAGTGAATGTAGCCTCTTGCCTCTACAAGAACTGCCTTGTATAATCACTTTCATAGATGCGGAGTTTGGCCCCGAGTCCTACCCTTTTTGCTGCTGCAATTCCCTTTTGCTTTCTCAAAGAACAGAAAGCACTGGTTCCAGGAAAGATACTTCTTCAGTAACCATTAAAATACTTCCCAGATCTTGCCACAGACCTTATCTCTCTTTAAAATAAGTGTTTCATTGGCTTCCTCCTGACCTTTTGCTTCTTGACATGGTTTTGAAATCCAGATTGTTATTTTGAGTTAATCAGCTCACAAATCTGGAGAAACATGCAGAGAAAAGAGCCACAACAGCTCCCCTTAAATCATTCCATTCTAGTTCCTGCCCATCAGGAAATTAAAGAAAGGCTGTAAAACAAAGGGGAAGGAAAGAGAAATATGGGAGGAGGTAGGATTTTTTACATTACAGTGGAAAGAAAAGGCAAGAAAAGGCACACAGGCAAGAAAAGAATCCAGTGGCCAAGATATACCATGGATTTGACTGAAGCACTGTGTGGCTGCATTCCCACCACAACCTCTTCCGAGTCTGTGCAGTAATAACATCCAAGCACCAAGTTTATCTTTGTGAAATCAGTGACTAACACGTTAGAAAATGGAAAGAAGCTCGTTCTCTCTAAATAAATAAAGTCAACTAGGTGGGGACATAAAGAGAATTGAGTGAGCTTTCCCAAAAACACAGAAATGGTTCTAAATAATTCATTTTATAATCTGACAGTAAGCAGAATTTCATTTCATGCATATACAGGTTGTTTTAAAGAAAGACGACTGTACAAATCTGGTACCAAGCAAGAGACCAAGGACTGCTTCTAAAGTAGGTGCAGCCAGAGCAGAATCCACCATGTAAGTTCCCCATCTCTCCTTACCCATGGGGCAGGTTCAGCAAGCTAGAGGCACCAACTGAACTACAGCAATATCCCCACCCATCACATGTTTAATGGACAAAGCTCCATTGAAAAGTCTTT
Organism: Nothocercus julius; assembly: GCA_013398735.1. NCBI lineage: Eukaryota > Metazoa > Chordata > Aves > Tinamiformes > Tinamidae > Nothocercus > Nothocercus julius. The sequence continues at coordinate 4,694,728 of VZSV01000048.1, read as the reverse complement.
ATTATTTTATAGATTTACGGTCTCAGTTAGCGTAATCAACTGCAAGGTTTCAACAATAAACTTTGTTTGAAATCACTGTGTTTTCTCATTTCTGGAATAAACCTTCCTAGTTCATTGTAAGATCCTTTTGTTCCTGCATGGTTTGAGCTGAATGTTGGAAATTTAGGGAATGTTGCATTTTCCATAAACTGGAAACCTCTTTTTGACCACCTCTACTCATTCTGTTTTATTACCTCCAGATTTCTGAGCTTGCTGCTACAATACCTGTGGCTACCTTCCTCAGGGGTGGCCACACAGCAGAGCATGAGGTAGCCCCCTTGCAAACACAACATGTTGTTCCTGGCCCCTTTAATTCTTTTCATCGTGCTTTAATGTATCTTGCTTAGCACTGATCCTTCATTTGGGGATTGTGACATGAGGAAAACATTTTCCAGATAAGCTCAGGAATTAACATGTATTTTAAAAGCACGTACAGAATTAAGGTAATGTAATTTGATGGTCTATGATTATTCCAGATTAGCTCTGAAGACATGAAGGGGTCAATACCTGAAAGAGGACTGAGTTGCCTCCCATAGCATTCACAGCACAGGTGGAAGAGCTACTTCCATATGATGTTAAGCTTACAAAGAGCAGCAATAGCAGGCATCTAGAGCTAGTATGCTTCCTTATGTCAGAGAGCAACACTATGTTAAACTACAACCGTGCTCTTAATTAGTTTCATATATATTTCTAAGAGATCCAAAGTGGACATTTGGATTCCGTTGAAGTCAGTAAGTTAATACCCAGTGCTTGTGTTCATAGTTTGTCATGTGCTATTGATATATCAGTGTCAAGAGAGTAAACCATGCATAGCTGTACTGTCTGTCCTCTCCTTTTCCAGGACGCTGCATATATAAACTTGGCCAAATCCAATTTTTAGCAAGGTGTTTATTCTGGGCAATTTTATCAAACCTGTGAATACCTGTCAACCACTGTGGTCTCCCTCCACAGAGACCCAGTCTTTCACATAAACTTTATAACCACAAGTCCTTTTCCATAAAAGCCTTCTTTGATTTTCAGTTGATGAATGAAGAAAGTTAGGAGATAGCACAAAGTTGGTTTCTTTTAAAACCTAAATGTTCAAACAGAGCCTGCAAATTTTGGTGTATCAAGTACAACCACACAATCTCTGAACAGCTTCTCAGCTATTAAACAGCTGGAGTGTTAAATATTTCTTCCAGAACTGGTACTTCTTCTAAGTACCTCCCATATTTACCTTCTGGTTTTAGTGCACAGAGGCACACCTATTTCTTCAGCACCTCTCAGGATCAAACCTTCCTCTTGATGACTGGCTTATTTTAATAATGTCAACCCATATGAGGTCATTTGGCAAAAATCTTACTGGAGTTATTCATGTATAGACAGTTTACTCAAGGACTGGTACCAGAAGTCCCTGTCTATATAAGTCCTCTGAGAAGACCATCTTCCTACAGACTGCCTTCTTACTGGAAGCCTTGTAATTCTGCAAGAATGGTGAGTCCTCACATTTTATATTGTAAGAGACACTAAAGATCTTACAGGAGGCTCTATCAGATTTATTTGAGCATCCTTTGATATAAACTCAGAGATAGTAGAAATTGGACACATAAGGACAGGCAGGCACTAACCTTGCATAAGAGCAGAATTCGTACAACAGGAGATGCCTAATACATTCCCAGTTAAGACTTTTATTAAAACCTTCAGTTTTCACTTTCTTGTAGTCTTTGAGCATAACATCTTTTCTGCCAGCAAGCAGCTCTGTTGTGTCTCAGCCTGGAACTGACTTTAATATTTGTGAAAAGCCTGGATAACACCTGAACTTCTGGTTAAAGTCAGAAACGTTACCATGCCTTTTTTAGTCATTTTCAGCTCAAATATAGCTAAACTCCCTCCACAAGAAAACATACGTCACTAGATTCTAGTAGCTTGTTTCCTTCTTTCACAAATACAAAATATTTGAGCAAGATATGTTTAAAATCTTGATCTAGCACCTACTGTTTAGTGGAACCTTTCCCAGTAATTTTTTTAGGATAACTTTTTTTAAAATTTATTTATTTATTTCTAAAGGTGGTAGCATCAAGACTTTTCAATAGCCCCTTTTGTGTTCACAATGTCTGTTTATTCTTCAGAAAACCTTCTTGGCCTGCCTTCTCATTCTTGTCATCTGTGTGCCATTATCTAATGCATACTGCTTCATGGAAGCATTGCCGTCAGGGAAGCCTGGTGAAGAGGCTCTAGGTAAGAACTGTCTTCAGCTCGACAGACATCACCACAGAAATGTTGGACTTGATTTTTCCAATATAGAACAAGTTAGAAGAAACTGGAAACAGAGGGGAGAAAACATGGGGATCTGGGGAAAAAAGGGATATAGAGAGCACTGACTTTCTGGTGTTATAAAGGGAAGAGCTTATTTGAGAAGCATCACTGAGACTGAATTGCAAGTAGATTTTTTTTCCAGGGAAGTAGCATAAGGTTAGTTTATCCATTTGCATGAAATATGAATTCTGTTTTTGCTTTGGCAGATACCCTGTGCATTACTTTCGTAGTTCAAAACCAGCATATTTAGAAAGACAGAGAAGGCAGGGGAGAAGGAGAGAGAAAGAGAAAGCGCGTGCAAGGGAGGCGTCCGTACGTGTACTGCAGGGTGCTATGAACAGTAGCTGTAAAGAAGGGAGCAGACACTCGGCACACTGATCAACAGACTCATTAGTTGTTTTGCTATCCCAAGAAAGGTATTAAGGACAAAATTGTTGCTTCCTTTGATGCTGGGGCAGCTCTTGCAGAGCACAGCTCATCTCCTAGACTGCAGATGTGGGGAGCTAGGATAGAGTAAGTGCTCAAAGGCAGTATGCAAAGCCAGCACCTAGAATGCACAAACCTTCTACTCTCTTTTGCCCTGCCACCACACACTTGTTTTCCACATCGCTCAGGAGATTTATTACACAACCACTGGGCAGGAACTTTATATCCACTATACGCCTTCTTCCTGCCTTTGAGAACTAAGGAGAGTTTTCTGGACAGAATAAGACTTGCTTTAAATAAGTCAACAACATTTGATGTAAATGAAAAGGAGGGAGCATCAAAGCCTTTTCTTATTCCTGAACAGATTTCTGCCTAATTTTCCTTTCTGCTCGGCCCTCTGACTCCTGTATTTAAAGAAAAACTACTCTAAGAAAGCCCATGCTGCTAAGAGCCAGAGGAATGGAGGGGCCTAGGATACCCTTTTCCATGCTTAAGTATAGTAGTAGCCTTGCTCTTAGTGAACAGTGTTTAACAGATAGAAACATTGACATAAAAAGCCTACAGAGATCCCACCCTGTTTGTACCGGCAATAGCATCGTTGGCGCAGCTGTTCAGCAGGCTGCTTGCACACTCTATTTTCAGGCTGCATTGACTTCGAGGGAAACCTGCATCAATTTGACTCCCAATGGAGGACTGAGGACTGCCTGGACTGCTCATGTGGCAAGGATGGAATGAGTTGCTGTAGCAGGTGAGCTCAGATTGGCAGCAGGGTTTTCCTCTGCTACCCTGATGCAACACACAGCACTCTCCTTTACTCAGAACACCCTGGAAAATGATCACAACCCTTCTCTTACTCTATATCATAAAGCTGTGTATTCACCCAACACCATCATCACAGATCATTTAAGAAGTTCCTGACAAATACAGTTCATGTTTTAAAAAAAATAATTCTTGATTTTACATAAAAAAAAGTCAGTCTTCTTGGGGTGAAATTTTCACATGAAGTCCTGACTCAAACGACAACACTTAGTTGTTTGAGAGTTTTCTCCCACTCTTGGTTCAGATCTTCCCCATGCCACACATTGCTACTTTTTACAGTCAAACCTATGTATCCTGAGCTGCTGCTTGGAAAGACATTTCTGTGATAGCCACATCTAGCCAATCGTGGACTTCACATTCACGTTCCTATGCTTCACTGCCGTAGCAAATAAGCACATTGAACTCAGACGTAACCAGGTCAATAAACCAACTCTCCCCGCATCCCACTCTAGCGTCACACTAAGTAACATTTGCTGCAGCTCCCTCTTCTCCTGAGCAATCACTTCATCATGCTCCCATTACAGCTTCTTCCTATTAAAAGTGTAAATACTGTCTCACATGGAAGCTGTTTACTTCTTGTTCTCATCATGTCTTTCTTTTCCCAATGGCAGCTATGGAACACCAGTTGGTTTTGATGAAGAGAAATGCGAACTTGTTTTCCAAAAGCTGACCTGCAGTTACCAAGTAGTTGAGAAAGCTGATCACACAAAAGAATGTCCAGTCTCCAAATGGGTGGGCTAACAGAAAAAGGTCGTGATTTTAGAGGATATTTCCTTTCTTTCATTTCAAAGGTTCTTCCTCTGTCAGATTCAAAACCATTGAAATATATAGCATTTGAGTGAATCCATTCCCCAAACCTCACGTTTGGTAAAGCTGAGAGCTATATCCACTCCCGAAAAATTCACTGTTTCTCTGCCCTCTGCTTCTTCATGAAGTAGCTGACTTATTCCTTACTTGAGATCAGAAACCAAAAGTGACTTTTTTCTTTTAAAGCACCACCAGTAATTACGAATTTTAGATATTTTCCAGTGGCAGTTCAGTGTCAGGGAGTGTGTTCTGCTACCTGCACACAACAAAGTTAAAAATAAAATCAGATAAAAAGATGGAATTCATGTGATTCAAACCGGTCCCTCACTTTGTTGAGGAAAGAAAGCTAAATGAATTAATGAAAAATAAAAAAAACTCTTTGAAAACTCACTTTTCTATGACAATGTTTATTTATTTTTAAAAAAAAGCTCTATAAGGATTATAATACAATAAAGGCTGTGAAGGAAAACAAAAAACAAACAAACAAAAAAAAAACCCACACAACCAAAGCACCATCAAAGCTGTGGAAAGCAGCAGACACCACAGTGTGCTGCACGACGCTACCAAGCGCAACAGAGCTGACTCTTCCGAAAGAGCAGCTCAGGACCTGGGAGTCGCTTTGCTGCCGTGCAGCGTTACGAGTCCAGCACAGCAGCTCACAGAGGCCCTTTGCCTCCCCTTTTCAGTTGGCTCATGCCTGATGCCTCCAAACACACTGCCCCTTAGTTTCCCTATCTCCTGCCTGGGAAACAAGAATCCAAAGAGGCTGCAACAGCTTATTTTACTGAGGCAGTCTCCTCTTCATGCCCTGCTGCTGGACAAAAAGATGCATCAAAGGAGACAGGGAAAGTGAGCCAGGATCTGGCTTGGTATTCAAGTAAAATGCTTTATATCCCTGAAGTTAGAGACTGGATTATTTAACAGCCCCTCTCCTCCCCTTTATTTATTTTTTTTAAGCTCAATTGCTTGCTGCTATCTGTAATATTTGATTGTACTTATATAAAGCAAAATATTGAACAAGTTAATTGAAAAATATTTAAAGAATTGTTCTCTAATATGATTGGTGATTTACTGATACAAATGCTTTAGATAATCTTACAGAGCTGCTGTCTTATTGAGCCATGTTAGTCCTGAGTGTTTGTTGCTATAATACCCAGAAGTTAAATATCTAGTAAGGCTGCATGACTGGCCCCTGGTTTGTATTTCTAGAATACAGTTTCTATTGACAAGTCAATATTTCTCCTTAACACCTCTCTCCACCTTTTTTCAGTTATGTCTTCTAAATAGGAGACTTTCCCATCCCTCTTCAGTAGGGAGAAGGGGGATTCAGAAGTTAGAACAACAAAAATCGCATCAGACAGGGAGAAGGGTATTCCAGTGCCATGTTCTACCAGTTTTTCCTCACACAACTACAGCTGCAGCCAAGAATTTCAGATACAACCTAATTTTTCCAGCACGCTTCAGTGAAAGTATCAGGAAATTGACAGTGCAAATTGATCTACAACTCCAGTTGTATTAATACAGCTTATCTACCAAAAAAAAAAAAAAATGCTACTAAAGTCACTAGGTGGCATCCTGGGTCTGCCCCAGTGTTTTTGTTCCAAAACAGCTACTAGCAGGGCAAGCAAGAGCTAAAGGAGAACTTGGCGGGGGGGGCGAAAAACACTAAACAAGCACATCCGGACTCCATTGGCAGAACTGAGCTTAATTTATATTTGCTTCAGTGAGGTTTAGAAACACAAGCAGCATTTTAGAAGTGTCTTTAATCTACCGTATACAGAAAAGCCTCCAAGCAAACAGCATGGACAAGACTGGGCAGTTCAGAGTTTTTTGGGTTTGTTCTTGAAAGCAGTGATGTAGCAATGTAGTCTGGCTTGCCTGAGTTACCACCGACTAAGAGAATCAAAACTTTGCAACAATGCTATTTCAGAGCTTCCTTCAGGGAATAAGGACATTAGCACCTTTACCTGCAGTGCTTTCTTTCTATGGTAAGAGAGACAAGAATTTGCCTCTTAGCAGAGTGCTATGTGTTCAGTCAGAGCAGAGGGCTTGGAGTCAGCCCTAGGGATGAAGTGGAAGAAACTAAGTCAGAGAGGCTGAATCATAGAAAATACAAAGCTAGGATCAATTTTGTATTGGAAGGGAAGCAACTTCATAAGCTTTCTCAACAGTAATAGCATTGAAAGAACATACATCATGCTTTAAAGCCTGCAGTAACACTATTGTCCTTCCTTACAGGTCCTTCCTCAAAAAAACCCAACCAACCAACACCACAATTTTATTATTTGCATTTCTGATTTCCTTTTTTTTTTTTTTTCATAGTAAATGTAATGTTTCCCTATTACCAT
>VZSV01000048.1:4659737-4687938 GCA_013398735.1 Nothocercus julius | reverse complement strand
TTTGATGTTCAGGGATGAAGAAAGATGCCAGAAATGTTCTGAATGCTTTGAAAACCCCTATGAGCTGAGGAAGAGCTTTCTTCAACAGCTCATGCCAATAACTATACTGGATGTCAGCATTAGAAGTTCCTTGTTGGGTATTGTGTTAGTGCAGCGTCCCTTAGCTTTGAGGTACCTTAACTTTGAGGTAACAAGCTCTGTTTGCGCTCTGCTCAGGTCTTAAGTTCTAGTCTTTCTGAACATTTTGCAACAAACATGACCAGAAGTTCCTCGTGCACCCCTCTCTTCCAAGATTTCCAGCCGAGGCTAAGGAAGCCACGGGGAGAAACAACTACTTGTCTACCAAGTCAGTCTCGGCAACACTTCTTTCCCAAGGCAGACCAATAACTCAGAGTTGATGAGGCCACAGGCATTGGCTGGACGAAACACAAATGGCAGTACAAGCTTCCCTTGTACTTCCTAATAGCTCATTCTCACAACTTCTGCTAGAAATGGAGGAAATCTTTACAAAAAAAAAAAAAAAAAAAAGTATTGATAGAGTTTTAATCACAGAATACAAGGTGGAGTGACAGACAAGCAGCATGCCAAGTCTGAAGCCACAGGCTGGTGAGAATTTTTTTTTTTTTTTTTTTTTTTTTTTTTTTTTTTTTTTAATACTAGCAAGTTTTAGCTGACTTGTAGATTTTGTGTTCCCTACCCCCAGCCAGGGCCTCAGTGATCAAAGTGGCTGCCTGGGCACCCTCTGGTTCCACATGTGAGAATGGAAAGCAGGGCCCAGCCTCTTCTACCCCAAGGCTCTCTGCAGGATACCCCAAATACTTCTAGTAACCAGCAGCTTCCCAGGGCAAAACTGCCTCCTCGGCTTTGCACAGGGTCACTGCATAAGTCAAGCTGCTACATTTTGTGACCATTTTAGTTTGTGACTTCCCCAACAGCTGCCAGATAACGGGGAAGGGCAGCACTGGCATCTGCACCCATCACTTCAGGCCGCAAGTTGAGCAGACCTATATGTTAATTGCTGCGCAGTCCTCACAGCCGGATGAGGAAGGTTGCTTGCCTTAGGTCGGAGCTCACCTGGAGCTGGATCAAGAGCTGTCCTACCACCGCAGATACACAGGGAGCGCAGCAAGTCACAGCGGCCCTCCGAGCCTCAGCGTTACTTTACGTTGCTCGCCGTCCCAGTCATGCACTAGGCAAGCCAGGCTAGGCGAACTCAACCTTCCCATGACAATAGGCACCCCAGAGGGCCTGGGCTTAACAGAGCAGCCCCAGAAGGTACCATTCACTTGCATTTGCACAGTAGAGAGGCCTCTTAACTCTTTTGTTACTTGTTTGACCTGGAAGACTTCGCTGGTCTCAGGAAGGGGCTTCAGAGCCGGTCAGCGGGAACACGATCAGCAGGGCACGTTCAAACTCTGCTCCGTTTCTGACCTCATAGCCAGCTCCCCCAAGACTGCAGACTTCCACATACATTTGGCCCTTCATTCTCAAGTCTGCTATACAAGATGCCTTTTGTCTGTTCTCAAGAGGAAAACATGCACAGCATGCTTTAACACACTCATATGGTTAAGAAGCATGAACTACTAGGTGGTTCTTTAACAGTAGCCTCAATCATACTGCACTTCAATTTCCTACTTATAAATACGTTGTACACACTCATCAAGATCTAGCAAAAATTAAGAAACTCATTAATACAGCCATTTCTCTCCAAAATGCACTTGATAAAGAGGATAACTTAGAATCCACTGCATCTCCCTAATCAGAAATTGCTTGTTGATTCCTTGCAACTGTATTCTTAGAGCGCTTACCCCTCACAAGAAGCGGTACAAGATATGCCAAGTGTTACAGCAGGGACAGGCCAGAAGTGAGACTGGCCTTGAGATGTTAATCATATGCTTGATTAAAATAAAATCAATTTAGATCATATATTTAAAAGCTTAGTAGTTAAAGAAATACATTATATTTTCACCTTATTTCTTCTAACAGATAACAAGTTCCTTTGAGAAAAATGATTCTTTTGTCAGAAAGAGTTTGTTCATTACTTTATATTTCTCCATTAAAATTAACATGTAAAACAAAGGAACCCCTCCTTTACCTCAACACATCAAATGCAGTACACTATTACTAAGAAGTATCACAAGAGAGATTTTTCCTCAAAGCATTATCATCAGATACCACAACTGTTTCCTAGAGCAGAAGCACACACAACATAATCTACAAAATGGTAAGAATAACCCAAAACTAGTAAGTGCATTGCAAAATTAAAAACAAACAACTGGAAGAGTTCTAAAATTTTGTACTTTAAAAAAAAAGGGGGGGGGTCAAGGCAAGTGAAAGAAGCAGGAAAAAAAAAAACTTACATGAATTAAATCTTCTGTCACTACAAACAACCACCCTTTTCTCCGTAACTCTCCCTTTACTCTGGACTCCTCAAAAAACAGGACCCCTTCTGCCACTACAACTTTTATCCAAAAACTGCATGCACTGTAACTTCACTTCCTTTAGATGTTTGTCAGTCAGTGAAATTTAACGAGTTCTGCCACACCAATCAAGGTGTTTAATTAAACTTAAGTATGCTGGAAGATCCATGCTAATTGGATTAATGCAATTCATTAAGCTAGTAATCCTCTGGTAACTATTTTAACTTGTTATACCTGTGTTCCAATTCAGCAAAGTAGTAGATCTGACAGCCCCTGACACAGCCAGAGATAAAAGCTGGGATCTGTATTAGTTTACCTGCTTGTTTCTTAGGTGCGACTTCAAGAACTCCATGTTGCAATACTTTAATTTGCACAAAGTTGCGAAAAGATTTAGATAGCTGTGACCAGATGTGCATAGAAAAAAATGCCCTCATGACAACACTGCAAGGTTTCTGATGAGAGCTGTGTTAGAGGCACACGTGGTGAAGGAAAATTGGGATCTCACTTGTCTTGCCTCACCTCGCCCAAACTTTGGCATCACCCTTGTTGCTGTCAGGAAGGGAGTCAAGAGTGACAAACATCCTGACTCTTACCTTCACTTCTGGATGGAGATTGCTCCTCTTGCTTTTGCTGCCAAAGAGGCACTATCTGGTCATGGTGATCTGCTTTTGCCCCCACAGCTTGGCTTTGGATGAACAACTGAATGATACAAAACTCTACAGCTAGCCCCCACAGATTGTTAAATTTGGACAAAATAATGCATCTCTCATAAAATAATTGAAATTTCAATAAATCAGTCTTAGAACAGTGGACTCTCCACACCACTGCACTGTATGAATGACCTGTTCCATACTTGGGGGTGATCTCCTTGGGGCAGGTCAGCTGAACAATAGTGCCTTGCCACCTTGCTTACCGTGTGCCCTTTCCCCACTGTTTCTTGATGGCCTGCCAGTTCTGGAGGCGTAGCTTTCCGGGGGTCAAATTCTTCTGCTAACACCAGCGCTGATGTGGAGTAACCAGTGTATCCACTGGAGTTTCTTCAGATTTACACAAGCGCCATGGAGATCAAGATCCTGATGTATGTCAGTGCACAAAACCTGACTTTGCAACACCTCTTGAGGCCACATCTTCTGATCGATGATTGGAACAGGTTAGAGTGTCCATTGGCACGAGGGGTGCTCACATTTTCATCAACCCACTTTGCACTGACCATTGTTTCATCACTGTATATAAATACACAGTGCTCCTCATTAAGAAATGTGAGCAGCCCATGCAAGTATGGTAAGTCAGAAGCTTATATTATGTGTTTGTGTGTATGCTGGGAATGTTTTTTAGTTTAGTTTCATGGGAACAGTAAGACTTGTCCTTAACTCTGTGCCTTCAAGTTTTCTACTGGACCATTGGGGAAAAAAAAAAAGAAAAAGAAAGTTTCCTCTCTGTCTTCCAGAAATTCTTGCTGGTCTTCTGCCTGATCCTTCTCCTCTTAAGGACTCTGTGCGATGCCTACTGTTACTTTAGGCCACCCAGGAAATATGGTAAGAATGGGAAATATACTGGTCATCTTTGACACGATAGCTCAGAGATTCAAACTGAATTTTCTTAGAAATGTTGGAATAATATAATTCATTCTGTGCTGAGAAAAGATACAGACACTTGCACATTCAGGTATCAAGCCACCTGGAAGCATCTCTGGATAGAGAGACACGTTGTCCCTTACAACAGGGACACCCTCAGGGCTGATGTATAGGTGAAGGTCTTGCCTACCTGACAGAAAACATGTACTTTTAAGCAGTACTGTCTAATGTAGGGTACTTGACCTTAAAATCAAAGCAAAGGTAACACAACCAGCGTTTAAATTCAGTTTAACGGAACGAGTAAAAGTCTAATAAAAATTTAGGGGGGAAAGAGACAGAAATATAGTCTAGACCTCTGTTTTGAGTATGAAAAAAAGGACAGCAAGATCCTATTGTAGCCATAAGCTAAGACTTTTCTCAGACACACTGCAGTGGCAGAATAGTATTTCTCTGGTATGTGGCTGCTACCATTTTCTCTTGCCAGATCACGAACTCACACACACTTCAGGAAAAAAGACACTACATCCTTTTTGCAAAGCTTCAGTCAATTCTTCCCTGGCGTAACTCTGTGTAAATGAGTGCTCTGACTGCCTGGCCACACACATAAGATTGTGGTCTATGTCTGTATGTATTTGCCCTGACCTCCTGGCTGCTGTTCTCTGGTGTGTGCATGCAGGCTGCCTTTCAAATGAAAACCTGTACGTCTTTGGTGCTGTGTGGAGGACTGAACAGTGCTACCAATGTAGATGCAAGATAACTGGAATGACCTGCTGCAGCTTGTAAGTTCTCCCAAATCTCTGCTTATTCAAGCACTAAGATGTTCAGACTTAGAAAGCCTCAAGCATCTGCTCAGGTCAATGCTGTTCATCCTTTCCATGCTGCCATTAACCGACCCTTCCCCCTTCACAAAGCAGGACACACAGTCCATGCTCTGAGAGTTTGCTTTTCAATTCTTCTCTCAAGTTCCTGCCCCGCGGATGGGAGATGACTCACTGAAGAGAGCTGTGGCTTCCAGAATATAGTGGGCTGAATGGATTATCTCCCTAGAGGGTTGGAAATTTCTTCCTGAGGGGAAGAAGAAAGAGACCCATAAGATCTATCAGGAAGGATACAACATGGTGGGGAGTATTCCTGACCTTATCCAGAAGGAAGAGGGAGGCAATTTGCCTGCACTGCAAAGAGCTTGCACTCACAGATGTTCACATGGGGGCAGATTCAGCACTCTTCAAATAGTTATTCTTCTCAAAATAGTCCAAATGGGGAAGCCAAAATTTGCCTCCCTTTTGCCTCTGCATGGGAATTTATGCCAGTCTATAACAGAATGGCAGTAAGAACCCAAACTGGGCAATCACTTTAACTGTTAACAATCATGATCAGAGCTCTGTATTCCTCTTAGGATAGTCCATAGGATTTGTAATTATTGGAAATAGAGATTCAAATCAATCCATGATGCAGTTTGCCCCAGGATCCATAAGCATCCTTTTCCTCATCCTTATTTTGGCTCCTTATTTTCTCTTTGCTTTTCTCAATGACAGAGTCTCAATGCCCAAGAAATATGACAAAGTGAACTGTGTTGCTCTGTTCCACAAGAAAAGCTGCTCCATCCGAGTAGTGAAAAGGACCAATCCTGACATACACTGCAAAGTCTACAATGGAGTTGGTTAAGACCAGCTGATGTGCTTCTCCTCTTCCACATCTCCCCTAGAAAATGAACAGGTTCTGGGCCTCTCATTTAGAGGAAAGCAGCAAAGCAGCATGGTTTCCAGAGGAAGGGATTCTCCTCGCGCCTTTCATAGCTCTGTGTCACATCTGTCTCATCTCTGTCACTAGGTGGCTTGTCATATTACATACACATTTGAAACCAAGCTTTACCACAGGTAATTTTTAACTTTGTACCTGTTGAGATCCAGAGTTAAATAAATTTGTACATAGAACAAACCAGAGAGTCCAACTTATTGCAAAGAAATGCCATATAAATAGTTCTGTAGCCTTATGGACTAGGGTAGAATTTCCTACAAAAATATTGTTTGGTTCAACATCCAATGACAAACAACCCCATGAAAGCTGTTTGCACAGAAAATCTAGACTATAAAACATGTTTAGAGTGTAGACTTTAGGCACTATACTGTTCCTGGTACAAAGTTCATGAATGCGATGTGTATGAGAAATATCCTATATTTAGACAACTTCAGAAGTAATTATAAGAGAGAGCTACGCAGCACATGCAGCCATTTGCAAGGAGACCTTGGAGGGGCCACAAAACAACATCTACAAGGGATTGTTTCTGCTTTTGCAGCTTCTGGAACAGTGAAGTGTTTGTCACCAATGGGTGGGAAATAGTTCTAGGTGTCCTTGCAACAAGACATGTTGCTCTTTTAAGGTTAAAAGGGAAAAACAACAACAAACAGTCTTCACTGGCCTAGCATTAGCATAGCATTAGCATCTGCAGAGGCATCAGCTTTATATAGCACTGAAACACATCAATAGAAACATCACAGTTTCATATCTTATTTGATACATACGCCAAAGTGGGGCACACATTTTCATACTCATTTTGCAGTATTATTTTGCTTGATTCTAAAAAGCCACATATTGTGAACAACTCATGAGCAATTAATCTACACCCTAATGTCAAAATCATGCAAACCACCCCCGCTGCAACCCAGCTTCAAAATTGATAGTACTGTGCAGTCTCTTGAGAAGAATGACTGGTATATTAGAGAGAACAATAACTCTTTGCCTAAATGCCTCTATTATTGAGAGATGACTCTATTGTCATGGAAGGGTTGATGACAGTGCCTAAGGTCTCAGGCTTGAGCTCTGTGCAGAGCTCTGTGTTGCAGGCCTTAGTGCAGCATGCCCCAGGGGCTGGCCACCAGTGTCCCCGCTGTGAAACCCTGTGCTAGCAGGGGTTGTAGATGGTGCTCGCCACAGAACTCCCACCTAACAAACCTGCTGTGCCTTACAAAGCTTCAGAGCAGACCTTTAAATTGAAAAATGCTGTTGAACTGTTATGAGGCATCAGTTACTACTCTTCTTCCTGGGCTCAGACAGAGTTCCAAGATTCAGGACAGAGGCAAGACAGACAGAGGCAAGAAACAGGGAATCACAGGCGCGTGAGACCAATAAGGGATCACACTATCAACTTCATAAGAGTCAGATGCATTTACAAGGGCTTGGTTGGGGTTGAAGACAGGAGTTACATGGCTTTCCTGGAGGCATGAACATCACTTAAGCAGTCCAAAAAAATCCTAGGGAGATAAATTTGTCATTGATTACCTAGAACTCTACTTTGAGCACTGTTTTCTCACTGGTTAGCAGTGCCAGAGAGTAAGAAGGACTCCAGATGCCAATCCACAATGAGATTTGCTAGATGTCCTGTAAGAAGATTTGTCTCTGAAACTCCAAGTTACTGGAAAAAAAAGTTGACAGAGCTTGGGGCTCCACATGTAAAGGCTAGTATAGCTAGCCTGACACAAGAGCCCCTGAGGAGACCCTCAAAGCATCAGAGCTACTTATGAGCTAGAGCTATGACGGTTCTCCTCTCTCCCAGGGAAATACTTGCAGCTCACAAGTGTTTCATGCTATCCCTATAACCTCTTTCAGAAAGATGTTCTTTGGCCACTACCAAGAGGACATTTTCCCATGTACCTGTACCCCCTTGGAAGAGACTGTTTCCATGGAGTCTGGCTGTCTTATGTAATAATCCACAGAGAAGAGAGAACAGCTTCCAAGTACGTGCCTGTAACAGGAACACGTGCAGTGGGCAGAAAATTGGAGCATGTGTTCTTATCGCTCCATAGGTGGTAGGACAAATCCATACCATGCCAGCTACAGTTTCTTCACCACATTCCCTATCAACAGCAAACAGGGGCTGGTCCATTGGTTGCTAAAATCAATGCAAATCTACTGATATGAACAAAAATACCCAGGGTGACCAGCACATGACTTGTAATAGCTGGTTCCACTGTATTTACCTGTTGCTTTCCGACTGCAAATCTCCTGCATATAAAGGAATTTCCAAGATTATGCACTCCGTGCTTCTGCCAAAAGGCTTAGCAGGTCTGGATCCTCACAGACACTGTCCACAGGTTCACTGTTCAGTAGTGTTGGCTGTATAGTGAAATGGAGTACCACCAGCCTAAAACCAGCCATCACAGGTACCAGTAGTTCAGCAGAGGGCTGATGCAAAGCTCCAAGACCCATCTAAGCAAGGAAACAGATATTTGCCCATTTGCCTTGCTGCAGTTGCTCTCACTCCCAGCTAGCTCCAGCATTGTGCCCACTGTGCCAGGGTCAGGGCAGCTGCGCCATGGCAGCCCCAGCCCCACCATGTGTCTTGGCTTAACCACAGTTACTACTATGTTTGTGGGTGCGTGCACAAGTCCTAGCTGAAAAAAACAGTGGAGAGCTGGACTCAAACAAATGCTGCTCTCCCATGAGCTTGTTAACAGGGTGTATTTTCTCTCTGCATTTTGGACAGGGAACAGAAAAAAGGTGCATGTAATAGAGCTCTAATGTAGCCTCACTCACCTCACCAGAAAATGGCCAAGACCTCGATATAGCAGTTCATCTGAGAGATCTGTCAAGAAGAAAGCCCCAGATGCCACAGCAGACTACTCCCAGTCGGGTCATTTCCCGATCGCAGGGCTGCAGAGGCCTTGCAGGCTTTCAGAAGTGCTGCAGCTGCTCTTTTTTGACTTTAAGATGAGAGCAGATGCTGATTTGCTATTGCAGGCTCTTCCCAAAGGTCTGAATCAAGGGAATAAAAGTGACACAGCATATCTGTAACTCTGGAAGGTGTGCAGATGAGACTGGCCAAAGCGTGCTGCGAGCTGAGGAGGCAGAGAGAACAGCTCCACAAATCAAATTGTCCTCCTGTAAAAGGATAGTCTGGGTCCCAGTGGTTCCTCTCCCCTCTCTTTAATGCTTTGAACAGCAGCACAAATAAACATATGATAACTAAATTAGGGAAGAAGCAGAAGTGAACAGGCCAGCTAAGTAAATTGTTTCAGCTTTTCTGGCTTCAGTAAGCTCGGAAGCCTCTGCTTCCCCAGGAGCTGGCAGGGGACTCAAGATGTGCGTGGGTTGCTGCCTTCTCCGCTGCAGGCACTGACTGTACCCTGGGGTACAGGGTACTGTCTCAGACTAGTTGGTAAATAAAACCACTGAAAAGGAGGCTGAAAAAAAGAGGTAATATAAAATAAGGAGCAACTTGAGCACTGCCACAAGAAAGGACTGGTAATTACAGACAACTCTCTGGCATTCACTATTCATCACATAGATTCCACTTTCACACCAGAAATGCCAAAATGCCATAGAAAGACCTTAATAATACATGCTGCTGATTTGATTATTTCTTTGATGATAAAAGATGTCAGCTAAAAATGTAGACAGCCACATGCCACCTAATAGCTGTATTAAAAAAAAAAAGAAAAAAGAAAAAAAGAACACAGTGCAAATCATTAACTGTTCTCATTGCTAGTTTAGTTGATACTGAAATGTTGATTTTGTTGATGCTCTGTGTATCTCCATATGAAAATGCATATTTCCTTCAGCTATATATCATGCCTTAAGGAGGCCCTCAGAACAGCAGCAACTACTGGCCTAGTTAAACAGTCAACCATAGGTAAAAGCCTGGTTTAAGTATACATGCAAATTACGTTATTCTGATATAGCTCTTGGAATTATTGTTTGTTCATCTTTTCTCAAGGCAAGAGAAAAATTAGCAACTCTAACTTCTCCCTTGGGTTTTCATACAGGAAAAATACAGGGTCAGGAGAAAGAATCAATGAGAACAAGCACTTCTGCAAGTCCTTTTTCTTCAGTATTTTTTAATTTCTCAAGACCTTAACATTTCTGAGTTCTTTACCTGAATAACACTGTACTCTTGGGCTTTCACAGGCTGGATATTTAAGACTTAAAGCCTGAATCCATCTAAAACACATTTGCAATGTTAGCCTGTAGGGGACTGGAAAAACACAGAAAACAAACTATTAACTTAGTTACACCTATGAGGCACAATATTTGAATCCTGCAAAAATACTGCCGTGACAAGGAGAAGAGAAATAGGTTCTATTCCCTCGTGCATATCATGGACATGTGTTGTACTTCAGACAGCTCTGTAGCTCTTTCTTGAAGCTGCAGTTTATCTCAAGTACCTGTAGGATTTACACATCCATGTGACAGCAGAGGGAGCCAGATCTTCAAAGCAGCCTAAGACAGAATTTACTGGTTTAGTTGGAGGGAGGGAAAGAAGGAAGGGGACAGAAAGAAGGAGAGGAGAGAGAGAGAGAGAGAGGGATGCCATCCAAATTACCTACAGGAACAGCAGAGTGAGCTTCTCTTCTGAACCACCAAGACACAGAAGACCTTCCTTTGCTGCTGCAACATCCCTTCACTCTTCCAAAACGTAAATGTGCAGGAAAAGCAGCAATTTTCTCCAACAGTGAGAGGTAAGATTTTTCTAAATTTTGTTTGACAGCTCAGATGGACTCAAGTCATCACTTCTTATTATAAAAATATATTACAAAAACTTTCACTTGCATGGCTGAAAGCACGTGCCATAATTATTAACTTTTTGATCAGCTCTTTGCATAACTGACTCTGATTTCCGATTGGCAAATATTAGCCAAGAATTCTCCTAAAACTTCTATCCTAGAGTTGAGGCAACAGACATTTGTAAGAAGTATTTAATGGTGAGTTCCTGAGAAGCTGCTGCATGCAGTTTAAAGTAGCAAGTTTTAAAAGAACATGAGAACATAGATTTAAAAAGGAGTTCTGAAATGCTTTATATGATAGGATTCTTCATTCATTTGACAATTAAGGGAAGAAGGTAAAGCAAAGCATTTGGTTAACATTTATATTTAAAAATTAATCCATTGCTACTGACAGGGACATGAAGTTTAAATTCAAGAGAGGCCATGAGTAAGGAGGGCTTTAAACAGGCTGGATTCTGAGGAGCAGGGAATTCTTGCACAGTCCTTCAATTCCATGCAAATGTCCTGCATTTCTTTAGAGCTTAAAAACAATGCAGAAACAAAGGCAGAAATACAAAGCAAACCTGATCCAAAGTCCACTATAAGTAATGGACTCTGAGTCCAGTCACATGGCAAGGAAAAACAGCAATAAATTCATTGTCCCATTTGTATACATTTTGGCTCTTTCCCTAATCCTTATCCACCTTCTAAGGTCTTCAGGACTGTGACTTGTCTGCTCCTCTAGATCTGAACAGCACTAAGCATAAAAGGACCTATTCTCAATTAGTCTTTGAATACTACCATAAAAACAATATAAAAATTATTAATAGTAATAACTTAGCAAGAAAGGCTACTAGAACAAGGGAGACCTAGATAAATACTTTATTGTTTACAGTTCAGCTTTTGATTAGGTCTGTACAAACAATTGGTCCAGGCACTGACAAAAGCAAAACATAAAAAGTGAGGGAGTGAGGGGGTTGTTTTTGTTTTGTTTAAGAAGGCAATTTCAGATTTTTTTCTTTTAAGTGATTTTGATATGAGTGTAATATTTTGTTCCATTACAAACAAAATACTTACATTCATTTCTGAGCTTTTTTTTTTTTTTTTTTTAGTGAGACCAAAGGGTGTGAACCAACGTACAGGCAAAGGTGATACCCAACTCTGTGATTTAACGCAATGGAGTTAGTGATTATGTGGGTTACGAAAGATACTGCATTTAACCCTCAGTTCCATATGGTTTAGATCAGGAATTGGAAGGAAATCTCTCAGCTCCATAAAACATTCCCTTCCTACTGGCAGTGTAGAGAAAGGGTGTTTTTCCCCCCTTTAGAGTTCCTGGTTAAATCACAACTTTAAGTCAAGCTGGAACTTTTCAGCAAATTTGGGTAGAGTTCACAAAGAGTCTTGCTCCACAAGGAATTTTTCTGAAAAATACAGGATGGCCATTTGGGATATGGCTTTCAAGTTGACTGCTGATGGGTGTTTTTTCTTTTGAGATAAACAAGCAAGCAAACAAATGAGTTTAAAAAGCTGAAACATTCAGCAAGACAAACCTTGCTTGCCCTATTTGCTTGCTTCCAGCATAGGCATCACAGTGATTAGCAGCTCTAAAAGACAGAGATGAGGAATTTAACTTGCACCAAGGTTAAATCTGAAAGCTCCTTCACTTTCTCCTACTCAATGCATCTGACCTGCTGCAAATTTTTGAGACACTCATCTTTCAGAGAAACTATCTCAGGCTGCACATTAGTTTTTATAGCTGTTCTCTTTCTTCAGGTTCATTGGAGGTTCTGAGATATTTACTCTTTCCTCAAGTAACAAAAAAAGAAAGAAAAGAAAACAGAAACAAACTTATCCACCTCTTCCCCCAACTCTTTCTTCAAGCTCATTTAGGAGGTAGGCTTACTCCTGCAAAGCAAGTAAATATTGTTTCACTCTCTAGACACAAATGCTGTTGTGTCTGCTCATACATATTTTTTTGCTATATTTCACTAACTAATCAAAAAAATTTGATACAGCAAGAAACTATAGCTTTTTCCTCTACATCTGCTATTCAGTACATTAACTAACATATAATTCAAACGTCTGAACAGAGTAGGTACTACTAGCAATACTAGCTTACTACTCTAAATAGAGAAAAACAAATAGCAGTCAAAACTTTGAGACTTGACAGTCACAGGAATTGCCAGTGATTGACTCTAAGCCATGTAAGGATACCATAAATAAGACTTAAAATTAAAACTCACCCTTTTATTTTTCTTTATTTCTAAAGCTGCTCCTTACATTATAGATGCCATAATAAGAGATAGGGAGAACCACGGACCCAGGTGATCTGGGGTCTGACTTTTGCAAAGGTGAGCAGGCAGTTTCAAGCGTGCACCTGCACAGCGCACCAGGTTCCCTTGAGACACCAGCCTGCTGATGTCTCACTGCTCTTCTGCATCTTAGTCCCCTTATCTGTGATAAGGCAGTGGTAATACATTATTCACCTCTGGGCAGTACTGGAGAATGGATGTCTAGGAAATGTTGACAGCTGCCTTGTGAGAGATACCACGGAATGAAAGCACTAAAAGACAGTGAACCCCCCAAAATGCATTCCAGACCCGCTGAGATATTCGTTACCCCCACCGCGTCTGCCGCCTGCCGCAGACCTGCGGCCACACAAGCAGCAGTGCCTTTGGGAATGCACCCCTTACAGCGCTGGGCTCTGGTTTCTGCTTTTTGAGTGGCTTCACGGCATTGGATTCTTGTTTCAGCATTTACAGATGTCGCTACCGAGTCCTCAGTGTGTCCAGAAGAGCCTGTCACGCTGGTGAAGGCTCAGCCCCTCAGGCACAGATGTTTGTAGTAACTCTGGACACATTTTTCAAGCTACAAGAGCAGCACACGCTTGTTGTCCAGGATACTGTAGCTAAGGATACTAGGCTGGAACTGTGGTGCAGAGCCCAGGTGTTCATGGACAGCAGAGCCTGTTTGTCCTGTCCAGGTGCCATGACTGAGCTCCTTCAGCTGATATGCAGCCGCCGATCACTCTGCCCTTCTTCCCCTGCAGCCTATCTCCACAGGCCAGCAGTCATCACAGGCTGCAGTTCCTGCTGTTCCATTCTATCACCATTTTCACACTGAACGGGTTGAAACAGGCTCTTTTCTGCACTGGCCATCTCCATACATGACAGTGTAGCTCACACACAGTCATTGTCTTTCCTTGTTGTTCCAGAGAAGAAAAAAAAGCTGTTCACCCTGGGCAAGGAACACCAGAACAGTGAATGGACAGAAACAGTAATATGCATAGCCACATTTTGGAAAATTTCCTCTGCTGCTTTTGGATTATTATTCAAGTTTTAAATTGCTGAGGAAAATCAAATTCTAGAAAAAGAAAAAAAGAACTGTCTGTACTAATTTTTGCGGATCAGACGGAACAACAGTCACAAAACACTTTATTTATTATACATTGTTGATTTTGTCATGCCCTGAGAATTAACCTCTTAAGAAGCAGATAGTACAAATCTTAAAAACAGAAGAAGAGATAAACTGAAGAACACAGCATGGTGAACTCTTTTCTGTATTGTATTGGTTACCTTTATGCATGCAGTTGCTCAGCAATGAATGCAGCTCAAACAGCAATAAGTTCACTGCATCATTTTACTTATGTATTAATATCTTGATCACTTATTTTTCTGAAACCCCGAGAAGTTTATCACAACCTCACAAACTCTTTTGAGCAGCCTTTTATTGCTGATAAAAGGCTCCTACAATGGGTAAACAGCATTGTTCCCCGAGAACTTATTCACACTGCACATCAGAAGCCTTCATACTCCATGTAGCTGCCTCTGACCTGAGAGGTCCCAGCAGGGTTAGATGTTTTTCTCCATTCCTTGACATAGCACAAGCCTGGATGGCAGTGGAAAGGTTGTAGAGCAGACTGTGCTAAGGCAAGGGATAACTGTCTACATAAGTGGATTCTGGTGCTTGACTGAAGGAAGGAGCTCTGCACCAGGAAACCCATAAGGAAAGGGAAAAAGGATATTCTCCCAGCGTACAGAGGAGGAAATGGATCTCAGAAGGAGTGACACAGGTTGATTATAACAGTCTCAGGGGCCCACTGGTAGAGACCAGTCAGTCTTACGACTTCCACAAGTGTCCAACCCCTATTAATTTGGTGCCCTCATCTACACGAGCTCTCATTGAAAAACCCAGCTCAGAGGTTGCAGCAGGTTGCGAGCAAGCAGACCAGTGTGCCTGTGCAGAAACAGTACCTAGTAAATCACTACTCCGTATTATTATAACTTTTCTTGATTAAAAACTGCCAAAAGCAAAATCATGTTGGAGGATAATCAAAAATAAACTTTTTGCAAGAAATTAAGTAAGGCTGTCAAAAATCATTGACTCTTATGGCCAAAATCAGGAAGCTGGAAGATATTTCTGGTAAGTCCTCTGATGACTACCCTGGTGTTCCAGAGGCAGACATCAGTGCCTCATGGGCATGGGAGTTCATCCAGAAAGGAGAGGCAGGAGAGTAGGACTGGACTTGCCATGAGTTATGGCAGCTGCATAGGAGACAAAAAAAAAAAAATGCTGAATTGATTTTGAATCTTTTCATACTTTTCCAAAACAGTTCCATGTTACTCCTGTCGAGGATCTGAGTGTAGATTTTTGCATGGTGATTACATTGCAAGAGCGTGTTCTGGTTGCAACTGCAATTTCATTTCACAGACTAACTCGCATAAGGTGTTTCTATGTTGGCCTTATGCAGTTAATAAGCCTTAGATTTCTCCCTGTTATTTAGCTTAAAGGAAGTTAAATGCAGCCTGACCCAGTACCTTCTGCTCGCTTTTGGATCAGAACCTTGAAAATCCAGAATTACACACAATTTTTACTTCGAACTGTAATTTGCCCAACCTTCTTGAACTGCTACTGTTGTGTTAATATTTGAGACACTGCACTGAGTTAAATCATAAAGATGTTCTTAAAATCATGAGGTAACCTCAAAACAAGTACATTGCAATAGAGTTGCACTGACTTAACAACAGGAAGAACCCTTAGCAAAGCCAACAACTCCATTTTATGTTCCAATACACTAAATGAAAGGGAGATGAAAAGACGCAGAGAATCACGAGCATTCACTTCCCTGTCTCACTCCCTGACAATGCTACCCCTTCGACTTATCTCTTTCTAGCATAATTAACCAACTATTTTTCCTTTCCTTTGCAGATTTCACCAAATCCTCTGCAGCCGAAGAGAACAGATGAAACACTTGTAGGGCTGCATTCAGAAGACTCCAATTCTATTTCCTTTTCACCTTTTTGGATAATTTTGGGGTCCAGGATGAATAAAACAAGAGTTGTTAATGACGGTTTTCCCTTTGTGAACAGCAAGAACTGGAGCTCAAACCGAAGCTTCCCCATGCACCTTTCAAACCAGTGCAGGAACATCACTGACCTTACTGTCTTTCTGGCCACCTCTTACAGTTTGGAGACTGTCCTAGGCATTGTGGGAAACATTTGTCTGATTGCTGTCATAGCCAGGCAGAAGGAAAAGGCCAATGTCACCAACATCCTGATTTCCAACTTAATAATTTCAGACTTGTT
The DNA here is from genome assembly GCA_013398735.1 of Nothocercus julius. Lineage (NCBI taxonomy): Eukaryota > Metazoa > Chordata > Aves > Tinamiformes > Tinamidae > Nothocercus > Nothocercus julius. Next base: position 4,671,877 of record VZSV01000048.1, on the reverse strand, counting down.
TATGAGTCTTGTCTGCCTGCCTTTCACCATTGTTTACACCATGATGGACTACTGGATATTCGGGGAGGTCATGTGCAAAATGACCTCTTTCATTCAGTGTACATCTGTGACCGTGTCGATTCTTTCTCTTGTCCTTATTGCTCTGGAAAGGCATCAGCTCATCATAAAGCCAACTGGCTGGAGGCCAAGTGTCTCCCAAGCCTATCTAGGAATTGGAGTCATTTGGATTTTAGCGTGCCTCATGTCCCTGCCCTTTCTGACCACATCCATCTTGTCTAATGATTTGTATGGGCAGCTCTCATACATCATGAATTTTTCCACCGACAAGGCCATATGCATCGACTCATGGCCTTCTGAACAGCACAGACTTATCTACACCACCACTTTGCTGCTCTTGCAATACTGCATCCCCCTCTTCTTCATTATGGTTTGCTATCTGCGTATCTACTTACGTCTGCAGAAGAGAAAGGACATGTTTGAGAAAAGCGAATATAGCAACCGAGCGGTTCAGCTGAGAAGGATAAACATTTTGTTAGCATCCATGGTTGCTGCTTTTGCTGTGTGCTGGTTACCACTGCACGTTTTCAACACCATTGAGGACTGGAATTACAAACTCATTTCACCTTGCCACCACAATCTGATCTTCTCATTGTGCCACCTGGTAGCCATGGCTTCCGCCTGTGTCAACCCTGTTATCTATGGTTTCCTAAATAGCAATTTCAAAAAAGAAGTGAAGTCACTGATTCTGAGCTGCCAGCATAATTCAGTAACTGCATCCATGGAAGAATATGATCATTTACCTTTATCCACCATGCAGACTGAAATCTCCAAGGGCTCACTGTTGAACGGCAGGCATAATTCTATCTAGCAGAAAGCAAACATTTACAGAAGGATGTATGGAGCACACTGCAAACCAACTAACACCGGTTGGTATAAAAAGCAACTGATGATGCTATAGGCATGAACAGGAGCCCATTACTGCCTGGTTTTTGGAAGAAAGCACAAAGGAAGTTTGTAAGCATATATGGGAGCTCCTATGGCGCACAAGTTGTTCACGTCACTGAGATGGTACAGATAGATATCGAGAAGATTGAGCTGCTCTAGCAGCTCCGTAACTATGGTGTGGATGCACGCAAAGTGACGCTAGATTCATCAGCTAAGCTCGCATCTCTGTCATGACTGAGGCAGAATCCCCCCAAGACTGACAGTTTCGGCACTGCAGCCTGCACAGAGCGCTATCCAGCTATCCAGATTGTCTTTCATTTTTCAGTATTAATAAGATTTTGAGCCACTGTTGACAGACCAGTGGAACACAGACATGTAAATATAGAAGATTTTGTGCTTTGCTGATTCTCACAGCTGATTAGGTAACACTAATCTTTCAGCAGATCTAGCTCATATCAAACTATTGGATACCTGTTCACAGCATCTGTCTCTGGAGAGACCCAGAACAACAATCCTGTTACTTAAAGACAACAGTTATCTTACTGAGGAATGGTGGCAGATGAAAATAAACAGAATATCCAGATTCCTTCTGTTGTCAGTTAGAGCTCCTCGTGCTAAAAATGCATGCCATGATAATAAGAGATGGCTGGATTACTGAAGTTTTCCAAAACTTAGTAGCAAGGTGCTACTGCTGCTTCAACAGTGAAATGCTTTCTAGCTCTTTGGTGCTCTAAATGCAGAGTATCCCAATTAGAAGACTGAAATAGGCATGGAAAAATATCCTCCAAAAAAACCCTTAACTTTTAGGAGTGTTTGCACTCCCAAAGAAGTAAACATGCATGGAGGCTTTCAGTTTTCTGTTAAAATACAACCACATGTCAGATACTAGTCCTGAGAGGTGCTGAAACACTGAGTAATCAACTAAAGGTCAACAAAAACACACAAGTGGAGACATGTATCTTAAAGCCTAAGATGTATTATCAGTCACACTACTGAAATACGGATTTTTTTTTTTTTAAGCATATGTTGTATTTTTAGACTTTCTCCACCAAACTTACAAATGATAAGCTCGTTTTTCTTCAGAATGATATGACAAACTCACTGAGACACAAACTGAGACACTCTTCAGGGACTAAGAAACCAAGAAGAACGTCCTCTTGAGAAGCTCATGCTGAGGAAGTGATTTTAAAACAAAAAAAACAAACAAACAAACGCAAGTGTAAAAAGACAACAAGCATTGTTGTCACAACAAATATTGTGAATCTTAATTCACAATATAGTAGGTCACAGCTAAAGATTCATGGAGTCTTCTTCTGCCTGAACTGTTAAACTAATCCTAGCACAAGGCTGAACTATGCGACCACCTGAATTCTAACCTGAATGATACTATGATAAACTGTCCTTACTCATCATAATCAACAGGTTTACATGGAATTGAAGCTATTCAATGCACAGCTCTGCATAAAGCTAGAAATCCCTTAGACTGGAATCTTTCTGATTAGATGGACTAGTAAATAATTATATCAGGGAAAAATCCTTTCCATGTTACTTTCAATACTACAACCTGTCAGATTGTAGTATTGAAAGTATTGAAACATTGAAAAATGAAGATAAGAGCAAAATCTTATGCTACAGACTTGCAAGAACCATCAACAAGGGGATCGTATCCTCACCTGACAAAGGTGGGAGTGAATCTCTTCCCAGGAGCTGAGAACACAAAAATAGGCAGCAGAATTCAGGTTGGGATATTAAATTCTCAAGCTTGGAGCATTAACCCAGAAGCTGAGGCTGATGATGTTCTGATTCTGTGCAGAACCAGTTTTTCTCAGTGACAGAGTTCATGTGCAAATACCATTTGGATTTTCTGCAAACTATCTGGCAAGATATTTATGCTTCTTTCTAATGGACTTCAGCTTTACTTTTCTTGTTTCTTGTGCCAGTTATGATGAGGAGTTGTTTTTCTTGATTCAGTTGTACGTAATGTCATTCCTAGTCTGCAGACTGAGCCCATTAGAAACACAGAACAAGAGGACTAGGTTTTTTCCTCATGTACAGTTCTAGTTTAAAATTTCCTATTGTAACTGAAAACAGTTAATACAACTATGTGGTGCAGATTAGTACAAAACAGATTGTTGTATTTGCATGCTTAAATACTGCTTCAACTTTGTGGTGTCTTTGTATTTAGGGGTGAATTTCACCCAGCTAGCCTTAAGGAATCCTGTCCATTTCCTATACTTGTTATATTTCCACATTTAATTAAGATGTGTGTCAAACTATACTAAAAATACTCTGCTAAACATGAACATGAAAGATTATCTTATCTGTAATCATTAATATACTACTTTTCAAGCAGCAGTGCTTTAAAATGAAGTAATCACCCTTAAAACTACATATTCATTGAAGCAAAAGTTTCATGGATTCATTTCATGTGTGTTGTGCATCAAATGCCAGCTGTTCCTGTGAAGGGTAGAAACAGAAGTTGGTCTGACTCTTCTCTGAACTGCAGTTCACCTGGCCATTGACAGCCATGATCACAAGCACATGTGAAACAATCAGATCCAACATTAGAATAACCCAGACTGATACAAATAGGAATTTATTTTCCTCTCATGACTAAATAAAGCATCAAGCTTTGAACCAAGTGCTGTTTGATGCTAGTGGACTCTTATCTAGATAAACTGCTGGATTTAGGCATTAAAACCCACCACTTCCCACTCATACATTTAATTGCACAATTCAGATAATCAAAACTCCCAAGCAGCTGCTGGCTATTCGTCCCCTTACATACCCTCTGGAAGCACATGTGTTTCAACCTCCGAAGTTCCATAGGTAGCTAAATATAACCTTTAAAGTAAGCCCAGAAAAAAACTAAGTTCCAAAGGGCCAAATGTCTATGCCACATATAAGCCTTATCTGTATTTGCACACTGGGAATCCTTCTATCTTATGTTCAGGAAAGGTGTCTTTGCTGCCACTTCTTCATTACATTTGGATATGAAGACTTGCAAAGCTAAGCAGCTATGCACAAAAGCAGTAGAAGTTATTCAGTTGTTAGTTTTTAAGAACCTCTCCAGCAGCTGTTTCCTTGGAAGCCAAAGGCACAAGGCTGAATGTGAATATAACCTACACATTTGTTGAAACAGATATCTTTGTCACTTTGAGACTTTAATATGACCAAGGGAGGTTCTGTCACTTTAGACCCAGCAAAGGATAACAGGACAGAACTAGCGTATATACATTCTTCCTATTTGTAACAGACTAATAATGTTCACATTTAAGAAAGCTCAAACTTCGTTGTGTTTGTTGTGCTGCAGTCACGCTTTAAAATGTGCTCTTTACAAAGTTCTGCCACTGAATTGCAGAAGAAATGGAGGGACTATGCGAGAGGCATTACGTGAATCATGAATCACTGGAGAAAACTATCAAGTCTTACCTCAACTTTTCTTTTTTAAACTTTTTCATGATTCTGCCTCTTGTGACATGTTGTAAGAGCACAGAAGATCTTCATAGCAAGCAAACAACTTATTCCTGTGATGTTAAGTGGCACACTTTGGGAAATCAAGTAATAAAAGTCAAAATAATATTACCTACATTACTTAATTTCTCTGTGCCTGCTGCTATAAAATGGCATAGTACTATTTACAGTGTAAACTACATAAGATTTAGTTCTCAGCTAGGTCCAATTGGGAGGGAAAAAAAGTTATACCATATGATTAAGGGTCACTGATATGTAAAGGATTAGTAACTTGATACGTTATTCCTCAGGACAAACAATGGTGCTCAGCTAAAAGCATCACAAACTCAGCACAGGGCATTTCAGTTTCCTGATCACAAGAGTCTTCTCACTTTCACAGGCTTCCTTGAATTTCACAGGACACTGGTTCCTACACAACCTATGGTCAAGAACCATAACGAGAAACCCAACCCAAAAAACTAAGTTTGCCAGTATCAACATTTTACTGAACCTCATATATGCTAATTGGGCCAAAAGAATGAGTGTATTTTTATGACCTGGGTCCCCCGCCCCAACAGAGTAAAACCAAATGGGGGGATGACCATAGGCTGTGCTTTAACAACAAGCAGAGGCTGCTTTTTATTACATCAGCCCGCGCAGGGAAGAAAAGCAGCAGTGATGCCTGCCCACACGCCAGTGCATCATTGCAGGGCAATGCAATGCAAGGCAATGCAATGCATTGCAGGGCAATGCAAGGCAATGCAATGCAAGGCATCATTGCAGGGCACAGATGCAAGGATGTTATCACTGGATGCTCAGCAGTAGACCTGCACGGGAGGGCTGTTCCCAGCAGGGCCAGTGGCAGGGTGTGCTGATTGCAGATGAAGGCCATGCACACCAAAAGCAGTTGTCTACACAGCTTGCTCTAAATTCAGGCATTACAACCTAAGGACCCACTAACACCTCCTTTGCAACAATAACTGTCTTTAACATATCTGACTTCTTGCATGTTCACCTGACCTTTCCTTTGCAGGCTCATCTCCAAGAATTACTGGTGTCATTCTCAGGGATATAGCACATTGATTTGAATGAAAATTGTTGCTTAGCACCGTGGGTAATCCAGGTTTACATTTTATAAACATCAACATGTATGTAGCTTTTATGAGCTTCCCCCACTATCTCAGTTTGTTTAACAGTCACTGCTTTGAACTCAGGAAGTCATAAGATAAGACTGAGATTTATATTTTTGTGTAAGGCCTTTTCCTGACAGACAGTGCTCATTAGGCTTTAGTCAGAACCGTTTTGTTACTTTTCCAATAAATGTTTAGCAAACATGGAACCCAGTAGCTCCACAGAGATTATGTATCAGAAATCAGGTATGATATTAAACTTCAGTGTTTCCCGCTGGGCTAAAATTGATAAGACCCCACCAGTCAATCCATTTGTGTATATATAACAACTAGATAAATGGTGCAATAGTATTCATCCTGTATGATAGAAAATACTTTGTTCAGTAGCAATCATAATACAGATAGAAGAAAACTACTATCTACAGATAGTAGAAAAATAGTGGCTATATTTACCTATTGGCAAAATATGGTGGGTTATGTTAGACAAGGTGACATAGTGACAGTAATATAAATGCATGTTATTTACCAGATTATCATAGATGCAAATACAGCCTAATTCTGTCTACCTCGAGGTGTAACACTTAGCAGTAGAAATATAGTTTGGTCAATCAAAAGCTAGGATGGCACGCAGAACATGAAACTTATATTTTAAGTCTTAAAAATAGGACTAGGCTTTGTCATTTAAATCCCAGATAAAAGTCATTTTGTCCTTGGATTACAATAATTTTAGTTTATGAATTACTGTGTCCCCTATGCAGGCTATGGGAATACAAAGCCTAGCTGCCAACAGCTGGACAAACACTGCTTCATCATACATGAATGTTTGTCTCGATTCCATTTTATTACAGGGTGACTGCAAGCAGAACATACTTATCCCGCATTATGCGTGAAGTACAGTAATGTCCACTGATTTATCTATGTGATAGGCTGATTTATAAACTAGAACTAATTACACTTAACAAGTATTTATTTCATTTCAAGTCAGGTTACAGAATAGTTCCTGATGTCATAAAGGACAATCTCTATCAGTGTAATCAATCAGGACAGCAATTTATGAAGCATTTGAAGATTAATAAATACAATATAAATCTTTGAATTTCTCTGGAATATGGGCCACTGAGTAATAGGTACGCTATGTATTTTTTAATATCATAAAACACTAAGAACTTCCAAGAAACAATTCACAAGGATAATAAAGAATTCCTCATTCATCAAAAGTAAGAGAAGCTTATTATACTGTGTGATATACTTCTGGAATATACTGTGCATTATTATTCTGTGTGACACTTGGTTACATGTGCCTTTGTTACAACTATCTTAAATTCAATATATATATTTACTGGAAGTCATTAAGAAAGAGACAGTAGCAAGCACTTGTGTGTGCAGAGAGGGTAGATGAGCATAAGGAAGAGACTTATTATGGTAACATTGAATGCCTTATTTCTAGGAGATTACATAAAGTATTATTTTTCAGACCTGGAAACAAATTAATTGACGCTGTTGCTATGATTCAGCCATCAGTTGGACTGGTTGTATTCATTCTGGTCTCAGTACTCTATTTTTACCAGTAGGAAATGAAAATATGCCCATGATGCTTATTTTTAAGTGTGCTTATCAGTGGCAATCTTTCATTTTATGCTAAGAGCAAATGATGTTGAATATTTCCTTTGATAGAAAACTACAATTAAATAAGATGGCCATTAGTGTAAGTCCCAGGAATACCTATTTTTAATCAAACTCTTAAAACAGCAATTATAATAACTAGTGAGGAAAGTATAAGCACTTATTTTAAGGGAGGCTTAAAAATCACTGTCACAAGGGAGGCTTAAAAATCACTGGAAAGAGTAGCCATGTTGCATCCCATAGTAACATGCACTAACTGAGAAAAATTACAAGTCATTAAAAAAGTTACAATGTAAAGACTTACAGATATTCCTTAGGAACCCTAAAGATATGCATAATACTTCTGAAACTTTTACTTGTTCTTCTCCTTTAAAAACAAAAAGAAAGGGGCTCAGTGTCCGTGAGAAGCATCCCATTCCACTCAGCAATACTCCGGAATAAGAAGCCAATCACTAGGCCAATTTTCACATTTTAAAGAACAGCATTACAAATACATCGTTGCAACCTTGATGGAGGGGAGGTTCTATGAGGATGGTTGCTGTTAACACCTGTTCTTGGTCGGCAGTGCCAGAGAGGGAGCTATCATCTCATCAGTCCCTGACGTGCAAATCTGGAACCAAGCTTTGCACTCAAGCACCATCCACCACAGACTCCATCAAGTAATTGCGCCTCAGACACTTTTAACTAAGAACTCCTCCCTACACTCTAAGGGCAGTTTGATATGTCCAAGTCGATGTTTTGGTTGACTATCCTTAACTACTGCAAGTTCTCCATACAGAAAAGGCAGAACTTTTACTCCCACATACACTTATCAGAATGACAACACTAGCTGGAGACCTTGCTAAAGGAGGAGATCCTCAGTGTACAATGCATTCCACAACACGTTCACTAAAGGGTAAATTTTCCCACAGCAATGCTACCGTCTGTGTATCTGAGTATCAGCTCAGTTCTGAACTCGTTTACAGCAGCCTTCTGGAGGCCGCCCTTCTGCAAGAGCCCGGCATGTCCGCAAACTTGCCTTCCCTGTGTGCATTTAGAGAGAAGAAAATGTTTATAAAAGCAGCTAAGTGTAAGTAAGATCACCTTCAACCTCACAGCTCCGACAGACAGTGTGAGCTAGGACAGTTCAAAAGACGTGACACCTGTTCCCAGCACTGCTCATGACTTTGTGTTTGACCTTGGATGAGTCCCATCGTTACAGCCCCATCTCCTCTCTCATTCTGCACACTCTGCCACAGCAGACTGTGCATCTTCTGGGCCTCTGTCTGTCCCGTGGCAATGCAAATTCCCACTGCAATACATCATGTCAGCCTACTGAATACTTTGTCACTGTCATAATAGAAATTACAACCAATACTAATTGATTTAATTATGCCTAATCAACCCTGCTTGTTTTCATAATGGAAATTTAATAGGCCAAAGAAGGCTTAAACTATGTTTTTGAAAACTTAAATATAAGAAGTTTGAGAATTAAGAAACAGACATAGGAAACTGAATTCAGTCAGTCTAGTTCAGCAACGCAATAGTGATATTAAAGAGCAGGAACTGGGCTCAGCTAATGGTCTGGCCTACACGTTGCATTTCTCAATATAAGCAAAAGGAAAAGAGACACAAGATGTAAATGGAAACCAGGATAAAGAGACAAAAATATTTACACGTTACTTATATTAACTTTGCCCTTTTCACTGTAATTTATTAAAAGAAAAAGAAAAAACAATGACAACAGAAACTTAGAGCAGGGCCAGGCTGTCAGTGGGAGAGGTAGCGGGGCTGGGCAGCGAAGCAGAGCAGCAGCAGCACCGTGGCCGCTGCCCGCATGGGCACGAGAGCCCGTCTGGGCACGAGGACAGGGCTTCGGGCCACCAAGATGCAAGGGGGAAACAGGAGACCAAGGGGGAGGCACCTCTGCAGGGACTTGCAGGCCAGGCCGTGTGCTTGTGATATGTGGAAATTAAGCGCAGATGGTTACAGAGAAGCAATTTCCAGCAGCTGGAACACACCAGCAGACCTCACTGGGCCCAGAAGGGCTTTTGCCTTCTTGCCACAGGCGCTTGCAGCAGCGTCTGCTGTGTTTCTGCGCGCCTGTGCGCGCAGTCAGAGCCGCTGGCGCGCACCGGAGAACACCGGCCCCTAGTCATGAGACCACAAGGACGTGCAGATGGTTAACCCTGAGAATAGCATGCGTCAAAAATTTAACCAGGTTTACATCTTACAGCTTTCTTTTCCTAAAGACACAGTTCTGATAGCCACAATTTTGCTTATCAACCTGTTCTGCAGCTGCACCTCTCCTCCGTCACAGACCCTGCCCAGGGCAGCAAAGCCATGTGCCAGCTACTCCACAGCTGGGCAAGTGCATAGGGGAAGGGTGCCGTATTCCCTCTGCTGTTGGTACACACCTACGGAGGCCGTCTTTTGGGAAGCACAGGCTGAGCAATACTTGGTCTACGTAGAGCGGTGCGGTGGGGGCTGGAAAGGCAACAGCCTGACTGGTGGTGATAGAACACAGTGGGATTTAGATGTGGTCCCAGCAGGATTTCAGGGGGATCAAGGAATTGGCCAAACAGGGCCATACATGAAATTAGGAAGAGCCCTGAGGATCCTGTTCTGGGATTTAGGTGCCTAAACCTCCTCTAAATCTAACTGCAAGTCCAGGTCCAAGGTGACATGCCACTGTCATACAGGAAGTCTAGAACCAAGACGGTGTTGAACACAGCCCTACACCAATAAGCTAATCCCCTAAGCCAGCTTGTATCTTAACTTTCCCCACATCCCTGAGAAGTGCAGCCTCAGGATCTTCAACTCAGAAGATACATAGGGAATGAGATGGGGCTGCACAAGGTGACCTGAATAAGGATGGGCAGTGACACAATTATTATAATTTCCCTTTTTGGGGAGTCACTTGATTTTGGAATTAACTTAGTTTGAATGAGTTCACTTTTTGCAAGCTCTGTAGTGCTAATGAGCCCTCCAGGCCCTGAGGGACACATACCTATGCAGAGCTTGCTAGATATGTTTTCATGCAATTTTAGTTCTTTTTTGGTTAACCATTAGACCTCCTCAGCTAAGCTAAAGAAAGCTTAACTGATTCTGTGTGCTCTGTCTAGACCCCTATATAGAGTATCCAAGAGGTGAAGTCAATTGTAGATAGATACAAAAGGCACTCCAAGAAATGAAAAGTGACTCTTTTTAATCTTGTGCTTGTGCCATGCCATGGCATCCAGTTGATGCTGTGGCTCTATCTGTAGTTATATCAGACCAACTAAAGACACAGTGACCTGCAACATAGAAACATGAATTTGGGGGACTAGGATTTCTTAAGCAAGTTTCATGACTGAAGTCAATACTCAGTCTAGCTAAACCTTCAGACTGTGGATTTGTTTCACACACATTCAGGGGAGTGTGGTCAGAACCTTGCACAAGTAAATCTATCACTGCTACATCTTACTGTATTAGGCCATAGTCTTCATCATGTGCAGATAAATACATTTGCACCAACTGTGATGGGAGGTCACCATTTTGTATCACCTATCCTTTATTTTGTTTTCTTTCACTTCAAGTTTTCTCACTGCTGTTTGAAACTCTAAATTCAGAACTTGTTCAGCCTCATATTGCCCATCTGGAATCACATTAGCTCAGCACATCTGCCAGCTTAAAACTGAATCTCAATTTGGAAAATAGCCCTTTTGAACTTCTTCTTGAAATGTATCCCTAACTTGCATCATTCTGTTTCCTTACAGACCAGCAAGCTTCAGTTTGGTAGTTTTATCTATACATAAATACTGAACATACAGCCATAATATGATTCTTTCCAAAATGAAAGCTATATGGACAGTGGTTGCTTTCTGTGACTTTAAGGAGAGTGACTCCACAACGCTTGAGCCGAGCTGCAATCCTGATCTTTGAGGAATGGACTGGGTCTATCAAAATGGCAAAATATCAGCTTATCTTTTCCTCTTTTGGGGTCTTATTTTTTAAAAGCATTTTTTTTTTCCTCCCAAGCTGCCCTGATTAGATAGCACTAATATCATTAAGTTAAATTGGTTCCTTGGGAGATGTCCCAATTAAATGGCTATCCTAATTAAGCACATCCTGATTAAGCAGAAGATCCTATAATTATAATAATAGCATGTAATAAAAACTGGCCCATAGTTTTGTTCAGATAGAAAGCATTTTGCAAGCCTTATTTACAGGAACCACTTCATCCAGAATTGAAGCACAACCAGCTCCTGGGTGAAATACTGCATCTGTTTAGTGATGTTCAGCAGAACTAAACAGTCTTTCAGGGCAGGAAATGAAAAACCCTGCAGCATATTGACAATTTTATCATTAGGCAGAAAGTACTTAGCCTACTTAGCAGTTTAGACTCAATATTGCAAGTGCTTCTAGCAGAGTGATGCAGTATTTATAATTGCTGTATACAGTCATGAGTGCACCAAAAAAGTGCCATCTCACTTACAGATTTAGGTTCCATACTGATTGGAAAAAGAGTCCCATGCTGATCTACTGCCTTATAAGCTCTGTAAAAAAATACCCCAGTCCTATGTTAACATCACCAAATGTTTCTTAGTTTGCAGCACAGAGGCAAGTGTAACACAGGAGGAGACCTGGTAATCTGGTGTAAGCACTCGTGTGAAAGAATAGCTAATCCATCTTCCACAGTGAGCTGTAAAGCTGAGCTCCTGACCTTGTAGTTATTTCAAATGTATGGCTATTTTTTTTCCCCCCCTTCTCTTTCTTTTTTGAGCACTACTGTGCCAAGGGGAATTCTTACTGTCTGTTTTGGATGCTGTTCCCATTCCAGCTTGCCTAATTGTTGTCTGCTGGCTGAGTTTCTCTATGGAATACGATAGCCTCAATTTTATTTTCTGTCCTATACATCATCTTCTCTGTGGTGTTATGTTAAGTAACCACTGCTAAGTAACAGGAGCAGGATAGATGGAGCTGAACAAGTATTTAGTTAGGAATATTATGCCCCTTCCTCCTCTCTCT
>VZSV01000048.1:4595815-4659497 GCA_013398735.1 Nothocercus julius | reverse complement strand
AAATAAATGTGCACTACAAATCATTATTCCAGGAAATACCTCAAGCAACCCTCTCCATCTCTCCTCATGGAAACACTGCAGTGGTAATTCCAGCGCTTCACTTAGGGCTGAAGATCTGACTGGGAGGTCTGGAGGTCTAAGTCAGGTACAGCTAAGATGGAAACAGGATGGGGTGCGAAGGAGGGGATCTTGCCCTTACAGAATAACTGCGAGTTTATAATATGAGGCAACTATGAGAAGTACAGAGACGATATGAGGAAGTACAGATGCAATATTTGCAGTATTTTGATAATAGAAATGGCATTGTGCAAGGCCCTCACGCAGAACTCAACGTACATCTCCAATTATCTACTTTCAGCAAAGATCTGCAGAAACCAGGACAGCTACAAAGCAAGATTAACAGCACCAGAGAAAGAGCCCACCTACGAACCAAGAAGGACTAAATGAGTTTGGCCGTTTAGCCTGGGACTGCAGCTTGCACTTGCCTTGGGCAGACAATATCAGAGAGGAGAGAAAAAAAAAAAAAAAGCTACTTAAGGTGCAGCACAACATTCCACTCCCCAAAGGGTGGAAATTAGAAGGCTTTGAGTGAGTTAAGGTGCCACCTCTTAACCACGTTGCTTTTAAGATAAAGCCTGGATAGCTGGTGCAAGTGTTTACCACAGGAGCTGTGAACTATCCCTCAGGGCCCTGCCCGGTGCCAGGCAGCTGAGGCACTGGCCTAGCTGGCACCTCAAGGACATTCCCAGTCTTGCCTCAGTCTCCCCCCTTTAGCCCAGTCTGTCACTTCACAAGACTTTCCAAGATCTTGACAGATCCTTCTGCAATGCATAGACAATAAAAATAACTTTCTTTAGCAGAGACCATCGATGCGCAGATGTCTCCAAGGTGGCACTGACTTATAAAGCCCTCTTTTTCTCCATGAACTTGCCTAAAGTCATCCAGCAGTTCACAGTAACACCACAACAATCACTGCATTTTCCTCTCCCGGAACCCCCCCACCTCCTCGCCTCCCCACAAAAAAAAAAAAAACCCAAAACACCACAAAAAAAGACATGGGGAATCTGTTTGTTTTTCAGCAAGAATTCCTACTTAGATAGAACCAGGCCTGGAAATTTCCAAACCATCAGCCAAAAATTTCTGTGAGTGATAAATGCCTCAGGAGATGGAACTTAGGAACACTGAAGAAACTCTAGTTGTCACCAGATCTCCACTAACAATTATTCTACAGGGAAACACAACAAGAGTCTGCAGGAAAAACTATATTGACTTGTTTTGCTCTTCTTTTCAGAATCCCCCTCCTCAGCAGACTTACCTGAAAGCCCCAGGCCCAGCTCATGCAGTAGCACAGATGAGGAACAAGCCTCCTAAGAGCTTTCCTAGCAATTAACACTCAGGTTTAATTATCTTAGATTGGAATTATATGGAGCTTGCTTTACTTACCTCTCCATACCCTGATGTCTCAGCTGGTGATTTTATACCCAGTTCTTACCAACCAGTCTGCTTCCTGATTTTATCATGTCTTTGGGTATTACAGATAATAACAGTGCATCATACCTAGGAAGCTCCTTTCTGCAAAGCAAGAGGCTGTCCTTTGGAAGTGTTGGTAAAGTCCCATGACAATCTTGAAAGCAGGGCTAAGGTTATAGTAGATGACGCGGAAGTTGGAAGAGGTTTATTTTCAAAAACCTGTTTCCAGGCATTTAGAGCTTGCCCAGCCTTTGAGAATTAATGCTGGGCTGAATTAGAGGGACTTGGGCCAAAGCCCCATTACCATCCAGGCCTATCCAGTTTTGGACTATACAGAACTTCATTTAGTTATCAGGTTATTTTCTTCTTCGTTTAAACCTGAACTGGGTGCTTAGGCATGAACAAATATGCTGTCCTTCTGAATACACATCAAGGGCATCTGTGCTATATATTATTTTTTTTTGTCAAAATACTGGTCGTTTTCCACATATCTTAAGTTGAAGTGTGCTCACATTTCCATTCCTAAGTGATTCCACAACCACTGAGAATTTAGTCCATAAATCAGGATTTCCTTTTCCAAGGCAGACTACCTTCTGGAGCAGAGCTACACACAGTTAAAGTGAAGCAGAAGGTCATTCCTCCAGGAGGCTTTTTGTCTCAAAGCTGAAGGACTAAAGTTTGCCCACCCTTAACCCTACCATTCCTATAGAATGGAAAATGCTATACCCAAGGAACGCTCCTACTCTTAATGCCTTCTCTGGAGTCGTTCCCAGCACCGAGGTTGTCCTGAGGGTTTCCACACAATCTGGTGGTGAAGAATTCACAGAGCACTGAAAAGAAGAGGGTGCAAAGGAAAACAGACTGTGCTCCCTGTGTCCCAGGACAACAGAGCAAGGAACAGAGCCCTGCAGCGGCCACTGCGGCCTGAGTCGGATTTCATACTGTGCTCCTTTCTACCCAAGCCAGATCAGCTCACAAAAAGCAGATTAGTTTAAGTACCAGATCTATTGACAGAAGGCTAAATGTTAACCAAAACATCAAATCTCATCTGAAAGTTACATATGTATATATATGTGTGTGTGTGTGAGTATATATCTATGTGTAAAATCCTATAATAAAAAGGCTAAACATGGTGATCAGTTTTGAGTGAAAGGCAAAGCAGAATAAAATGTTTCCATTATTATTTGGGGAAAGACCTTGCACAGGCCATGTCTAATAAATCTATTGGATTGTGAGAGCTTCAAAATATGAGGTGAATTTTCACACATGGCTAACACACCTTTGTAAAATGGGCCATGCTGTGACAAAAACACTACTATTACCAAATCTGTTGGGAAGAAGTATGAAAGGCTAGAAGACTGTAAGCATTAAGCAATTAAAAAGTAAGTTTGGGTACCCAGATAATGCCAGGATCCACTGGTCACACAGCCTGGGCTGCACCAGAGCAGGAGCAGAAGCAAACCGTGTGCTGCAGGCAAGGAGCCTTCCAGCGCCTGCCCCAGGCAGTCTCGCACAGGAGCCGCAAGCAAGGGAAGCAGGAATCCACACCGGGACTGTGACGTGGTATCCACATCTTTAGGGCTTTTAGGGCTTTAGATGCCAAAGTCTGGAGAAAAGTCTGACATGTTCACAGGGCAGACATATAACACAAGCTGTAAGGAAAGCAGGACCCAGCTAGTGACTTGCTAGTGGCTGCACTGGCACATCCTTCTGGAGGGTCTCTTCACATGGCTCTCATCCAGCAGCTACATATATCCATTCACTATGACAGGCACTTTGTACATCTGTGTCTACTTATTATTACAGGTGCTCGGACTGCACATCTCTTATTAAAGTCAATGGAAAAGACAGTGTTCTGCCCCCCTCAGCCCACAGGTCATGATTTTGAGAACACATTGACTGGACCTCAGCTGAACCCACAGGAACTTCCTTAAAGTCCATGGGTCTCCATCCTAGTGTTGGATCAGCTACTGGAATTGGAGCCCAGACAACCCAGGACATTAATAAATCTTTCAAAAGTGAGTTAATTCTGGGGACAGGTTTGAATTTCTTCTGTGCATAACATCAGGGTCTCATTGCTAATCTCATGCTAAAATGAACAAGAAACCTAAGTTTTCATGGTTTTTTTTTTCATGTTTTTTTCCTTCTAGAGGAAAATAGGAAAAATGTTAAGAGCTGTGTTGCAAGTTCAGTCTAAATATCCTGACCCCTGCAATTATTTAGCCTTAAACCCACATGTAATAACTTCACCCTGTCCCGAAGACAGAAATGTTGCTGTGCTTGGCAGGATGTCAGTCCCAGCACAAACTTCTGAAACTTCAAAATACGGTGTCTCCAGTGGTCCTGAGGTGAAGGAAGTATCCCACTGACCATGTTACAACTGTTGTAAAGGTCTTGTTCCTTTAACTGATTCACAAACACATATTTTTTAAAATAGCTTTGGCTCTTCCTTTAAAGGCTGCTGGCTCTTGCAAAATAGAGCCTATGGTGTTGTTGAACTCTCAGTTCCTTGGCTGTTGACCTGCAAATCCCTCCGGCTACATGCAGAGATACAGCTATTGAGTGTTGCAAGGTTGTGCTGTCACTGCTGCTCCATTTCACTGGCCTTGGCTGGTGAGCAGGAGGGAAATATGCAGAATCTTGCAGGTTACTGGTTGCATTGCCACCTAGTCAGGTGTCATCACATGCCAAGTCCTTATGGGTCAGATATGGGCTGGAGAAAAAGTATAAGCATATCAAGTTTTATTTTTATATCATACACAAGTCCTTGAAGAGGGGTGGTTACAAACAGAGATTCTTTGAGAGTTATGGGAGACTCAGTCCAAACATCAAAACTTGGTTCCCAGGGAGCAACAAACCTCTCAGAGCTGAGAGCAGCTGTCCAAGCAGGCAGCGACAGGTCTTGTCACAGCCCCATTCAGCAAAGCAGCACTTTTCTTTGGGGATCAGGCTCCACTATCGGAGTCGAGCAGCATCAGGGACTAGCAAAGGTTTACCACGTGGTGAATTCTGCTCCATATGCTTTATAAAATCTACTGACCTTTCAACAAACAGACTGTCTGTCAAGAGCTTCAGTTCCAGCAAGTGAAAAATCTGATTTACCCAAAGTACAGAGAGTGCTTGGACAGTGAGAGCACACACTTCACTGTTCCAACATTGCTGCTGTTCCTGCTCCAGAGAGTGGATGCAGAGCTACCTCTTCTTGAACTCTTGTGCACCCCTGTCAGCTTGGGACTAATTCTGAGGAAAGGTAGTTAGCGACTGCAAATATTTAGCTGGATCCACTAGAAAGAGGGAGAAAGAGTCACTGGAGTACCAATCTCAGCCCTTGGAAACTGAAATTTTGTTCTTTGCAGCATTATGGATTTGCTGTGGGACAACAGACACAGCCAAACCCTGCTGTAGGGAGTAGTAACAATTCCCGTGTTCATTTAGTCCTGTTCTCCAAAACAAAGATAAAACATAGCAGGAGTGTTGAGAGGATAAACACTTACACACCAGGAAGTATTCAGATACCACAATAATGGGGTTGTGCAAATGCTTCCAAGTAACAGGGAGAGATATTTGCTCTACACAGTTATCATTATGACATCCAAAACTCACTGCATTAGATTTATTTATCAGCAAGGTATATTCATAAATACATGATGCCTTTCAAGCAATATGACATTCCCTTCCTGCAGATGGCTGGAAATGTTCTTAGATACAATATTTGCAATTAGCTTGCTGATGAAATTAGTGCCCTGAAATGGTTAGTTTTATAGATGCCCATGTTGCTCCCTTTGTGGCTATTACTGCTTTAACCTCTTCAAGACCTCACTTTCTCAGAACTGGCTTATTGAAAGAGCAGCATGAAAAGTAGCCCAGCATAAGCAGAGAGAAGAGGAGGAGCTCCCAGGTGGGTGATTTTCCTGGGGCTACAACAAACCTCGCTCTAAGCCCTGCTCCGCTGCTGGCCCTGAGCAAGCCGCTCGCCTCAGCTTCTGCCTCATCAAAACAAGGATGGTGCTACTGCACTCCTGCCCTCCCGCCCCCAGCAGGCAGCATGCCATGGGAGAGCCCAGGGGCATTAGCATTCCTAGCATCCTGTTGCAGCATTGCTATTTGCAGGAGTAATCCTCCTTCCTAACAAGCACTGCCTTACCCCTCTCTCATTTACCCTCTGGGTCAGTTTGGAGCATGCATCCAAAACATTCAAGAAAATACTTTGCAGCTACACTCCCTGAATTCCCCCACGAGCACTGCTCTGGTTCCCAGATTGCTGCAGACACCTGTACCTTGCCTGCAGGCCCCAGGACAGGAAGGACATCCGTGATGTTGGAAAGGGTTCAGTAGGAATGTGTGGGACAGGCTGCCTGGGTCGCACCAGGGATCACTGGTGGCTCTTACACCTACACAAGTTGGCTTCAACCCACTTCACCCCAATGCACTGCTTTTTGCCATTGGGATGCATGAAAGTAGAAAGTGTACCACAGAAAGCAGGCAGGAAATTAATTCAATAATTCCTTATTATCCTTGTTCCTTCAGGCCGTCAATGTCTCAGGCAGGTTTACACCTATCACAAAGGCAAAAAAAACGTAATTTACTCATAACAAGCAGCTTCCCATCAGGAAGAGGACTGGCATGAATCACAGAGCGTATGTTCGTTTTGAACACTACAGTGTGCCCTTGTTAGCTGTCACTGGCTTATGGCTCTATCAGCAGGACAAGTTCCCTGAAAGAATGATGCAGTTCCAAGAAACTCCCCACAGAGCCACACATGTCTTACTCATGGGCTAGAAGGAAAACACCTGGGCTTTGGTTACAGGCCAGAGGCTTACCGATGTGTTGTTGGAAGGTCTGCCAGCCTTTTGGATTATGGCTTGCTTTGGAAATAGGGCAAGTTTGCTCTGAGGCCAAAGGTTCACTTCTGGCAGTGGTGTGTGGCTTGAGAGAGCCATGCTCTCTCCCTGGTTCTGCTACCAGGATATTGTGGGTGATCCTGGACAAGACATTTTGGAAATGTTTCCTATGGCTACTGGGCAGAGTAGAAGGTGAAATTTCATTTTCCAAAGCACCTGTGGGTGCAATGTCACAGTCCAGTGGCCCTGCTCTCCCTGCTATCTGCTTTTAGCAAGTTAGATAGGGTCATCAAGTGATGAAGGGGAGCCCTAGGACTAGCGACAAGTAAAAGTACGGGAGCAACTTACTTCCACCACCAGCAAGCGGTTCATTTGGCCCAAGCAACCCCTCTAAAGCTTTAGGCTACAAACTCTGAGAGCCATTCCCTGCCAGCCTGGCCCGCAGCACCAGCGTAACGCAGAGTCACCTGAGTGCCACAGGAAAGGAATTGTCACAAGCGTGCTAGGCCAGCCGGCAGCTACCACAGCAGCTCAACTGCATCGTGAAACCGCATCCTAAACCACTTATTTTTCCTGTGGCTAATTCCACCACATGCCTCACGGTGTGGGGGCGGTCTTTCTATTCAAACTCTGCCGTGGAGCAGTAGTTCTCCTTTAGCATCTGCTTGTACAGGGCCTCGTACACCATGGGGATCTGATCTTGATCATACGCTTAGAGACCACATACCATAACTACTCTTCATGTGGTCTCACCCAAAGGTGAAACGCATTCTACTGCTGCCACCAATCACTGCTGTCTAGTAGTGCCCTCTTTTAACTGCAGTAATTGCAGACCTAGTTTGGAGAACTTTTCCATCTCCTCCTGTTTCCTGCAGGGATATTATCTGTGCTTGTGAGGATTCAATTAATGCCGTTGATGTGGAACGTTGTTCCATTCATCAACAGCCTCTGCATTTAATAAATAGGACAATCTAATTTTCCCCAAATAAATATGACACCAAATTAAAAGAGTTCATAGGCGGCCTCCAAAATAGAGCGAGTTTGTTTTAATTTATTGCTTTTTAAATTCCATTAGATGCCTCAAGTATCAACCTAGCTATAAAATGTGAGTGATAGAGGTTGAAAGTTTATTATCACTAATGTTTACCTCTATTTATATTAGAATTGAGTATTAGTATTAGCTGGAAGAACAGCAGAAGGAAGGTCATCCAAATGCTACAGTTTTTAACCACAGACTTCCTAATCTAGTGCAAGAGCTTTAAGGCATAATGTTTTCTAGACAATTATATTTGCTGTGTTGACTGTCACTGAAACATTTACAAAGTGGTTACGACCTATGATTAGAATGATGCGAACTTGACTTGTTTTGCAAGAGCCTTCACTCCCTATTCTCCACCAGAAAAAAATAAGCTGCTGCTGCTTTTCTTCAAAGTTAGCCTGGAATTCAGAATCCTACATCGTCTGACCAGCCTTTCCAGATTATTTGGCACAAAAAAAGAAACAGCATGATTGTGGACTTCTTGCAGAATGATCTACAGAGGAAGCGATGCAAACTAGAGTCTTAATTCTGCACTTGCAAGCTAAGAATATGACAAATGATATATTATATGGAACATCAGTTTCTTACTGTGGGTAATATCTTACACTTTAAAAGAAATTGATCTGCCTTACTGCTTGAAAATCCTATTTATTTAACAGCTTATATTATGGGAGCTGAACACTTTACAGAAATTAGTCCATTTAGCCTCATTATGGACAGTCCCAGAAGTACAGGTCTGTGGTACCTGGCTTACACAGTTAGCGCATTACAACTCTGGCAACCTTGTGTGTCTGCACAGCAGAAAACTGCCTTGTGCAGGGATTTCCTCTCAGTCCCACAGGCAGGAGAAGCACTGAGGCATAAGTGGATTTATATAGTGATTTTCAAATGCAGCAAGATGTTTTTCATTTGAACCCTAGACCTAACCATTAATACAGCATGCATGCAGGACTCCAAGATCTTTTTCTGCCTTGTCTGCAAGGAGCAAGCTAAGACTGAGATGGCAGCTGCATGGGAAAACCATGAGATCTTGCTCTAATTTGAACTGTAATTTCTTTAATTAATATGAATGAGTGATATGATCTCAGGGGAAGCAGTAGCTCTGTTTGTTTAGTGAGGCATCTTTGTTGAGGCCAGGATACTGGAGTATTGAATGCATATTCTACTATTGCAGGTTAGAAAAAGATGTTACTAAACAGATAATAAAATGCCTCTAAACAATAAGCCATGTTTGTAGTCATTCAGCACAGAATGTGGATATGTTTCTGCACTGTCCTTTTGTTAATTTTCTGACACAAACAAGAAAGTTGAGTAGGGCTTAATATTTCTTACAAAAATATTTTTGTCACAGTTGCTTCCTAGCAGTTTAATGAAATAAGATTAAGGAGAAAACCTTGGAAACTCTGGAAAAGAAAGGGTGACTAACACAGGAAGGTAAAAGAGCTGTTTAGTCCTTCTAATGTGCTTCATAACCTTCAGTCAGAGAGTTCTGGCAAAATTAGAAGTTGACATGAGATATATTCTTCCTCCTTTTCCTTTTCTATATTTTCTTTGTGATCTACTTTTTCTGTTTAAGGTTAGATGCATTTTAACTCCCAGAACACTGGTCTTTGAGAAGCAAGACTACTGGTAAAGTTTAAAGCAGTGAAACCTTCCCCCTCTCCAGAATAATACCAGCTTTCACTATGGCCCACTATGGGATCTTCCAGTTCAGTTGCAAAAAAAAAAAAAAAAAAAAAAAAAGGGAAATTGGGGTTGGCTGGTTTAAACTAAAACAGAAATTTAGGAGATATTGAACCAAAAACAATTTTCTGAGGCAAACTGAAACATTCAACTTGCTCCCATCCAAAATATCATGGTTCAGTTTCAGATTAATGAAATCTTTTAACAGCTGTTTTTCAGCTTGAGTCAATTTTTAAAATAAAATTGCCATTTTGAAATCAATACATGGTAATGTTGACTTTTATTTTTCCCTGCTTTTTTCATTTGACATTTATTTTTAAAATTAAGTCAAATTTAATTTCTATTCCCAAATGCCATTTTTCAGTGAATATACTATTGTCAATAACGTTTTGCCCAGTCTTAACTGTGATCCGATGTTTCTGTAGAACATTGTTATACATGACTCAGTTCCTGTTTGGACTGTAATTCAATTTCAAAGCTCCCTGTCATTTGTAAACCCAAAGAGAAATTTCAGCTGAAATCCTAAATCAAATTAAAGATCTGTATTGCATTGCTCACTATTTATTAATAATATTGTGCCTACAACATATCCTGTTGCTCATTACCACTGAGAACAGTACTCATTCTTCTGTGTGATCCAGAGCTATTTATTTCACCGAATGTTAAATTCCTGCACGCACAGACTTTATGGAAACATGCATTTTTTTCGTAATAAATATTTCTATCTAGCTGATAACAGGAAAAACATTTCTCAGGATTATAAAACTATTTGGATTAATCTGTATTATTTATATTTAGACAAATATCACTAGATATAGTCTTCCAATTTCAAAGAAATGCTAAGTTTTGAGAGATGAAGTCTTTTGGAAGATTTGAACTCCCATTCAAATCAAATCCGTGGGTCTCAAGCCTACAACTTATGGTCAGGAATGCTAGTCCGAAGTCTCCAACAGACACAGGCAGCTCTAGGCACGACGCAGATGCACGGTGGCTAATTGAGACTTGGAACAAGAAGGAATATGGTGGAAACAGAAGCATATCTTGAACAAATCTTGAGCAGCCCAGCTCCTCAACACTGCTTCTATCCATTTTCTTCAGGGAGGACAGTCAGCTTTAAATCCAAAATCACTGCTTGCTTTTTTTCTGACATTTAACATTAAGCTTTTAGTAAACAACAAATCCTCTGTTGATAGTTTCTTGGAAATGTAGGGACAAGTCCTCTCATTTCAAATATACGATACCATAAGGCTGAGTGACAGCTACCTCCAGCACAGCGTTGTCTGCAGCAACAGGCCCAGTGGAGAAGTGGCCTGACCTTCTTGTTAACCCATGGGGCGAAGCAGAAGAGCCCACTGCACTGCATGCGACAGCAGCGCTGTCCCTCTGTGGTATCTCAGCACTGTGCTCCTTTATCCCAACCACCAAGGGGGCAAAGAGTCAAGGTGAGTATTTATGCTTGGGGTAGAAGATGAAGGAACAACTATTATGTCTTTAGCATAGTCCCACTTTTGCATCTTACAGCTCCGCACTCGGACTCCTATGCCCTACAAGGAAAATATCATCAAGGCCTCAGCAGGAAACTCTGCTGTTTTACCATCATATAGCTATCTTGCCAGCAATGTGGGGACCTTCAGGACAGCCAGCTGAGAAGCCAAAGCTCTAGGCTACTGCTTAATTTCATCCGGCTGTCTGCAGCAGGCAGCATTCCCTCACCACACCACCTTAAAAAATATTAATTTTGTTAAATTAAAAGCAATAATGGAATGTTGCACCCACTGAGAAGGACTGCCATTTGCATGGAGTACCCTTCCTGGTAGTATCCTAGTTCCAGCTCAACACCTGCACCACTCTGGGTGCCTCTGAGCACTGCTAGGCAAGTCTACAGGGAAGCAGGGGGAATGAAGATCCTCCTCAGATGATCCCTCCTCAGAAAAAACGTTGTGACGCATGGAGAGATGGGAGAGAGCAGCCCACGTAAAGTATCTGCTGTAATGGCATTTTATTATCCTCAAGCACTTCATTTTATTACATACAAAAATTACCTCAAACTGTTATAAAATAGAAACACAAATGAAGACAGGTCCAACCGGTGCTTTCACCTTTTCATCAGGGGTTACAGCAGTGAGGACCCTGTCCTGCAGAGCCTCTGCTCGCCGCTGGCTGGCCGCTCACTCCGGACGCTCTTTTGGGTTTCAGGTGACATCTCCCCCGCGAGGATTAAGCTACACCTATTTTAAGTCTTTCTTCTTTCCCCTTCTCCCCCTCTTTATTTTTTTTTTCCCCTGAATGGTGTGAGGTTAACAGAAAGCCAAAGGACTTATTACCCCCCACACACACACTCCCTGTGCGCTTCCCTTTGGCGCCAGCTCCTGCTGTGCCCGTGCCAGCTGTTCTGTGGCGCAGCAGCTGCACACGGAGGGGCAGCATGAGGGCAGCCCCTGGAGATCCCTGCTCGGACTCCGTGCGCACAGATCGTCCTGCAGCACAGGAGGCCACCTCGGGAAGGAGGATGGCGGACAAGTGACCCGTACCCATGCCAGGCATTGGTTACACTGCACCATCAGAGTCCGCGCGCCCTTCTCCTTTGCTCACTGTTCATCTCTATTTTTGTGCAATAAAATCACGTTAATTAAACCGTGAATGAAAAGAAAGGCCCTGAGTCAATATTTGCATTTGGAAAACACTAGCTGGAACAGTTCAGGAATTGATTCCGCTTTATTAAAGCACCTGTTCACCCAGGGAACATTTTAGCAGCAATCAATATGTAATTCAATCTTTACTGATGTTTTACAATTGCTTTGTTTCCCAAAGCCGTTGGGATGATAGAACGGGCTTCCCCTTGCTCCTCTTTTCTCAGCTCTACCACCAGACTTGAGCGAGCCGACGCGCAGGGTGCCCTGCACGTGCCGCCCTGCAGTCCGGACATCATCAGAGCCCAGCAACTTAAACAGTCGTGCGCGCGGCGCGACGGCTGCTCGCCCGCCTCGGCGCGGGCCGGCGCTCCCCCACAAGATGGTGGTGTTAGCACGGCTTTCTCCGCAGGGAGCAGCCCACGCCGCCTCTTCCCAGCGGCCAGGTTCTCCGCTCACACTTCCCTTCATCAGAGGCTGAATCTGCTCTTAAGAAAACCAGGGGAAAGCTGATGATCATCAGTGTCAATGAGAGCAAGGCGCTCTCCTGAAAGATCAAGTCACCTGGCAAGCCCAAGGCGCACGCGACTCCCATGCTCTGGTGCCTGGGGCCGGCCATCCCACATGTCACGCCAGAACTGGCAGCAGCCCGCAGTGGAAAAACACAGAGACAGCCTTGTCCTGAGGCTCCGTCTAGACCTTGACAGCCTTTCAGAGCACCTGGGGTGCTGCATGAACCCTTGCAGAACTGAGATAACAACTTAAATACATCCACCAGAGAGCACCCACACCACTGCCTAGCCGTCTGCTGGTCATCCTTCCATGCCTTTGTCCCCTTGGAAAAGAGAGCGAGCTCTGTACTAAATAAGCCAGTTACGATCCAATCCCTTCCATGGGGCACACCAGCCTGATAGTCAGACTGAAAGCTTTGTTTTAAAAGAGCAATGCATGAAAAATAAAGTACCAAAGTACTCATCAGATTTGAATCAGCTACACAGCAAAGGGGCCTCAAGTCAGGACAAACACGCTGTGAGGAATCAGACCTACAGCTCCCCAGCAGCTGCTCAGAGAACAGGCAATCACACTGTCATAGCTGCTGGGCTAACGGGGTGACACCCTGTCACTGCAGGCGCAGGCCTGAGGGAGCAATGGGGCAGCCCGTTCAATGCAAAAAGGGAAGGCTCCTTGTTCTACATGGCTCTTTGAGGCTTGAGAGCAGCAAGTTTTACCTCTGTCCGGGGGACGCTGCTGCCGGGCAGGTGACTCATCCACTTCAGCTACTCCTGCTCCGTGAGAACACGTTTTCTTGGGAGCATCTTCTTACCCAGCTAAGCTCAAGGAGCAAAGGAACATGCAGTAACCCCAAGGGTAGCTTTACATGAGCACCTTGCTGCAAGAGGAGAGGAAGATGAAATCCCCATAACTCTTTCTTTCCCAGGTGAACCTGGCACCGGTGGCAATGGGTAGAAGGGACAACTAAAGCACAGAGTAACCTAGGAAAAAGAGCATAAAATGCCTCACCAATGCAGTCACACTTGTGCTTGGTGGGGACCGAATTCCTATGCACCCTTGGAGAAAAATGCCTTAGCCCAATACCTCTATCCTTTTCATGCATGACCTGGCTAGTTTGGTTCTTCACTTTGAGATCCTCCTCAGAGGATCTTCCTCCTCAAAGAGTCCCACCAGACCACTCAAAAACCACATGCTATCCAAATATTCTCACAGCATGGTAGTAGGTCCTGAGATGTCACCTGTGGCACACACTGAGGGCAACCAAACTCTCTTACCAACAGGTATCCATCCCCTAACCCTAAGGGCACCAGGCCTAGAGCTGGTGAAATGGCAATATGGTCCTAGCACCAGTGTGGATGCAGCACTACATTTCCTTTGGCATGCCCTTTCTAGCACTACTCCCCATGGGCCTCTAGATTTTCTCTTAAGACTAATCTGCAAACCACTGTGCCCACATCTGAGGACTCTCAGAGCAGCCTCTGGCTTAGTCCGCATTAGCCAAGTACAAGATTATCTCTACTGATGCCTCTTCAGAGGGAGCCAGGCCCAACTGCCTCATCTATGACAGAAGATTACTGTTCCCTTGATTTAGACTAAACCAGTGTTTGTGGGATTAATTTGGGACTGAAGAGACATAAGATCACTTCCCTCTAGCAGTGAGATCCCAGACAGTAGTAGGCTTTGTACCTTAACTGCAAAGTTTAATAAGTTATAAGAGAACTGACATTCTGCAGAGGCCTATAGATTAAAATATTCAGGGAGATTTTACATTATACAGGATGACAGACCCAGCAGCAGGGAAAAAGTAATAGAATGAACATAGGTAGAACAACATTAAGTTCAGAAATATTCAAATGATGGCAATTTTCTCTTTCACTGGTCTCTTAGAAAAATAACCAAATATCTGGGTATCCAGCAACCAGAACATTTATCCTTCAACCTGAGGGAATGATCTTCCAGGAAAAATACATTTTTCAATTTAAAACATACATTTGCATAATAAACTTTCTGCTTTTGTAGGGAAAGGAGAGACTTCTAGCAAAAAGCCTATCCAGTTTGTAAATGCAAGCAATGAAAAAGCATAGTTAAAAATACAGGAACTGTCACTAAAAATCTGAGTATTTGTTTAAATCATTACATTCATTTTAGATAAAAACCTTAATTTTATTTACTGAAACAGAGATGTTTAAAATCAGGAAGATTATCATACACATTTGAAGAAAGAATGTATTTCTTCCTCCAAATACATCTCCGTGCTAATCAAATTCATTCTTCAACTACTTTTCTGTCCTGGTCACCCCCAGTCAGATACCAGGGTACCATCATGTGAAACACTGTCAGGTTTATAATGAAATCAATCCACGTGCCAGAATCGCTTGTTCAGGCAAGCAAAGCAGCAACATGTGGCAAGTAGATAAATGAAATACAACACCAAGTTTGGTAAGTCAGAAGTGTATTTCCACAAAGCCCTGACTCTGCAGTGCCTTGGGAACCTTAGATGAGGCTTGACAAACATGCTCAGAAGCAAGGTTTACAGTGGGCACCCCTCCTGAGGTTGCTTAACCATAAGCATTCAGCATTTCAGGCAAGGGTGCAATCAGCAGGTCCTAGCATGGAGGGAGGATGGAGGAGCTCGGGGCTCAGCCCCAGGGAAGCCCTGCAGATACCCAAACAGTGCATCAGAGCACTTAGCGTGATCTCGTCAGCTTGGCCTGCAGGGTATTGGAGGTTGAGCGCTGTAGGCCCGGCATCCTGTGGGGAATGGGACAACCCGTGACTGAGGGCACCTTGTTGGCCAACATCTCACAAGGACTAAGTGAAGAGCGCTCAGTCTGGAGAAATGCCTCTGCTTTGTTTTGGTCTGGGTCAGAAAGGAGGTATCGTGAAAAAGTCACATAAGGGAACTGAGAGATACATACATTCCCCCATTCAGGTCCACCTAGGGGACACAGATACCCCACACGACAGGTCTGGGGTGTTGATTCACTAAGATACTTTGAACTCCACACCCTCACTGCAGTAATTCATCAGTGGAAGGCAGGAACCAATCAGAAAAATTACTGTGCTGAACATATCAGCTTTTAGTAAACAGGCATTTACATGAGTTTCTCTGAGCTTGGAGGTAACAAAATGAACCATTGGTCAAGGCAAACCTGAGCTTCTCCAAACATTTCATTCTATTTTCACTGTGTCACTACCCTAATTCAGACCCATATATACCCAGCACACAATAGTCACAGTGGGGCAATTCCCAAGATAGTTCACTGACATCTGTGAGATCACTGTAGAATAAAGAGGACTGCCCAAGAACAAAATGTCTGTATGCACTAAAAAACAAATCTGGCCCAATTTTCACCTCCTTACAGTCTGACATTGAGGTCACACCCCAAGCTTGCAGGTGTCCCTCAGCTTAGACCTATACAAGCAAGAGGAAAATCAGCCACGTTGCTTTTAAAATTCATACATGTATGGCCAATTTGGTTCTGCCGTTCCCCTCTCCTTCATGGGCCCTTGCTGAAGTCATGCAACAAAAGGCTAATGCAGGTACCTCAGGATTCTCTGCTCTGACCTATGCCCTAAAGGCGTGTTAGTAGCTGGGACTCTTTCAGGACCCATCTTGCTAGGATCAGACCTAGTTAACAACGCTTATACAGTTGTTCACTGTTGAAACTCTTACAGAAGATTCCATGACTTGAGGAAAACTTTAACTTCATGTCCAAGCGACATCTTTCACAGTGCATTAAAAGGAAAGGGAAATTGCACAGAACAAAGTGGAAACAAATCAAGCACAAAACAGGAATGCTTTTAACTGTTTAGAACTGAGGAGCTTTTAATTGGTACTGAGCACCCACAACCCACAGGAAGCTTTGAAAATCTTGACCTCTTAATCTGATCTTATTTTCCACTTGGCTTGATGGAAGGATTTGCTAAATGTACATTTTCAAATACTTATTTGCAGGTAATTTTCTCTCTATTCCTTTCAATATCTTCCTCTTCAATTTTGACAGTATCTTCCTCTTCAATTTTGTCAGTCATCACCACCACAGAGAGTCATCAAGGCTGTCTTGTAATCACCACTTGTGTCATCCTGACAGAGGAAGGCAAATAAGAAAAGGTGAGTACCAAAGTTTCTCTGAGCACCTCAAGTGCTGCCTTTTTCAGTCCATGAGATACATCCACGCAGGAAAAGGCTTTGCAGAGAGCAAGGCAGACTTCAGCAGAGTTATTGCCAACTGACACACCACCAAAAGGAGGCCTGAGCTGCCACCTGAAATAATATTTATCAAGTCCCATTCCCTTCTTTGAAAACCCAGGTGAGCAAGTGATCAGGGCTACATCCCACAGAGCAGCCCAGAAAAACTCAGCATGAATGAAGGAAACCAAGCCCTTACTGTTCAGCTTTAAGTCCCCTGAGTATCCCCTGTATTGTTCTTTCTCTTACAGGGAGGGAAAGCCATGAGGCTGTTAGCCTCAACACACAATATAATTCAGAAAGCCAAAAATATGGTCATTTTGACCTAGAAAATTATTGCAGAGAATATCATGAAATTAACATTTTGCTCCCTTTGACTATTTTGCAGTGGCAGGTGTAAACCCATCTCCACTTTTCAGAAGGAATGAATATTCCATGCAGACCCTTGAAGGCTGATCATTAATCAACATGACAGATACTGACAGTGTCAATTAGAAGAAAGGGCCTTCAATATACAACAAGACTTCCCATGGGAACTACTAAGGGTAGGACTTTGTGCCATATGCACTGGGGGAAAGGAATGTACTAGATTCCTTGTGATAGATTATAAAAAACAGCATTCCAGCCCTATCAGGGAGCATAGCTTTCTGCTACAAAGGGATCGTTCATTCAGACCTGAGATTAAAACTCCAAAATTTACAGTAAGCTTTGACCAGGTTTGTTTCTAGACTTGTCTCTTCACAATATGGACAAGGCCTCATTGGGGGTAAACTGGTTTAATAGAGATAGCCACAACTGCTTATATGGCCCTAGTTTGAAGAAGTTCAGGACAGCAGAGAAGAGGAAACAGCAGTGTGTGAACGGAGTGAAAGAATCTAGATTCATCTAGGAGATCATAAAATGTATGGATGCAGTCTGGTCAATGAGAAGCCTGACACTTTCTCTTCAGGTTTGGCTTTGCCTAAGTCAGCACAATCTGCCCATGCTTCAAAAATACAGTCTCTCTCAAGGAGGAAATTTTTAATAGGCCTGATGAAAGAAGAGTTATGATCTTTGCAGAAGTGTTTTTACTGAAAAGAACCATGAGAATGTCTCACAGGTTAGGAATGAGGGCAATGACTAGAAACAATCATGGCAACATGAGGCTTACCAGAATCATGCTGGAGAGGGACTGTCCTGCAATCTTCTTGAACTCAACCTTTATAAGGTTTAAGTCAATTTCACTGCGGGAAACGATCACCCTTATAAGAGTCCCATCATTGGTGCCAGCCCCCTAGAATAAATAGATTTATCAGTCTGTGGTGCCAGTAGGTGTTCAAGGGATAAGCTCTCACAGACTGCTCCAGAACAGGAGTAGACAGTTTTCAAGTGGCACTTGATCTGCTGCAGCCTGTCATCTTGGACCTACTGTTGGCACCAAAAGCCATTCATGGAATTGCACTGAAAGTCTCTACAAAGGCAAACATGCTATAGAGCTGGTAGTGGGGACTGAATACATACTGCCCTTCCCCAGCACCCCCTATGTAACACCTGGATTTAGCCAATGTTGTATAATCTTTCATTCCCAATAAGGTTAAGCTCACATCAGTAACAAAAACTTTGGGGGAATTCGTTTTCTCAGCATTACAAAAAGTTAGAACAGTTGGCATCTCTTATATGTGGGTTAAAACATACAAGTATGAGCGCAGTTGGGCCTGCATATTCTTATGTAGAACTCTCTTATTTTATGCCTCTTTGAGAGAAATGCTGCCTAAAAAGAAAACATTGTCACCCAGCCCACTAAATTCACATCATGGGCAACACTCCAGCATGAGGCATGTCCAAGGAAAGCCTCTTGCAGAATTCTCATCCACATAGCAGAAGGTGGGATTGGCCCGCTTGTGGCTTCCTAAGTCAGGAAAGCCAGATTCTTCTGCTATCTCAAGACTAAAGAGCACTTTTTCTATCTAAGGTTTTAGAAGGGAATCTTCTGTTACGAGCAACAATAGTGCTAACATTGCTGGATTTCAGCAACACTTTGGCTCTTCTGATTTCTTTTGGGTTAGGGCCAATATGAAAGGAGGGCCAATATGAAAAAAGTGTTATAATGAAGTCTTACCTTTAAAGCATTGTACAACCTCTCTGCAAAGTAGCAGCGGATGTTCCTTGTGCACTTCACTAGGCATATGAAAGGACTCAGTAAGTACCAATGATAATCCCAGATCAAAAGGTGTTAAAGATGCAACATTCCATTAATTCAGTCCCTCTCAGATCTTAGTTTAAGTACACCCTCCACTTCCTGCCCGCTGGCTCAATAAATTAGATCCAACCCCAATATCCAACTGCTGCAGGAGATAAAAACACAGATTCAGACAAGAGTAAGGGAAGTATAAAAGCTCTTACCAATAGCCAGCATGGCATCCTCTAGTGAACCCTGAGTTTCACTCTTGATAGTGTCTTCTATGCTCTTGCCAGCAAGTTTCTGGTATTCTTCAAACACTGTTTGAAATACAAGGCACTTAAAATCATCAAGCAATTGCTCAGGCATTTTGCACCCAATATTTACAGGTATTGCTTGGGTAGAGATATGGAAATACAAATCCCACTAGAACAGCCTAAAGTGGTGGCCATATTTGAGCCAACTTCAGTAAGCTTTAGTCATGCCCAGAAATTGGCTACAAAATAGGGTAGCAACACTCACTAAATCCTGAGGAAGCAGTAAATAACTGCATGCACACAGAGTGGCTAAGGAAACTGGGGCACTTAATTCCTATCTTTTTTTGAAACATAGGTTCAATAATTTCATGCTTATTTGGAAATATGACCCTTCAGCACCATCTAACCAAACTGAAGCAAGCCACAGAAGGATAGTCATAACTCTACCATTTCATCTCATGTTTATGTCTCTAGCTTCAGGAAACAAAATAAAAATCAGATGAAGTCTAAGAGAATGCTGTTCATGGCTCTTAACTTTTCTCATTCTGTTGCCATTGCTTCCCTTGCACACTCAGAATCTCCAGAGTTCAGAGCTACAGGTCTCAGTTTTGATTTCTAGCTTTTAAACTAGCAAAGAAAGAAAGCTTTTTAACACAGTGAACATCATGTTTAAGTTTCTACAACATTTAAGATCAATTCCCTAAAAACTAACAAAGGCAACACTATAGAATAGACAGATGGATATAAGCTTCACAACTCAGGCCTGCTCTTCAGGCCCAATTCACAATATTCACAATATATTAGCTGCAACAAGTACACATAATCCTAAATTGTTACTCACAACCTGACTCAGTACAGAGGAATCCACAGACTGATTTGCTCGGTGCTAAGGTATTTCACAAAGGTTGGTTACATCCAAAGACAGCTTGAAGTTCAGTTCTTAAAGGCTGAAGCAGTCAAAAACTAGAGACCCCCTTTTTTTTTTTTTCTTTCTTTTAAAGTGATTCTGAGAGATTCCATTTGAAAATGTGATGAGGAACTGGCCTCCAGGGCAAAGAAAACCATCTCAGTTTGAAAAAGCTCAGGTATACCTAATTTATCATCATCTAATTTAGCTCCAGTTGACTTACACACTACTTTATGTACTCAGATCCAGGCTACATAAAGTCTGTTAGTCAGAGGCTTGGACTGTCTCAAGCGTTTGAGGGAGGAAGATATATCCATCACTTTGTCAGTGATTTTCCCTAGAGAAACTCATAGCTAAGGAATCACAGGTCTAGTCATTGCATGATCTTATCTGGTTAGAAGGGCACTGTCTCTGTTCCCTGGGGCTTATAAGAATAGCTACACTATCTAGCCATCAATACAGTGTCAGGGCTTTCAGGTAATCAGCCTGATTTCAGTGGCAATGAGTCTTCACAAGCTCCCATGAGTGACAGCTCTCGGGTACTGTGAACAGCCAAGAATTAGGCCACACACTTAGATGCTTAGTCCTGACCACCAGCCTTTACCATCTGCAGCAATGCTTCTTCTTTTTGGATAGTCTCATTTCAGAGATTTGAGAGTAGGGGCTCTCTCATACCTTTCAGCAAGTGCGTGGCACTCCTTGTGCACAGGATGGTGATGAATGGGATCTCATCTGTGCCCCGTATCTTCTCTCCAGCAGAATAGAGAGTCTGCAATTTAATAGGTACATTTACTGCAGATATTGTATGCATGCATCTGCTGAAGGAATGGAGCATGACATAAGACACTGCTTGGAGAAAAGGGATTGAAATGATCTAAAACACCATATGAAAATAGATTCTCCTAGAATGGTTCAAGGCATAAATTCTTGAATGTGTTTTCTAGTCAAATTGGGCAGCAACCTTCATCCCCCTTTCTATCCTGTCTGCAGCAGCTGGAACAGCTAACAATGATCTTGAGGGTCCTATGAGTACTTAGCCATCTTACTCATCCTACTATCATATCCATGTACTTCCACATGCTGAAAGCAGCTGAGTCTGACCCACTCTCATCACTCCTGAGAAAGTGCAGGTGGAAGTGGAGAACCCCAGGCTGCTTGTGCTTGCAGAATACTCCTCTCCACACTACCATGGCGCCAGCTCCTGCTGACCAGGATTTTTTTGCCCAAGCATTCTGAAATTCAAAATAACTAGGATCCAGACATACTACTGATCACAGGCATTTGAGAGTACCTCTGCATCCTGGAGAGCCAGCGCTGTGTCCACATAGAGAGTGGCATTGTCCCTCTCACCCTACAAGAATAAAAAAAGTAACCATTTGCTTTTGTGAAGTATCTTCCATACAAGGATCACAAGGTATGTTCTAGACAAAGACAAATTCTCCTGTTAACATTTCAGAAAACACAAGAGCTAACTCCTTAACTGAAATGCTTTGAAATCACTCACATTATTGGAGAAAAAAAGTTATTCTGCTGCTGAAAGATTGTAAAGTAGTGTAAATGCATCCCAATGCACTCAGCATTGTGGGGGCAGAATCTGGAACAGGGTTGCATAGTAACTGGGGGCATTTTTTTTCCAAGACCATTGGAGAGCATAGTGACTGCAATGAGCATGTTTATGCATATAAAGTAATAACGTGGCACCTCACACCAGAGCTGACAAAGTTTCCATCTCCTACGGGTGCTAAGGGAATGGGGGTTCCCTGCTTCTGTCACTGTTTTCCTGAGTGTTCGGCATCAAGTGACACATCATCTTTGCAGTTTGTCTGGTAATGACAGCATTGCCTGTGCTCATGGCTTCCCTGAGAAGAAACCATTTAGATTTTTAGATCCCCATTTCTCTTTTCTAACATTACCTGAAGAAGGCAAACTAGAATCTGTTCAAAATAACCACTCGTTTCTGATTTTATGTCTTCTTCCAGATCAGAATTGTATTCTATGCAAGGACAAAAAAAGGACAAGAGAAAGTGGATTTATTCTTTGGATGACAAAGTCAGGATGTCATCAGCCACCCAACAACAAACAAATCCAGTGTTAGTCAATAAGGTCACTAGGGAAGGACCCAGGGGTGAGATCAGCCCACATGCTCAGTAACACCCAGACTGGCATTCCTACCTGTGACCAGTGACATCAAAGGCATAATCCAATACTTATAGCTAGAGATGTATTTTAAGGGAGCAAAGGGATGTCAACATGTACTCACATATATTTGTCATTTTCCCATCTACAGTACATTTAAGGTGTAGAAATAAAGTGAAGTATCTATATTTTCATCTGCTCATTGAAAACGGTCTGTGTCCCAACAGAACCAAATTTGTGTTTTACTGACCTTTTCCATTAACAGGTTGGAAAGAGAAAGGGATTTTCAGGTTTACTCATCACAGACACATCCTGTTTACCAGAGTTCAGCTGTACCTTCTTAATTTTGAAATCCTACTTTGCTGCTGACAGTGTTAGTGGGTAACCTTGTTCCTACTGCACAATCAGGCAGCCACACATTGCTCCAATCACACAAAACTGAGCCCCAGGTGATTTACCTTCTTTGTATGCCTTGATTATCTCTCTGATCTGCGCTTTTGTCCGTGATGCCAGGATCTCTATGATGGCGTCCTCGTTTGTTCCGAGGCCCTTTAATTGAAAGCACAGTGGAGAAAAGTGGAGAAAGGCATCTCATCATGCAATGAAATCCACTACTAGAGAAGTATCATCAAACGAACAGACCTATGGTAGCAAAGTGTTGGGCTGGGTGCTGAACACTTAGGATGAAAGCTTGGGACACACACTTGGTTTGAACACAGATTTATTTACTAAAATACACAATTTTTAAATAATAGTTTTAGGCACCTGTGTTTTTTTACAATGCATTTTTGGATCGGGATCTTTGATGACAGACAGTATTAGAAAGATGAGGTGAGACCATTTCTTGTCCAGTCAATACACCTGTGTGCCATTTTCATAGACCACTCAATCTGATTTTAATGATACTATACAAACAGATAATGTCCAGCCCTAACCCAACCCTCTTGAGTAATCCAGTCATTCATTGACTTCTTAAAGGCTTTACTTCTCACGTGGGGTTTCAGGGCAGCAGCCTGGCCTGAAGTCGTTGACTTCCATACACAAGAGACACTGCAGAAAGCAGTGAAGTAGTATTTAGCTGGAAACTGCCATTTGTGGATGATCATTCTTGGACAAGGCAGAATTTTAATTCTGCCGTTGCCTTCCCCAAACTCTACAAGATATGTAGAAAAATCAAAATATAGCCCTAAGTATTAAAGTAGCATTTTTGGCAGCATAAATGTGCTTTAATAGAACAATTGAGTATATAGTTTGTTATCAATAGTAACCTGAGAAACTGTATCACACAACACTCCAGTTAATATCACTTGCATAGTTACAGGAAATAAGCACTGGAGCTAGGCTGTTTCTTAATAGCAGCATGCAAGTAACTCACCTTCATGGCATCATGAAGCTCCTTGGCCTCATACTTGAACGGGGGATACATGAGAGCTACAATGAGCCTCTCAAAATCACCACTCAGCTCCGACTTCAAGCTTTCAATCAGATCCTGTTAAACATGCAGCACAATTTTTCAAAAGGCACTCTGTTCATTGCCCCCTATTACACATTTGTCCCCCTTCCTCAGGCCCTTACAGGGTACCCCTGCTTTCTTCAAGGGCCTTTGGAGATTCCTCTTCCTATGAGGACCCAATAGCCTATATTGCTCTATTCCAGCATGTCACCCTTTTTGTATTTAACTATGACTCTGATGCAAATGGATCTACAGTAGGGCTGGTGAAAGTTTGCAGCACAGAGTTTCCTGATTTTGTCTAAGCCAGGAGGGTAGTCACAGGGCAGAGGTAGGAAAAAAACAAACAAAAAAAACAAGCAAACAAAACCACACACATAGCTTCAACAACTACAGTTTGTTTTCCTCTTGAAAATATCATTAAAAATAGGTCTTTACTTTTTTTTTTTTGGTAATTTAAAAGGGTCTCAGATGATTTTTAATCCAAATGACACTTAAAAGGAAAAATTTTGTTATAGTTTCAAAAACAAAAATTAAATTATGTCAAATTAGGTCAAAGTAGATTTAAATATCTATGTTTCTAGTTTAAAAAAAATGCCATTTTCAGGAAAATGGCCATCTTGGAGGAAATCCAGTTTTTCCACCAAAGTATAATTTAACACATTTGCCCCAGACCTTACAATCCAATATCAATGTACTTCCAGAAGAACTGGAAGTTGTTTGAACCATGCTTGCAGGGTGAACTGTACACCCATCTGCTTCATCCTGTGTGCAGTGAAAACGTGACTGAATATTGTTTTGAGAGAACCTTTCCAAACTGAGCCTTGAAGGATTTGGCAATCTCTTGACGCTGCCTATTGCTCCTCTTGGTTAGGACATCAATTATAGCTTGCTCATCAGTCCCTAGGGAGAACAATAAACCATTAACACAGTGCACAGTATTAGTTGAGACTAGTCCCAAATTCAGTTTCAAATACTCAAGCAGCCTTTCCTAATTTACTGCCTTCATGATGGAGAAATTTAAGTATTTCTTAAGGAAGCTCTAATTTTGACTTCTCCACATAAAAACATGACATCTCTGACTGCAATTTTCTTAATGAAGGGCTTTCAATTGGAATATTATAAGCCCAACACATAAAAAATTTACCCATGTGGTTGATATTAAATGAAGTCAACTCACCAAGTCCTTTCATGGCTTTGTGCAGAGTCTGAGCATCAGGCTTGGGGTCAAAGCTCAAAGCACCTGTCACAGACCTGCCCTCCTCTTCACTCTGAAAGAAGAATGCAAGGCTTTTTTTCCTGCTGCTTTTCATTAGCTGAATAAAAAGCATTTTGGAAAGGAAATTAATGTTATTATCCCTGGCCTACACCTAGGGAAGGCACGGAAGTGCAGGAGTTGCTTCAAAGTCATCTGTCAGGGCAAAGCTCCAAGCAGAACACGTTTCCTGCCTCTGGCTGCCTGTACCTGCCCGTGGCTCCCGGCTGAAACGTGAAATGCAAAGCAGCAGAGCATAACCTACACTGTTGTGACAGTCTAAGCGCAGGTGGTCCCAATAGGAAAAGGCTGAAGAGGTTGAGCTTTTCAATGCTCCCTTAAAGGCAAAGACTCAAAGCACACACGTTGTTATGCTCTAAGGAAAAGTGGCAGGGACCTATTTCATACAAGGTCATCCAAATTCTGCCTACAAAAAAATCATCCCTGGAGAAGCGCCCTTCCTGAGCTAGCCCTCACACAATCATTGCCAGGTAGAAGAGCTTGCTAAACTTCCATTCAGGACTTTTACTTCTGTTTTTAATGACAGCCTGCAAGATTAATGTTGCACACTAACTGAGCATACAGCCAAAAAATGCAAAGCCAGGCCTAGCACCACAGGCAAGGCACGAGCTGAGGCTCAGGATGACTGTGCAAGCCAGCCCTATGTCCTTGTGCAGCGCTCTGCTGGCACTCACAGCTTGCACACGCCTGCATGCGTGCCAAGCATCTAAGAAGTAATGATGCCCAACAAGAGAGGATGATGTGTGCAAACACAGAAGGATGTGGAAGCCCTCCTCTGTTCACAACTTTACATCAGCATGGGACTGTCTATCACACCCTGCCATGGGCAGGGGGCAGCTGTGGGCAAGTTATCCTCAACCCTCTGGTTCTCTTTCCATGAAGCGAGAGGATCCTCTCTAGCTACACGCTGCAGAAAAGCTCTGAATTTGTGCCCAGTAACTCAGGGAAAGAGGTAGCGCAAAGCCAAGCTTTCAATTACATAGAGGTTGGAATAGGTGGGAGCCAGTCAAATAAAGGATTCTAATTACAATAGAGATTTACAGCCCATGGTGGCTCAGGTGGCTCACACATGACTCACATACTACACCTCATTCTTTGTGCAAATAATTGCTTCAGCAAAGGTACAATCATATCAGCTTAACACAGAAACCCTGTTCCATTTGGTCTCTTTTCCAAGGTGAAACCAATCCTATAATTACCTGACTGAAGCTACTAAAAGCATCTGTGTAACTGTCATGTGAAGATGAATATTTGGAAGGAAAGCAGTGAAATCAGTGCACCTTACACCTAGTGCTCTGAAAAGCTTTAATGCTTTTCATTTCAATTTTCATTCATTAAGAAAAAGATTTTTTTAATGCTGCCTTTGGCAAGCCGGTGCCTGCCCCATTGCATGTCACAGCAGGATGCAAAACCCACCCAGGCGAAGGACGCTGCAGCTCGGTCAGTGTCCCTCAGTGGCTGCCATCTGCCAGCACAACTTGGAACCAAGATGGGGACAAGCCCAGCGCCCTGAGTCACTGCCCAGAGCAAGGGGAAACAGAGCCCAGGGCTTTCGGAGCTGCTGCAGAACTCAGCCCCGCCATGCCATGCACACGGGCACTTGAGCACCCTGCTCAGCCGCAGAGCCAGCAAGAGTCTGAGCAATTTCCCTGAGCCAGCAAGCAGGTGAGCACCTCCCTTAAGGCTTTGGAAGCCCTTCAAAAACTGTTTTAGTCAGAAAAGCAGCAAATAAGTCCAGCAGATTGCTTAAGGGAAGCATTTCATTTCCACACAGCAACTGATGCAATGCAATCTCATCCTAGCACCAAAACAAAGGGGTCTCGCATTGATATCAATTTCCTTTACTTACCCAGGCCTTCCACCACGCCATTGCTGTCTCAGTAGCTGTTTCTTGGCCTGTTAATGAGTAAAACCACACATTTCACAACTCACACTAATAGAACTGGGTTGAGGAGGGAGGGAGCAGAGAAGGAAGGAAGAAAAGTTCTTTCCAATAAACTTACCGCAAGAAAATTAGAATAACTGTGCTTCTCACAAGAGGTTTATTCCCTCTGGAAACTACAGGGGTAACTGGCTTCTCTATGCTGGGAAAGCACAGGTATAAATCACCTTTAACTGTAAATTCCACAGGGCAACACCCTCAGACATGGCTCAACCTGTTTTTCACATATGAGCTCACAGGGAGAGATCAAGTTGCTTAATAAACCTGGCTTCCCTTGTGAAGAGCCCTATATTCAACCTCAGCTGACAAAAATACACTTTAATTTTTCCACTGAGCCTCCCTTCTCCCGCCCCAACGTTTTAGCCTCTGGCATTGACACAACATGTAAACTACAACCAGGTAATTCCCAGAGTAAAACTCCACTGGGACTCAGGGAGTTCTGCCACAATGAAATAGGCCACTCACTGTTAAGGACTGGTTCTCTCAATCACTCTGGACAACAGGAAAACAGGACACGAAAACTTGACAAACCCTCTGCAGTTCCTCTTCCTTCAACAAGGCCTACTAAAATAAAACTCATGTCCTCCCTTTTGCAGTAAAGCAGCAGAACGTACACAGAGACTTGGGAGGTCCCTCCCTGTCCCTTGGATAGACTTGCATGACAAGAAAAAGTCTCTAGGCTAAGGTAGGATCAGTACACTGAGGTTCACTACTGTCAGTGATGCCCACCTTGACAAGATTATCATGGGCATGGGCTACTGTTTTACAGTAAGGTTCAGCAGTGGGCTATTTTTTTTTTCCCCCTTTTTGTTTTAAAGGGTTGAACAGCTCTTAACATTAATTTAGACAAGTGCTTCTGTGAAATCAGCTGAAATATCTTATGGTTGTAGCAATATTTTCCTGTCTAGACTTTTGTCAGAATTCACCCATGCCAGCATTTATTTATTTATTTTAAATGGAATGCTGCCCTGGTGGAAACATTCCCACCAGCTCTAACCTTAACCCTTGCTATAGAGGAACTTTGTCCCCCCCCTCTGTCCCCTCTCCCAGTTAAACACCCACACGGGACCCACGCTGGGTTAATGCCAAGGTATGGACATCCCTTTCTGCCTTCCACACACCAGTTCTTTGCTTAACCCAACAAGACCCCCTACGGCCTGGGAAACTGCCCTGTTTATTCCCAGTGGAACTAGCTGGCCTGGCTGCTCCCCTCCAGACACATCCACCCTGTGGAGGGGACGGTGAGGCTGCAACGGCGCTCACGGGAGGAGGAGGCAGCGCTTCGGCGTAGCCGGAACACGGCTATGGCCTCGGCTCGTTGTGCCTTGGCGTCAGGGCTGCCATGAGCGCCCCGCGGGCACAGCCCGGGAGCAGCCCGCCAGCCCTGGCCGCCCAGGCAAAGCGGGCCAAAGCAGGGTGGGCTTGTTTTGCTGGATCCCACGGCTGAGCCTGCCTGGCTACACAGGCCTTTTCCCTGCACCGGGGTTTAATTAGGTCAGCCTGCCACAGAGGTCAGTTTTCTTGAGGGCGCCAAGGACAAAGCAGCCCTTCAAGACAGAAAATTGCAAAGTTACAGCAAACAGCTATAGGTCACAGAGGGGAGCAGAGACTAACCCAGACAGAAAACAGGAGAAAGTCCAAGGAGACATTTTTGCAAGAATAAACTGGAAAGACTGCGCAGGACACTTGTAGGGGATTTTAAGAGGAGAATTACATTTCAATGTGCAGAAATGATGGCCAGATTTTAAGAAATCTGTATGGACAGGCAAGGTAAGGCCTGAGGAAGCTGAATGCTGAGCAGTCCATATCCAAGCACAGTAGTACTGCTCTGAACAGATTCCTGCTCCTCCATATTCATTGCATTTTAACATGCTAATAAAAATTGATCCTTTTCTCATGTGAGTGGTGAATCTTATCCCAGCCTCAGCACCTGGTGAACAGAGCTCAATGCAGCAAGGCCCAGAGCAAGGCTGAGCAGCCTTAACAGGCCAGAGCAGTGGGCACCCTCGGGCCAGCGCAGCAGAGGCAGGCGCCACGACCGCCCTCTCTTTTGCCTGGGCAGAAGCTTTGCTTAGAACAGCTCAGCTTGACATGAACAAACTGATCTTCTCATCTCGACCCTCCCTTAACACATGAGCTTGCACAACATACCTGTGGTTCCTGCACTTTACTCCATAGCAGAGATATACATAGCAGCAGCAAGCTAAGGAAGGTGTTGGAAGGTGATTATCTTCAGAAATATGTGAAAATTTGGAAGACAGGCAGGAGATAATGAAGGGATTCTCCTAAGCCTCCCTGACACAAACAAAAGTCATTTCCACATCACAGATAATATACAACTTGGAAAGCAATCTCCACTATTAAGACTGTCAATAAAAACTCCACCCCAGGATCACACTGAGGTGGTTAAATTTGACTCAGACAGCAGTCCTGGCTGCCCACACTCTGGAGTACTTAGATACCCCACAAAACACAGTCACGCCTCAGCTACTTGCAAAAGGGCGACCTGGGCAGTGCATCAACTGCATTGCAAGGACAGCCACCCCCAAAGCGTCTCTGCAAAGAGATTTTCTCTGGCCTCATCCCCAGTCGCTTATTGCTGCCCCTGGCTCCTGCTCCTCCTGCCGTGCCCAGCTGAGCCAGCTTGTGCACAGCCATCATCTGGCAAGAGAGGGCACAAACCTCCAGCGGAGCAGCACGTGGCCCACGGTCAGGTTCAGTTTGTGGGTTTTAAAGCCATTTGTTTCAAATTAACTTTCAGCCAGATGAAAAGGAACAAGCTGCCTCTGTGCTTGGGTTTTCTTGACTGCCCCTGGGACTTTCCAGGCGTGAATGGGGCACACTGGAGCTGGTCTTGATATATACACAGCCAGTGCAGGGGAATTTATATGAAAGAACTCATATGTAGGATGGCTCTATCTTGTTCAAAACCACAAAGAGTTAAGACATTAACTAAATGAACTGATAACCTTAGAAAGATGCTTTACTAGCATTGAATCAGAAAGCTTTTGCTACCTGTTAAACTCTGGCTGCTCTGTTTAGGTAGAATGGGAGCTGTTTAAAGCATGCTTTAATTCAGACTGAGGTGACTAAAGACTTCTAGGGCACAGAGGCAGCCCACTGCGTCCCCTTTCCCATCTGTAGGTTAGCACAGTTTGGCCACCTGCCTGGAAAGTTTCAGACCAGCCGTTAGCTGCTTCCAAACAGGGTCTCAGCTGTTCAGCTATTTCACTTATTCCATGGCTTTCCCTTTTTACTAAAATTGTATCAGGCAAGTCAAGAGAGGCAAAGCAGGCTAAAAAATTCACCTCAAACTTTTTGTTTTTTTTGCCCCCCTCTAATTCCCCCTCCTCAACCAAAGTCAGACATTTAATCACTCGGGAAGTAGCTGACCAAAAGGACAGGCAGACCTTTGTGCAAAATGATAATCTAAGGGTAAAGTATGACTACTTAAAGTTCAGAAAACTAGAGCAAAACCCTCAGACCAAGCAGGCAAGAAGTATGCTGTTGCAGAGCCAACAAATGAGTAATTTTCTCCAGTCCAGCCTGTAAGTAACACCACACAGAACTGTAGCTCTGACAAGGACTCAATTCAGCAAGCTACAGCATTTCCTTGTACACAACACTAAATGCTTAACACCTCACTCAGCCCTATGCTTTCCAGGACCAGACATTACCTCTTCTCTTGCAAAGATTTTTTCTTCCTCTGCCCCCATCAGCATTACCCTGTCCTACCTTCCAGGGGTTTATCAGCCTCTTGCCCCAGTGGATGCCACAGTTTACAGTCCTGCACTGCACAACCTGCAATACTATAGACTTTTAAGTCACCTTAAAAACAACTCTAGAGACTAAACATGATGCCATCTCTGCTACTTCTTTTTATCCCTCTGCCCCCCCCTTTTTTTTTTTTTTTTTAAATTAATTAATTAAATAAACACTAACAGCTGAATGCTGTCATGATTCTTAAGAGCAAATGCCCTTGCCTCTACTAATCAGGTCATCAGCACCTGAAACCAGATCATTTTAAGGGAGAGCTGTGTAAATTTCCTCACAGGCCAATCCAAACAAAAATTTACTGTCTGTGCAAGAAGTGTGGGCTGAAGGAAGAGAGCAGATGGAGAAGACAGTCATTTTGAGCAATGAGAGCATCTGTAGTGCAAAAAAGAAAGTCACTACAGCCTAAAAACATTATACTCA
The DNA here is from genome assembly GCA_013398735.1 of Nothocercus julius. Classification (NCBI taxonomy): domain Eukaryota; kingdom Metazoa; phylum Chordata; class Aves; order Tinamiformes; family Tinamidae; genus Nothocercus; species Nothocercus julius. The sequence continues at coordinate 4,628,806 of VZSV01000048.1, read as the reverse complement.
CATACCTGGCAGCTCACTGCTCCCTGTCCTTTCATCTCTTGCATTTGAACCATCTTACATTCTGAAAATGATCTAAAAATAGGATTATTCATTTTCAAAAATTACTAGCTCAGTTTCACTTTCCAGGTTTCCTTAATTACACACAGTAAGCAGCTCTGTGCCTAGTATCATAGGAGCAAATCTGCATCTTACGTATTTTGGAGGTTGTTCAATTATGGAGGCAGCAGCAGATAAAAAACTCAGTGCCTGATGCCACCCATCACCTTGTAAATCATTAGGCTGAGCCCTGAGGTCAGTAGGGATAGCCAGTGCCACGTGGGATTGCGCAGAGAGGTTATTAAAGGATGTGCCAACTTCATCTTTATAGAGCACCTTTGCCACGCAGAGCCCCTCGGCTGCAGGCGGGACGGCGAGGGTGAAGCACAAGCACAAGCACTGCATAGCACGTCATCCATCTCAGCTGCTCTGGCTCTGCTCCGTTTTCAGTCTGATTCAATGTTGCAGCATTTTTCTCTATTCATTCCTTTCTTGCACTAGTGTTGACATCAAGGAATTCTTTGCCGTCACACTAACAACAAAGCTGGCATTTGCTGCTCTTGTTTAACCCCAAAAGGCAACAAAGAAAGAATCTTCTGAAATAAAATGAACAAAAGACACTCACTTGGGCCTGACAGGGACATGACAGATGCAAGGAGTCTGAACGCCAGCAGTGGGTACAACACAGCATGAGGGAAGCCTTCAGGTGCTTGTGTGCAAAATGTTTTGTGCATGTCCTCACCTACCTCTCTGTGAAGTATTTTTTATTTAGCCTTTGATGGAAACAATCCTGGCATTGGTGCATAGCTAAAAACTCCTGCTGCTCAGAGTGCCCCACTGACAGAGAAGGAGATCTACAGAGCGGCCTAAGTGAGAAGAGAATAAGTCCCCGGATGTCTCCAAAACTAAACCTTCAAAGAAGGAGGAAGGTAACAACAAACCCTTTACTGTTTGGAGTCTGACGGACACGACAGACACCAGGTGCAATGAACACAGCACCTTGGAGCAGTCCCCATGAGACACGAGCTTGTTCATCCACAGCTGGGCTCAGGAACAGGAGTGGGCTGAGGTTTGGTGCAAGACGCACAACTAGAGATGCCACTGGCCGGTAGGCTGGGAATCAGTTGTGTTCTCCACGGCTGCGCACGACAGCGCTGCAGAAACAGTGTGAGATCAGCAGTTGTTTTTCAGAGTAAACGATGTCTGCTTTTGGTCATACAAGCATCTGGGAATCTTGGCAGTGACTCAGGCAGTTCCTATATGAGTGACCATAGATACCATTTACATCACAAATTGATTGTAACAGAGAAACAAACGAAAACTTATCCTAGGTGACTTGGTCAGTTCCCATTTCCGAAGTTCCTGCCAAAGGACAGTCCTTCAGTTCTCACTGGTGTGAGCGTGGGCATGTGTGTGTGGGTGCATACGACGTAGTTCAAGCACATGGATACGCTACTGCACGAACTCCCTTCAGAGAGCAGAGCCGTGCAACCCTGTGGGCAAAGGCGACCCGACCTCGCTGAGCCCGCAGGCGCTTCCTGCAGCCGCCTGCCCCGGGCTCGGGAAGCCAAGCAAGGGCACGAGGAGCAGCGATCGAAAGGCACATGACGCCCGCGTTGTGCGCAGAGATGCTCCTTGGTAAGTCACACGGCAAGAAAAGCACCTTGGCCCCACATTCCCTTTGTTGGCAGTAGAATAGGCTGTTACTGGGGATGGAGCTGACAAAAAAACTAGGGTTTCCATAGCAAAAACAGTTTTAATTTGATTTTTTTTCCCAGCAGTGCTGCTCTTTTCCTGTTCTGTTTGGAAGAAGGCGGAGCAGGCAGCTCAGGCTGCCAGGGCTTCTGCGTGGCCATGGGCCGTAGGTTGTCACGTCCTGCCCTCCAGTGGCAGGCCGGGCCAGGCAGGCCTGCGCCACCGCGTGGCCCGGCTCCAGGGGAGAGCCAGGCTGCTCTGCCGCCCGCGTCACCTGGGAACACCCCCGGGCACACAGCCATGTTTTGGGGAATAAACTCCCCGAGGGAGTCCCTGCTGATAACTATATGGATAAACACACTTCGGAGCAGTCAGACCACGGACGGCCCTGGCTCTGTGTCGCCGGCTGGCAGAGATCACTGGCCGCATGCCCGTGCCCCTCATCACAGGGGCGAAGAGGCCGTCCCGATGGAGCATCAGCACAGCCAGGAGCTTTGGAAAGGTCCCACACGTCGACCTGTCCCGTGTCCCCCTCCACCAAAGCCACCGTCCTCCCCGTTGGTGCTGGAGAACCCTGTGCTGCCAACACCAGGGCGCTGAGCGCGCTGCAGTCAGGCAGCAGGGGCCCAAATGGCCAGTGCGGGCAGCGCCACGCGCAGTGACCACCTCGAGCCAAGCCCCGGGCCCTGGGGACCAGCGGCCTCCCCTCCCGCAGGTGACAGCCCCACCAGGGAGCTCTGCTCAGGACCATGTCCCAGCCGGTGTCTCACGGCCCCCTCCTAAGGCAGGACAAAATGCTGGAGGTGGAGGGAGACCCTCCCCTCAGCAGAGGGTGCAGGAGGCTCTGGAGGCAGCAGCCAGGGCCTTGCTGCGTGTGGGGGCCATGGAGCAGGGGCTCCAGTCCCCACGTCTCGTGGTGACGCCCAGCCCGGTCACCCCAGTGCAGCAAAGCTGGGAGAGTTCCAGAGGCTTTTCCGCCCTGGGGCTCGGAAGAGCTCCGTGCAGAGCGCGGCGCCCAGGGCCCTTCCAAGCCCTGCCCTCAGGCGGCTGCCGGAGGAGCCTGCGGAGCAGCAGGCCCTGGTGGGGCAAACCTCCTTCACCGCTTGCCCTCCGCGTGCACCTGCCCCAGCGGCCCGCCGGGCAAGGGCTGGCAGAGAAACAGCACGCGCGTCGCTGCAAGCACACCCACAGGCTGTTCTTACACTTCTGTCCCGCTGTTGAACTGAGGCCTCTCGTGACCTATCAAAGATACGTGAATGCCAGGCATGCATCATGCACACAGCCAGCAGTGGGGCCCTGTCCCTCCTCTTCCCTCTGCTACAGGTACCCAGGGAGAAAAGCCGGCATCTGCCGAGTGTCAGCACTCATGGCTTGGGATGAGCAGTGCCTGAGCCACACCAAGGGCTGGCTCTGCTGTGGTTGTGTCATGGGAGGGAAGGCAGGGGTCAACACTGGCCCTGCCAGCCACAAAAATGACTCTGAGGCTGGGCATAACAGACCCGGGTAACATGGGGCTGCTCAATCAACTCCTCAAAGCCACTCATGGCACCAGCAGGCTCTGCATCAAGCCATCAGAGAACAGACCTGCCACCATTTGTAAGTCTCTTGGGCAAAAGAGTAGAATGGGGTTCAAGGAGGTTCACCTTTCAGATGCACCTCCTAAGGGACTGCGGTGGAGCTGCTGTCTGAGCTCATTGAGCACATCCTGCCTGCTCTTCCCTCCGAGGTGCTTGGCTCAGCGGGCTGGCACTAGAGGCTGACCTGAGCCTCAGTTCCTGAACACGACAGGGAGGGAAATGAGCTAATTCCTGTTCTGACCTGTGAGCCCTTAAAGACATAGAAACCATCAGAATCAGCAAAAATAGTCAGAGGGCTGTCTCCAATGCCTGTGGAGAACCACGATTCCTCCACGTCAGCCTCTTCCCTAGCAGAGGACTAGTGCTGTGAGGTGGCTTCTCCCACCAGCCTCGCTATGGCGCCTGGCTCGTGGCTCACCTTCCCTCGCGGAGCGGCCCGCTCCCACGCGCCCGGACCAGGAGCTGCCCAGGCTGCAGCCCTGCTGGCCTGCTGCTGTGCTGGGAGAGCCGTGCACGGCTAAGCTTCCTGCGCCGACACCAAGCATGGGCACCAGGCCCTGTACCGCCCCAGCACTGTGGCTGGGCTGAAGTCTTCCTGTGTCACTCCCTTCTTCTGTGTCCTCTGTGAAGACTCATACTGCCACCAGAGAGAAAAACTGTACCTCTAAGGCAGATATTTGGGTCACAGGATCTAAGACATTTCTGCAAAGCCCCTATTTCTATCATGTAGGAAGAGAGAATTTGCCTCTAAGAATGACGTCCCAGAGATTCAGCAAGATGCAGGAGGGCACCATCATGCACGGAGGGCAGCTCTGTTGCTCTGTGGAAGTGGTAGCATGAGGAGACCTCATTGCACGACTCCGTGGTGGAGACACAAATGGGGTTATGTAAGGACCAAAGTATTTATCCATGCATGCCAATGATGCATCTCTGAAAGCTTAACTGGAAACATTTCTCAATCTGCATGACACACACAAATCCTTTCACCAGGATTTTCCTTCATTCACCTCTTTTTTTTCAGGACTTGTAGGTCTTTCAGCTCATTTGGGGGGTCTCAACTGTTCTCTCCCAAGCTGCAGTCCAAGTATCAGAGTAATACTTGGCTAGGAGATATCGGGGGTGCCCCTTTTGCAGTAACGGGGAGTGGGAATATGATCAGCATGAACAGAGAAAGGAATTGTGCCACAGAAATCACTGAAGTCCTACGCCAAGGGCCAAAGTACGCTCCCACAATAAAGATTAGACTACTGCAGTGCAGGCAACACGCTCTGCCTGTGGTGTCTATAGGAATGGGAGCACCGAGGGAAGGGGCTTTTTTTCAGTTCCTTACCCAGATGCTGAAACCAGTAAAATTGTCAAGCCTGACTCTCATGCAGCCGGACAGGGTGTGCTGGTGTATGTGTTCGCATGTGAACGCTGCTCCTGAGACTGTGAAGTATGTTTGATGAAAGGTGCTAGATCAGCATTACTAGCTATTTATAGGCCTGCCTGCAACCACAGCCCTGGATCTGCACATTCCCCGTCCCCGGGCAAGTCCAGGCCATAGCCGAGCACTCTTGTCTCAGCCATGCATGATGCTAACTAGTCACAGCTGCAGCCAGGGGCGTTTTTGTTATCGCAGGACAAAACTGCCCAGAGCCCTGGCTCCAGGACGGCTTTGGTTTATCTGATCTCTTTGGAGAACCCTAGTTGCCTTTCCTGTAAGGACCAGATGGAGTAACGAAAAGAAAGAGCAAAGGCCACGAAACCCTTCTGGGTGAGTATTGTCTTGTTGTCAGCTTGAGCAGCAGAGCAGCGGCAAACCCGGCTCGCCACTGGGGACGAGGATCCCGGATCCCACTGTGGGGGGAACACAGCTCCCAGGCACAGGCCATCAGCTCCCCTAACTACATCGCGCGTGGGAGCAGCCAGAGGTGGGTGCCAGGTGGCACCTGCCTCCGCTTTGCCATGAGGACTCAATGCAGCAACCAGACTCCCAGATCAGTGCCCGTGTATTGCAGAAAGAGAGCCCGGCTCCACAGGCACCCAAACTGGGCTGGACTCACCACTCCCACCCCAGCTCCTTCACTGAGAACAGGAGCTACCGTTTTGGCCTGGCCCCGAGAGCCTCCTCTTCCCAGCTCTCAGGTCTGTGCTGCCTTCACAGACGGAGGAAGGCAAAGCAGGCTTGGATGAAGAGCACAGTTCCCCCCGCTGCCTAACCTTTGCTAGCAGCAGAGCACGAGAAACCTTTGCTCCTCTCCAGCTCCGAAGGAAGCGGCCGAGGTCTTCAGCGTCGAGGCAGCTCCAGGGCTCCCCGGCTGGGCTCCCACGGGCTCAGCAGCCGCGCGTGTGCCGGGACCATCTCCCTCTGCCCGCGGGGCTGCGGCTTCCGCGCTCCGCAGAGTGCACACAGCACAGCTCAGCAGCTTTGAGCGGCCTTGACTGCCCATAATTGCAGCCCACTGGGGTTGCGGATTTTTGTGGCCTACCCTTCCTGATCTCCTTGCTTGCAATATGTTTCCAACACACCATCCTCATCCCCGCAACTCCTTAAATCAGGCTCAGACAGACACTGAGGGAGCATTCCCAGCAGGGAGGGAGGAAAAGATAACTTCAGAGAGTGTGAGTGAGAAGGAATTTTAGGATCAAGTCCTGTGTTCTTGAGGCAAGGCTCCTAAAAATGAGTAATTGGATTTGTGTACAGATGATACCCAGACCTTGGTTGGCGCCTGGTGTCTCCAAACTTTATGGATATAGGATTTGCCACGGAACTTGCTCCTTAAGACAAGTTCCAGCATGTCATCTTGCTCGGCTTTTACTCTGTTGTTCTCTAAGTTGGTTCTATTCTGTTAGGTCTCCAAGATGGCAACAATGCTGCTCAGATCTTGCCCCACGTACTAAGCAATGTTCAAGGACCCGCTCCATTGGAGATTACTCAGGATTTCTACCCAGTTACGTGAGATCAAAAGGGATTTCCAACAAATCATGCCTTGCCCTTGAATAAGCAAGGATCAAAATTCTCCTACTAGAAACTGGAAAACTGGAGCACACAACACACCATGTCCTGAGTAAAATAATGAGTCGGTAGCAACCCTGGCAGCCCAACTCCGTGTTCTCCTTCTGACCGTAGGATGGCTGAGCTAATAAAAAGCAGTCTTCAAACACTCTTACGCCCTTTCAAAACGACCCTTAGAATGAAATTCTCAGTATTATTTAACCAGTAGGTATTTTTATTGTTGATTTTGAATCCATTAATGCTACGTTATGTTGGATTATAAGACTTTGGCTACATCTCCCACATTGTCATGCAGGTTATTACAACATTTGCAAGGTTTTCTCAGAAAAATGGAGCAGGCACTTAAAATGCATAAAGGTTATACGATTATAACATGGAAGCTGCATGTTAGTTACAGAAATTTGTACCACATGTACCAGTAACAAACCCACACCCCCCATGTAAAACTGCCTTGACCTTCAATAATCTGCTTCCTCTGTCCCTCATCTCCACGGCCCAGCAGGCTGTGTGCCCACATCCCCCGTTTCTGAAAATAAAGCCATTTTCCAGAAAAGTTTAGTACAGTACATTGTTTTTCCTTTAACAACTAAAAAAGTTTCTCTTCCACTACCCCCACCCCCCAAATGAAAATCTATAACCTACACATTTGTTCAAGCACTTAAATGTTACAAATCTCTATTGCGTTATTCAAAAGTATCAGAACACTAACAAACTTCTAAACATACTAAGATGACCCTAAAATTCTCTTTCCCCCCAAACTACAGAGAACTGAAAATGCTATACTGCATTATCATACTTGCATGCGTGTATCCTGAGCCACCTGTATTTATTCACCTTAAGCCCCTTTTAATAAATAACTGTCCAGCAGTAACATCCAGAAGTGTGCTGTCTCCTCCAAATTAAGCTCTATATTTACAGAAGTAGGGCTGTTTTGTCAGTGAAATGTTGTGTTTTCTTTTTTTTTAAAAAAAAAAAAAAAAAAACAAGAACAAAATAACAACAATAAGAACAGCAAACATTTAAGAGAGAAAGCATATTACCAATCAAGTTTGTTTAAAGATCAACAGGAGTAAAAAGTATTAGGAGCACCAGGTGCACATGCATCTGAACTGGTACAGTTCATGAAATAACGCCATTCATCGTTACACTCGCTCACTCAGACGAGGAACTGACTCTTCTCCTTTCCTCCCTTTTACATCGAGGGCCGTCTGCTCTGCAGCCAGCTCCCCCAGATGCCAGTTCATGCGCTGAGGTTGAAAGATGGTCATGCACATGCTTTGATCAATGTGGTTCTGTATCAGCTTTAATCACACGGGGTTTTTGTTCCCCACTGCTTTGCAACTTGTGTCTTTTCACATCTGTGCTAAGGGTGAGCCAAAGGTTCCTCAAATCCTTATTTCTCATTTGGATGATGCAAAACTTTAGACACTCACTTCCTGCAGGTTTCAAATGATGCTATGAGCTTGAAAATACTGGGAATCATCCCACATGAGAACATTTCTTAATAGTGCAACTACTGTAATCACAACTGGCCTACAAGTGTACCAAAGCAAACGTATTCAAACACCCAGTCAGCAGGATTTCTGCCTTGACTTTGGTTGGCCTGTGTTAGCTCACACCAGGTGAGGATCAAGCTCAGCAGACGACGTAACAGCAACCAGTTTCTCCTCCTGATTTGTTACAGTGCCTGAGATGACAAGACAGACACGTTTACAAAACCAAACGGCCCTTCTGTAGCCAGTGCAGCACATTCTGGCCCACTCACTTTGCAAAGGCAAGTCAGTCTGTTTCACTTTTTCTTCCCACTTTGCCTACAAACTATAGCTCACATCAGTGCTCCCATTGGAGGAGCTGCAGGAAAAGCCTGTTAGACACCAAATGCCTAATTTTACATAGTGAGGATGCTGAAAGCTCCATTCATGCCAAGTGCAATTTTCAAATCTATGGTGCTTCCTACTCTATTCTATACAGACCTGATTACCTAGAATCCCAAACGATCACTGCCTCTGCTGTACTTGCAAGTTACACAGAAATTGTTAATTTCTGCTGGCTTTGCAAAACAAGACATATCCAAGCAAGATTCCCCTCAACTACAAACAAGGGATGCTGGATTGTGACAAGCGCTTCGCAAGCCAACACCGCTACTCTTACTGAAGGTGAGTCGGATTTTGTCTACCTTAACATCAATGCAAGTCTGCAACAAGAGGTCTCTACGGCCTCCCCCTTAAGAACGATACTTGGCCAAGACAAGGCAGGATCTAGCCTGCAGGCTAGATGTGCTCAAGTTTACTCCTGATCTATCAATTCAACTTTATTATCAGTTACTAATTTGGCAAACAAATTTTCACCTTGTGTTATGGGCTCCGTTCCATCATGTGAGCTTCATCCTTGTGTCAATTCCATCACTGCCTGCTGATGAAAGACTTGGCATCTAAGACGCCTGTATGCAGCAGAGGTGCTGCAGACACCTGCCCATTTCACAGGCAGCTGAACCTCAGAGGCCATATTTTACCCTGGCAGGGGATTTATTACCCTCTGCCATTTCAATTCCTGGTTAAAATTTGTTGGGTAATTATTCTTAGATGGTCAACATGAGAGACTGTTAGGGTCAAGTGTATCTGTGCATTAGAACGGGACTCAGACCTAGCACACTTATTTCATGTAGGCTTTCATGTGACCACAACAGCTTGAGCCAATGATCATTGCCTGCAAAGCCCCTTCCCTCATGCCCAGGTCCCCATCCTCTCCCTGGAGCAACCCATTTCCTTTCACTAGCGTGAGAAGTAGAGCTTCAACGAAAAAATATTGCCACACTTTAGTTATATCTTTCAACTGAAATAGAGATAAGCAAGTGATGGCTAAGTGTTGCACTGGCTGCAAAAGGGCTTTCTATTCATGGGAGTGCTAGTCCCCAACCAAATTTTATAAGGAAGAGAAACCAAACAGAAGCCTACACAGTTTCTGCACAGAAACACACACTTCTCCAAACAGAAATCCATTCTCAAGGACCAGATTATGCAGTCACTTCATTCAAGTGATTAAAAGAATGAGGACAGGACTGAATACATGCCAGTTATCATTTCTATTCCTGAAGAAGTCACAGGTCAGCAAAATATGTGGGCATAAGGATGTTTATCTCGACCTGCAGGACATTTTAAGGCATGTAGAAGTGCTTTGCTGGCTCAGGCCTAAACTAGGAACAGCTCCAAGGCCAGCAGGTACCAACAAGTGTGATTCCACTACCTGCACCAATATACATGAGGTAAGAGCATAACTCAAGAGAGCAGAGCAGTGCAAGAGCAGAAAGAGGCTCTGTGGTTCTTCCGAGTTTAGTCTTTAACAGCCCCAGCTGCGTACACACGGCATGTCACAGTGATCAGCATAGATTGATGAGAGCTTGGTGTTGTGTTCTGCATGTGGGACTTCCACGGGAAGCAGTAGCGTGATTCCTATCTGTACCTATACAACTTTATATTCCTGTAGCAATATCATGAAAAGGCCTTAAATCTGGAGTAACTGCGTGATACAATTGAGTTATGTGCCAATAACTAGCCTGATGTGCTGTACGACGATACCTATAGAGATGGAGACATTGTAACACAACATAAACGAAATTTCTACAACTACCTTAGTAACACAGCCAGTGACACCCAATGTCCTGCAGGTCAAGATGAACCAGCACATGGATCTGCAGCCACCCTCTCCAGTACCACATAGTTGGTGGTAGAGGAGAAAAACAACCTTGGGTGTTACTTGGATTCACTAGGGAATGATCTGGTGCAACCCAGGCAGGTGTTGCTTAGCAAACACCATTCATGGGCTGTCCCACAGTCCCGCGTCAAAAATCCCCACCCCTATGTGGGTGCTAACATCACTTTCAGATAGCACAGAGAGATGAAGTCATCAGCAAGGAGCCACCATGTTTCGCAGAAACCCAACTACACATCATAGAGGAGAGGGGAAAAGCTAACATTGATACCAGACACTGTTTTAGGTTCAACTATATGCTAACGGCATCTGGGCTGTCTTAAAAAAAAAAAAAAAAAAAAAAAAAAAAAAAAAATAAAAGATATTCATAGAAGGATTCATATTTGAATCATCACAAGAGCATGCAGAGTTTGAAAGGAAAATTCTCAATGATTAAATGGCAATGGAATTGATTCCAGCATGCTCCTGCTGTATACGTAAAACCCACTGTTTGCATATGGTAGCAATCATGCTTAAGATACATATGTCTTTGTTCTATTTCAGAGCATGTTTCATGCAAGTGTAAACTGAACACTGAACCAAGAAGATTTTAGCTAAATTCTGTTGATATCTGGACAAATATAATCCCAGGTCTTGCTCAGGGTTTGGACTTTTAGAACCAAAAACCTGACTTTCAATGACTACTCTGTGCAACCACATCTAACCACTTGCAGAGATGGCAAGTTCAACAGATTTTCCTCAGGAGAAAAGATACTCCTCCTCTATGCTAGATTATTAAAGCTATGTTATTGGCACATAATCTCATTTTACCTCATTAATTTCAACTTACATGGAAATTCCACCTGCAGAATCAGACAAAGACAGAAAGTTATTTTTGCAACTATTGCTCCCTGTTAACAGCTGAAGGCAGTACTGTTGGGGAAAGAAAGCAAATTCTTCAATGAACTATGTTTAACCAACTTGCAGGTGGCAGCTATCAAAACAACTGATGCGCATATGTCTGGCTAAAGTTATTAACGTATGATCTGACATACCAAGTCAGACAAATGTCATATGTAAATAGATCTTCAAAGGTATACATACTAAAGCTGCAACTGTATCTAGATGATCATTTTTGGTTTGTTTCTATTTCCCATAGCTCTGAATCTATCTACTGAATGTTTACTCAGCACGTGTGGTATAAATATATTCATACATTAAAATTGACACTTGGAAATTTTTCTTTTTCTTTTTTTTTTTTTTGCTGACCAGCAACAAATTCTGATATCTTTAACTGTAAACCAATACTCAATAAATATGCTGTGTTCAGCAAAAAGACGTGTTTTTGTCAACCTGGGTTTTGCCACACTCTAAGCCATGGGCTGGGGGGGCGGGCGTGAGGGGGGGGGTCCAGGAGGGGCTCGGGCTGGGGGGGGTCCAGGAGGTGGCTGCCTGGAAGGAGGCTGCAGGGACACGGGAGGAGAAGGGCATCTCGGAGCGTTGTTGAGAGGAATGTCATCGCGCTTTGGCAGCTTCGGAGGGGGGCTGTAAGGAGCGGAGGTCCCGTCTGATTTCACACGAGTGAAGTTTATGCATCTTCCCTGGAGATTAAAGGAAAAAAAAAAAGTTATTTTTCATTACAAAAATGTGTCTTGACTCACCAGCAGGTAGCCAAAAGGGCTACAGGCAAAAGGATCAGACTGCACTTAGAGATCTTCATCCAGTCCCGTTCTCTGGGCCCTGCACGTGGTACTCGGAGCACGCAGTGCTAACGGACAGCACTAGAAAGCAATGCTGCTCTTGCGTTTCAGAGCTGCTGCCTACAAGGAATGGCCTAGGAGCGGTTTAGGCAAAAAGGGAGCCCAGGTGGCTCCTGTTTGCCCTCTCCTGCTGGAGTTATGCAGAATGAGACTAAAGCCACAATTCCACAACACAGTTCTGCTAGCCTTGGCAAGATCCCAAACCAAAGGTACCAAAACCGTCAACCAAAACACAGCTTTGCAGAGGTTCTCATTACCCAGGTTCCAGACGGAGAGAGGGACGGACACAGCCCGGGTCCGTGCAGGCAGTGCTGGGCAATCCTGCACAGTAACCCCAGTCACGCACCAAGATATCTGCTGTCGGCCCTTCTCATCCTCCCAAAGCCACTGTGTTTTGTACCCAAGTGTCCTGCTGTCCCTGTGGAGGCCCACATGAAATCCTCCAGACACCAAACGCCGTGTGTGCACGAATGCAGTGCTAGGCATCACTGCCTCCACCTCCTCGCACAGCAGATACAGGAGGAGACATTTTGCAACAACCTGGCTGCTCAAGCTTGGCAGAAGCCTTGTGCCTGCAAGTCAGAAAGGCCTTTCACCGTCACATACGAAGCCCGGAGATGAAGGCTGTCTGAAGACACAGGGGTGACACAGCCCATTCAGTCGAACCGTCACACACCTGATGAACTGGCTAATCCCACCAGCCAAAGTCCTCCCCACCTTTTTAACATAGCAGCATTTCACACATCACTGCTGCTCTGCATCTGAAGGGCTATTCACAGCTGCCGCTATCGAAAAGCACACACTGCTGCTGCCTTTTCGCTCATGTCAGCTGGAACTTGGTTTCCAAGTAAGTGACTGTGGGCTGGAAGGGATGAGCTCCACTGGTCAGCACCCCTTCCTTCTGCGCAGCAGGACTGTTTTGTGCATGCAGCAATCGTGGCAGCAATGGCAGGTTAGCCTAGAGGAGAACATAACCTGTTTATTTCTTTCCAGGATAAACAATAACTAGGGAAAAGCAAAGCAATGGTTTGGTATCTGTCCCAGAAGGCCCCTTCCTCCCACTGCTCCAGGAGAGCTGCCCAGCCCTGTGCCCTGGTTGCTGCCTGCACAGGAGACACGCTCACTAGTTCTCAGTCCCAGCTTCCACCATCACGAATTCAGCACCACGCTCAAACAGCAGACTCGAAAAGGGAATAATGCCCTTCCTAAAGGGCAAGCTTGTTACAGAGGTCTTAGGTAATGAACCAAGTTCAAAGCAACTCTACATTGCAGCCGGAGCATCTGTGCATGGAGGCGTCAGGAACGGAAGCCAAGCAGGATCCTGGCTACTTCTGCAACTGAGATGAACCATCAGATCAAAAGCCAAGCCAGTGCTGTGCTCTGCGTTGTCACAGGACACGAGCCCTGGGCCAGGGCTGCAGCAAGGGGCCATCCCCGTCCGTGTAAGGCAGCCCTTTCTCTTCTGCTGTGTCCCATTTTATTCAAAGCACACTTTAGGTTAATAGGAAATTCAACACTATTTATTCTTCTGCAGTGAACACTACAGAAATGTTTAGCAACTGCTCTGAAGATAATATTTAAGAAAAGTCAGCCTTGATATTTCTAAGGTTATGAATTCAAAGCAGCTAAATCACTCAGGACAAAAAAAAAAAAAAAAATGGTATTCAGAAGCCAGTATCTGTATGAGGAGCAGAAGAAAAAAATAAGACATAAAGCAGAACAAACTCCCTTACAGAAAATGCAAAGCTGCAAAGCAAACCCTAGTGCTTTTGCCTACAAGCCTTTCTTTCCTGCCTCCGTTCTGTCTATCTCCCAAACATCAATTCCAAATATATTCATAGTCTATAATCAAAGGGGATCCCATAAATCTGTTTGCATTACTTTCACTTCAGTTAAAGTGATAGGCGACGTCAAACTGCTGCCAGTTTCTGCCACACTCGCTGATTTGTCAGACAGATGGGTAATTTAAAGGCCATGCGCCGCATTGTGTCATGAAAAATACGGTTGCATTGGGAGAGTCTGACAAATAAAGGCTTGGATGATCGATGTATCTGAAGTGACACTTCCTCACAAAAGATTATTAGTGTTAGCCTCCACTCTCATTTATCAACAACTTACTGCTGAATACTGGAGTAAATTCTTCTGAGCACTTCATGCAGCCATTGATAAATCAAGGCCAAGCTCTCAGCTTGTGTAGGATTAACAGCCAATAGAGAGGGGGAGGCACAAATGGTTATAAATCACAAGTTGTACTTTGAACTTATCCAGCGCCTTTCATCAAAAGATTTCCAGGTTGAAATTGGGTTCTGTGCTTATCTCAATGCATATAAGGGAATGACATGTCTACTCTGCTGGAACATGGACACTCCTCTGGGATCAACTTAAAAAAAGGAAAAAAAAAAAAAAAAAAAAAAAACACACTAGCTTCTTTTTCAAATAATCATTCCGTTTCTTAAAGTAACTATAGGATTTTTAATAGTCTGTTTGAAAGGATTAAGTAATTTCTGCTCCAGATGCACATAAATTCACTTAAACGGTGTAAAACATGGACGGAAATATTAAGGTGTTATTCCAAAGGCCTCCTGCTCCCTCGCTCTCCCCACGCTAATCAACACAAGTGATTAGCGCGGACGGAGGGCGCTCAGCAGCGTTACCTGGTCCTGCAGGACGGCGCACTGCATCTCGTCGGGAAGCGTCCGAGCCGCGAGCCCCAGTAACGCCGCGGTGCTCCCGGCCAGGCACGACAGCTGTCGGGAGCTGCTTCGTTTCGTGGGAAGCAGATGATCCGCGTAAACGGGGCCTGCCAGGCCGGGCCCGCGCGTGGAGCAGCTTCGCTCGCCGCGTGCGCTGCCCCGCGCGCCTTGGCCCGCGCGGCGCCAGATGGAGGGGCGCCCGCCCGCCCTCCACCTCGCATCTGCACGCGCTCCCCTGCCCATATGTCCGGCCACTTGTTCGGCCCTGGTCACGCCGCTTGCCAATTTGGCTTTTCAAAAGGTACAAATACTGAAGCAGCAGGACGTGCCCTTGCCCCGACTCCAGCTTTTATCCCAGCTAACGATCACATGTGTCATTCGGGCACTCGGTACTCGCAGGCAGTGCCTCCTCGACCACCTAGAATGCGTTTTTGTGTGCGGTTTGAGGGGGGAAGGAAGGGAGGAATCTCTTGACATTTGATAAAAATCAAATGCAGCCTCACCTGTCCATACCAGAGTTTCTTAGGACACTGAAGTCCGAGATTATCATAATTTTCTCAGGTTCAAGTGGAGTCAAATTTCTCTCCTGGTTGCTTTATCTATGTTATTGTTTTTTATCTGGGATGACTCTCCTCCAGTTTGTTATAGGCACGGTTTGTCAACATTTCGCTTCGCTTCCTAAAAATCTGTCACTAGCTCAACAAGAAATTGGAGTTTGAAAACTCAAAAGAATAGAGCCACCCTTTTATGATACCTACAAAATGTAAGACATATAGAAAGATGCAACTTCACATCACAAGGCAAGAGAAGATTTTTGAGAGCTAGCCTATAGAGAAAGTCAGAGTCAGTTTAGCTGGGTGAAGGTTTTGTTTGATCAAGCATCCAGAAAGCAAAGGGGTTGCAAAGAGTTTGTGGTCAACAAGTTTGGGTCAGGTCTGCTTTGACTTCTGTGTAAGCCAAATCTTGGGGGGGGGGAAAAAAAAAAAAAAAATCAGAGACAGTGCTTAAAAGAACAAAATTTTAGCAGATATGTCCAAACTGAATATCCTAAAGCATCAATAGTATGGGGAGTCTGCTCATCAGATTTATGAGTGAGGCAGATTATGGATACAGTAATTTTAAAGAAAAAGGGCTGATCCAATGCGGCCCAGGATTCCCACTATCCCGGTTCCTTGGGTTGGGAGCAGGCTTAGCAGCTGGCTGCTAAGGAGGCAGGGTCCATGTGCACCAACCAGCCTTTGCTGAGCGCTGCCTCACGCTGCCTGTGCGCTGGACATGTCACCGCTCATTAAAACCCTCACCAATTTCCTGGGAATTGCACTGATTACCCTGCAGCGTAGGGGCTGGAAATTAGCGAGCCACCAAAACAGTTTGTCACATAAAATATAAGCCTGCCTGGTTTTCAGGCATATTCAAGTAACTTTCACTGGTTACTCTTCCTTTTGCAACCGACACATGGCTTTTGTGTTGAAGGATAAAGTATTGGATAAGTGAGAGATTCCCACAGAAGCCATCTGACGGTTGATCATGCTGTCAATAAATATATAATTTATATTTATAGTTACATTAATCTTGATCATAATATCATTAATTGTATAGTATTTTAGGCCTCAATTAACTTGTAATTTTTATATAGCCAGCTTTAGTTATTAAGTATCAAAATAATAACTACAAGCACCATAAAATATTTGTTTGCATGGGAGCCTAGAGTTAGCCTCTTTAAATATTTTCAAGTTTAAAAAAATCCTTTCTTGTCAATAACTTTTTTCTGGGTAATCTATTTGTCAGTTCAGAACTAACACCTTAAATGATGGTAATCCAAAACCAGAACAGCTGAGAGAGAAAGGCATTGACTGAAGAGAAGAGGATTTTAGACGCTAAGGTTCAATACATAAAGTATTGGTATCCAACACTGAGAATATGATTACTATTTTCTTCAGCATTACTTTTAAAAAGGAAACTCAGATCATCCCTTTCTTTATCCAGTGTACTATCTGGCCCCTTTATATGTAAACTGAAGTCTCTCCTTTTATCATGGACATTTGGGGTTCTTAGGAGGAGAGGAAAATTGCTATACTGGGGATTACAAGTCGCTCCTACACTGTTCCAGTCAGGGCCCTATAGCTGCCTTAGGCACACGTGATAGCTCAAATAGAAAACTGCAAAGCGACGAAGGCGCCAGGACGATCGCAGAGGCAGCCGCAAGCTGTTTGCAGCCCAGCGCGCGACGTGGCACTGCCAAAGGTGTCACTTGCCGGGCCCCAGACCCACTTCACGCTGCAATGGGAGCTTTAACACCATTGTCAACAGGAAGGTGCAGTGATATTTGGAAGGCAGCACCAAAGGCACGTCTGGATACTTGACACAATTTGCAAGGACACTTTTTAGAACAACTCTCGTGCCTTTTCACTTACTCTGCCACTGGAACTAAGTCACGTATAAGCGCCCGTCGCAGGCTCACTGTGGGAAGCACCAGAGAAACACAGCTCAGAAAGTTAGTCCTGGCTTCAAACAGCCTGATGCCCAAGTAGCAAACAGGGGATGGCAGCTGCATACAGACCAGGAGCAGAGCACAGGCCAGAGTGAGGCACAGCACAGCGAGGCCTTTGGTTACTGACACATTTCAAAGTACAACCTGTTGGCCTAGCATAGACATGGATGAGGGAATGCCCCAAGATATAAAAGTGTCCTTAACCATGGTGGCACTTGGTCACACCTTTAATGATATGATGGCATCGAGGCTTGCCCGTACTGCTGCCCAGAACACAAAAACGGAGGGCAGAGAGGCGCTAGCCCCTCTCGGGGAGGCGAAGGGGGGCACCAAGAGCCAGAGAGCTTCCTCCACCAGCAATGGCGGGGGAGGAGGGAACCGCCAGCGCTTCTGGCCCCCTCAATGCAAACAACGTGCTACTTTGCCTGATAAATAAATAAAGAAATAAATAAAATTAAAATAAACCTCCAAAACTGAGAAAGCAAACACTACAAGTAATGACACACCAACAGGCAAAATTCAGGTACAGGCCGAGCTCACCAGGCCAAGGGAGTCACAGCCTCGTGAAAGCCACGACGGTGACAGGGATGGGGAAGAGGACCCAAGGGGACTCGTAGTTAGGACAGCAGGCCCGGAGCACCTTGGACTTCTGCACAGTGCAAGGAATTTGATTCAGTCTCTCACCCTGTCACAGAAACCCAGGTGATCTTGAGAAAGATTTTTTTTCCTGTTGCTTCAAAGTTTTCCTGTATAAAATGGAACTTCAGGCTCTGCTTCACCCGCTATAAGGATTTTGAGAAGAAATCCTTCAGAAGCTTCAGAGGCCTCCACACACCCCAGTTATGGCAGCCAAGTAGCTGAGGAGTAGGATGCACGGGGATGCAGAGGGAAGAGAGAGCACAGCAACCTTTTTTTTGTCTCTGAGTCTGATAACCGAGTTCACAGAATCCCTCAGGGGCTGACGGAGAGAGGTTGCCAGGGCTAACTCATGAACGGGCCACGATGGCATGCACTGCACGTTGCAGCAGCAAGAAATGTCATCTGGGTCGCTCGCTGGTCAAGGGAGAAGTCTACAACAGAGAGTTTTCATTCTTCAGGTTAAAGCAAACATGTCAGAATAAGTTCCACTTGTGCTTGAATCAACTGTTTTGTTCACTCCGAAATACACCTTTTCTCTGAGCTTTGGATAGAATAGGTAAATTTGAAGCGTAAAGAGACTTTTTAAATGGCATTTTTTTCGAGTTTAACTAATTCCACCAACACCCAAAAATACTTATGGACAATCCAAATAAGTAAGTTTTGGCCAAAAGACAGAGTCATGGGGAAAATGCTGCCCAGATCCACTACAAAATGGCATTATAGATAGGGTCTGTCCTGCAGTAAGGTTAACAGCTGTAGTATCCTGCACGTCCCTACTCTGTAACTCCAGCAGGCCTGCTGCCACACTTCCAGCTAGGAACACAAGGAAAGGAGGAGGCAGCATGTGACACAGAATCCACCAGACATCAAGACAGGGCTACCAGTAAGTTCCATCAGGCTCGATTCTATAGGGAGCTGAATCCTGTTTCCAGTCTGGTCTTAGAAGACAACTGCAGCAATGGCCTAAGACATCTGAAAGAATGGCCAGAATCACAGGATCTCCTGCAGGAATGCACAAAACATCACATGTCTTGGACCTTGCTGAGATTGTGGTTGAAGCAACTCACACTGCAGATCCGATTCTGAGCTCTAAAAAACTCAAAATAGCAAACAGACCAGAAATAGACGACAATGAGTATAAAGAAAGCTAAAGTTTAAAAGTCATACTTTATATTCACCATTGATTTCAAAGTTCCCTAGACAAACCTCCATCCAAATCTGATGGAAATATCTTTCTGAACCTGTATTTCTGCACCTAACCTAAATGTGTATTCACAAAGCAAAAATATATTGCCTTCCTCTTTGCTGTCAACCTTTTTGGATCAGGCTTCCAGTGGGAAGGAAGTGAGGAGTGACTTTACCAGGTCATGTCATCTGCCCAAGGTCATCCAGCAGCTTGGGAAAAGAACTGGCATTTACAAGGTCAGGACTCATGATTCACATCCCTTGTTGTGACCACAGCACCACACATTTCCACACTTGAATGCTGACCAGACTGGAGTGTGGTTCAAGAAAAAGAAAAACCCACAAAAAACAGTGGCTGTTTGCAAAAGGTTTTCTCTTCCCCTTAGCATATTCAGGGAAAAGGAGGTTGTATGTGGACATCACCTAGAAGGGGGAGGTCTTCAGAGCATAGCAACAGGAGCAACAAACATTTTCTGGGTGCAATAGGCCCAGCCTTGAGGTATTGGCAGCTTGCTAGAAGAAGCAAAGGAAGCCACAAAGGCCCGTAACAATCCTGCTCAAGCTGTAATTAAACGTCATCGTGCTTTCCGGAGGGAATTGTTTGTCTCTTCAGGAGCAAGCAGGGACTGTGGTGAGCATGAGGCTCTTTACATCAAGGGTATAAGATAATGGAGACTCTCATGAGAGATTTCTGGTGAAAATGTTTATTCTTCCTTGCCTCAGCCAAAAATTAAGATCTTGGCCTCTTTGTTCCTTTTCCCAGTGTTTGGGGCCAGAAACAGAGATAGAAATGCCTAATCCCCTGTGCTTGGCTGGTCCTGAAGTGGCTCTGCTGCTCCCTAGAGCAAGCAGTTCCCACATTCCTCTCTTGGGTTGTCTTGCAAAGACTTTGCTCTCCTTGGGTGACACCTACTCAGTTTAGTCAGCAACAGAACTGACATATTGATAAAGGACAGAAAACCTCCCCTCTTCCAAAAGCTTTTACTTTAAGCTGGGTTGAAGAGCTCTTTGGGACACAACTACTTTATTATGTCTAGGAATTAATACACCAGGGAGGCAACGCAAGCATTCAAGTCCTGGCATTGACCTCTCCTTCCTATTTTAAGTATGCTATACAGAACTAACACACCAGGCAAATACAACCCTACCATGTTTCCCTTATGCAGCTTAACCAGCCCACCTGGTGCCAGCTCTGGGTTTTGAAGCAGCAAATTTTTGAGCACCCCACTGCTACCCCTCCTAGCCTACCACTGGTGTGGAGCAGTCTCCCAGTTGCAGAGAGAAGCAAATGCAGCTCTTTTCACTGCTCCTCAAAGCTCTGCTCCGAAGTGGGACAGCACTCTTGCAGGCTTCACTTCAAAATTCCCATCTGGCCCAAGCCTGAAAGTCATCAACCCCTGAAGACTTGAGTTTCTACTTAGGTGATTATATTCCCTAGAAGAAACCCCAAAAGGAGTGGAAAAGCAATATTTTCACTTGGGGAAAAAAAAAAAAAAAAAAAGGCAAAAAGATCTTAATATGCAGCAGAAACCACCAAAGATTTTATGGCAAACAAATGCACAACAGTGTTGTAATTGCAGTAGGGCTTTCTGTACACATCTGAGACTAAAACTGGCATATAAAATTGGAGAATTTTCATCTTGCTTTGAACATAAACATCAGCATAATCTTAAGTGACTTAATGGGCATAGATCAGAAGCCCTTCAGGTTGGGTAGTATCTTTCTGTCACACACACACAACAGCAGACAGTGATCTGGGTTTTCTTCTGGTACCACAACACAAACCACAGTAGTTTATATAACAGAGGCATCCAGAATTACAAGAATTAGATCCTCTGTAGAAAGCAGAGATAGGGTATGCTTTTGTCTTTAGTTAATTGACATTCAGGATAATAACTGAGAATAAGCAACAGCAATAATACCCAGATCTTGCACAGTGCATTTTATTTCTAGAGCTAAAACAGCCCTGGAGGGAGTCACAGCATTACCAATTCTGTACACCAGTAAACAGACTCTGTGCAATTACGAGAAGTCGTACATAAGCAGAGAGCTAAGGAGGGCTGGTTAGGTTAAGCTCTGGACTGCGATGCAACTCAGAGGGAAATGCAAGCTGCACAGGTCCCAGGAGTCCAAAAGAAACAAGGCAATCTAGCATTGACCTAAGGGTGCTGCCAAGAAACCAGTAAACGTAGTGGCTGCCACAAATGCCTCTATGTGCCTCCTGGATCTGCACATGCAGGCCCAGGATGCCACTGCACTTTTATTTATGTATTTGTCTTTTAAAAAATATGTACGTTCCACTGTGGGCTTCCCCTTGAGACCAAGGGTGGCCAACAGACTCCAAATTAGGCCTGCACAGCTTAGACACATCATACCGTAAGCCCGGTCACAGAGCAGCAGTGCAGCGCTACCTGGACGCCCGCGACGAGGAGGTGTAAGAGCTATTCTCCTGATGGAGACTGCGTCGAGGTCACACTCCACAAGGGACTAAGTCACCGGCTCTTATCCCAAAAAGTCTTATTCTTTGTAAACGCTTAAAATTGAGATCTGCCAAATCTGTGTTTGATCATGAAAAGAAGTATTGAAATGGTACCTATACTTCAAGAAAAGTATAGGAGCAGCTCCTCTTCTGTTGAACAGGGGGCCCATCCATCTCTGAAGTCTTCAAAATCCTGCCAGGAGCACAGTCCCGCTCTACCAGAATTCACCGTTAACCTCTCTATCAGCAGGGAGCTAGAGCACACCAGAAGTGATGTGACCTACAAAAGCTACAGTGGGGCCTCCGAAGGCCCAGCTGGGCTCGTTACACCACAAGGCCAACCCTCCTGATTTCCCACAAGCTTCTGTGCTGCAGCCCACGCGACTGGCGCCAGCGGCCCTGCTCCAGAAGGGCCTCGTGCAGTGGCAAGGGGCAAGCAGGTAGCGTCTATCCCTCAAGCCCGTCTGCGGGTTCTTCTCCCGCGTCAGAAATAACGTGATCCTGGCTCGAGCGAGAGGTAATGCCAGAACACGGGCTTCTCACAGGGCAGGAAATTCATCAGGCACTGATTGCACGTTCCAGAGCTCAGCACATCCTGGGAACTGGATCAGGGCACTGGCCCCTCACCAGGGATTCTTTCCCCCCCATTCTGTGCCTATTATGGCACAACTGAACCTTACACATACTGGTCTCCTTCACAGAAAGAAAAGAGAAAAGGAAAAAAAATACAGTTACACGAGTGCTCCATGTGTCTCATTTTCATCTAAAGTGACAAACTGAGATCACCTACTGTGGCAGGCGCTGTCCCCTGTCTCTTTAATTTTTCAGCGGTTTATGAAGGTAATTGGCTCCAGAAAGGTTAAGCAGAGGGAGAACAGCCCGAGCATCAGGCAGAGCGCTCTGATGAATGTGCTCTGAAGGAGCACAGAGCTGCGTTTCCAGCACCCCTGTAGCTCTGCCAATTACTACTTGGGCAATTACAACAAATCGCGGAGCAAGTGGCAGGGAAGCCTATTAAAGGCCATTACTTAGCCTTGAAAAGAATAATTAGCATGAGCTCCAAATAGCACTGGTATGCGGGCAGCTAGCAAGCAGTGACAGGCGGCTCTGCCGCCCCTGGGGCTGCAGTCGGGCTGCTGACCACCTGTGGGCAGCAGCCAGGAAATAATCACCAGTCATTAATAATCCATCGTCTTGGTGTCCACCTCTCATGTGAGGGGC
This sequence comes from Nothocercus julius, assembly GCA_013398735.1. Lineage (NCBI taxonomy): Eukaryota > Metazoa > Chordata > Aves > Tinamiformes > Tinamidae > Nothocercus > Nothocercus julius. The sequence goes on along the minus strand of VZSV01000048.1, from coordinate 4,606,345 downwards.
CTCACATGCTTGGCAGGCATTAATTAATCCTCACAGCTGCATGGAAGGTTAAGGACGGTGTTCTCGTGATTATCCTGCGCTAGGAAAAGATGAGGCCTGTAGATGTCAAGGGCAGCACTGTAAAGACTGACTCAAATTTGATGGTGACCAGATCCGCAGAGCACTAACAAATGCACAAACAACAAACAAATGCGAGTGGTGTCTTGGAAAAGCACCCACGCAATAAAGGTCCCGAATATGCAGCTTCTCCTGATGTGTTTAAAACTCCAGCTTCCGTGGCTTATTCAAAGCTGCAGAGTGACTCTATGGTCAGGATTTGAATCAACCCTGAAGTGGTGACTTGTAGCACAACCAGCAGCTCCTAGTCCTAAATTTTTGACTGTGCATAAGCCTTTTTCCCCTCACTTTTGGAGAATGAGCAGGAGAAAAAAAAAAAAAAAAAAGGCTAATTTCATCTTTCAGATTATTGTAGAAAAAAATGCTTCCAGCCCCTTTTCCCAGGGGAGAGCTTTGCCTGCACAAGCTACAGAATAATACTGGTTAAGTATTGCTTATTTCTAAGTGAAGTCCCGTGGGTATGCAAGATGGTGGTAACAGCAAAACCCCGTATCTCACTCTCTGTTGCAGGTAATTTTCAGTGACAAAAAAAATGAGATTGCTTTCTAAAGCTTAAAGTAAACAAGAACAATTCTGTCAGACCAAAAAAAGATCTTTTTTTTTGTCTGAGGTTTTTGGTAAACCGAGACTCCAAGAATTTCCTGTGACAGTATGTGCTGAAATGCAAAATGGAATGAATTTGCTGAAAGCAGCAACTAAGCAGACCATTTGAAAGCAGCTCCTCACCTACCACTCTGCACAAATAGGTGCTTTTAGGGTTTACTTGGTGTCTGTAATAGCCCCCATTTCGATTCATGAGGCCTGGTGGAGCAGCTCGAATGTTCCCTTTTGCAGAGGCTGCTGAGAACCTGCCCCACTCTCTAACTCGGCCTCTCACCCACTCCCCACCCACCGCTGTGGTTTCTATAGGCTATATTTCTATATTTTAAAAATGCAAGACAGGGGCGTCTGAGCAGCTTCCAAACTCTAACGCGACCCTCTCCTGACAAACCGGAATGGCCAACATCAGCGGTGATGCTGAGCAGAGACAGGAGCTGGAGCTGGTCACAGCCCCCAGGCTGACACTGCGGACACAGCCCCCAGGTGAAGGGACATCAGAGCTTCTGCCAGCCCAGGCTTCTAAATCTAAACCCAATTCCTCATTTTCAAATGTTAAAAAAATTAGCACTTTTTAAGAATAGCTTTTAAAACATGTTTTAGTGTCAAAAAGAATTTCCTCTGTCATCTTTTCCCTGCGTCAAAAGCCTTGTGAAAACATTTTCTCCCCCTACTGTGCATGTTCTTTCACTATAATTTGTTTTTTCATTATGTAGAAAAAATGGTTTGCCGCAACCCCCCAATGGCTCCAAAAAGATAACACAAGTTCAGATGAAATAATTTAATTGAAAAATAAATATTTTTTTCCCCGAAATATGAGATAAACTATAGAACACATTTGGAAAATGTTAACTTTGGTGAATTATCTTTTCCCAGTGGGAAATATCCTGCACAGCTGATACTCTCTCCCCTGAGTTAAATCATAATTTAACTAATTTCTCCAACTTTCTGAGCTACAAATGCAAGGGTCACTCCCAACAACTTTGTGCTCTTTTTGCCTCCTGAGATTTAAGTTGTCTTGACCAGCTCAGTATGACTAAAAAATCACCTCAGAAATAAACCAAAAACAAAGAATCACAGCTCCCCAAAACAACAAGAAAAACAACCAGCCAAAAACCCCACCAGGGAAAGCAGCTCCCCTCTCCCCGGCACAGCCCCCGGCCTCCAGACAATGGAGCCGCGCGCCGGGACGCCGGCCCCGGCTTCCCTACGTGCACCATAATAAAGGAAAACGCCCCTGGCGCCTTCGCGTCCTGCCAGGCCGAGGCTCCCGGCATCGGAGCCGGGATCATCCCGGGAGCCTCCAGTGCCCCGCTCAGTTTCCACACGCCGGGTATTGCTCCAGCTCCGGGGCGGTCGCCTGTATCACTGACTGCATTTCCCCGTTTTTCAGGCCGGAATCGCGTGCGTGCGTGTGCACACACCAAAATGTTGTGGCTCTACATCTAGTTCAACGCATTCGCCTCTCCCCTCCTCCCTAAAACTGCCTAGCTCCAAAAGGGACAATTTGGGCCTGGGGGATTGCTGCTAGAAAAGTCAACCCAATAATGCCTCTGTCTGCTCTTTTCTGTGCTAGCTTTCCCCATGAAATGCAGAACTGTGATGTCCTTCACTTCCACAGCAGAACGATGGCAAGTCCCTTGTTCCCTCTCAATATTCTTTGGCATCAGTTGGTTTCACAGAGCAGGGAACAGAGATTATCCTATTCTTCCACCCAATCTGGCTCAATAGGTTTCTTTCCACCCTTTTCCCCAGATGTACATTTGATTTTCTGATGTTCCCCCTAATACAATAATCCTTCAGCTTGGTCTGTTTTACATAACCTCTTTTCAACTCCCTTCTCCTCCCCACAGCAGAGCTGGAAGGAAAGTAACTGAGGATCCCTGTTCCGAGACAGCCCCCTGCATGTTTCTTGACCGCTCCGGCTAACAGAGACTCTCTTGTGCTCTGCACCGATAGAAATGCACCAACCAAGCAAGTGAAAGGCAGAGGATAGATTCATATTATACAATGTTAGTGCTATCAAAATACAGCTGGGCCTAAAGAGTCTATTCACAAGCTCTAGATCGTGCTTTAAAAGTAAATAAGGTGTCTCGGGCACAGCTGCCTAGCAAAACGCAGCCTAATAAAAAAAGTTAAAAGACCATTTTACAAAGTCACATAGGAAGCCAAGTTTGTTCTCTCAGTTCCTTCACATACCAACAGCAAAATGGAAGACCCCAAAGTTTAAATCCTGAAGATGAGGCACTCAGCAAATAACGAGCCAAGTGCCACACCATATTTTGCCAAAAACCCAAGGAATGCAACTCAGTTGCCCTAAACGATGCTGATCAGAGCCACCTTCCAAGCCTGGTGTTAAGACTGAAATTCATCCAGGCAGTCAAGTCCAGCATGAGGGCCTGCACCCCACTTCCACCCCAGAAAAAGCACTTCTTGGCCCCTACTGCTGTAACTTGACCCCTTTCCTCTGAGAGCAAGGGTGATAAAAAAATACAGATTTGGGCCAGACAGGGAACACAGAAAGGGAGAAAAATAGTTCCCTCTTAGCTTGATCCTCCTGCTTCAAGGCTCTGCTGCAGGAAGTCAAATTTGAAGGTGAAACAGTTCAACGCAGCACTACTCAAGTCTTAGGGAGTTGTTCATCCAGGAAAAAGAAAGTACACGGAGCTGTAATGATGCAAGGCTTGCATGGGGAAACTGCGAGAGAGAGCTCCTTCCTGAGCTACTGTAACCCAGAGGCAGAGCACAGACAAGCACATAGCCCAGAGATGCAGAAAAATCTCTCCCTTTTAGACTATTTCTTTTTCAAAAAATCCCAAATCTACAATGAAATTGAAATGAACAGGACACTCTAGAAACTACTCTTTGGGAGCCTACAGGTCCAGGTTGCCACCTACTTCCACCATCTTCCAGGCTACAGTCCTAATCTTCCCCTTAGCCAACAGAATTTAGCAAGGCAGTAAATGCTCTGTCTATATACATGATATAACAGAAAAATGTGACTTGGCACAGAAATCTATTCTCTTAAATTTGGTAGAATTTGTTTCTTCATCATCTGCACAATTCACTATTTCTCTTATTAGGAACTACTTAACTCCTGTTAAATCCACAGAGTGCTTTTTGCAGTTGGGTAAGAATATTTAGCATTGTGAAACTACTACCGCATATTAAACAAAAACCTAAAAGAGCCCATAAACAAAGAATCCATCCCTTGACTCCCACAGATTTACGCCCAGGAAAGCAAGGCAAAGAACCTGGAAAGATGAAAACATGCTCATACAGTGCTGCAGCCCCCCACCTTCTACTGTGGCTGCTCCAGGCATGACAATGGAGACATTCTTGTCAACCTTTTGGGGTGATGCTTTTAAACATGTGCCACAGCAAACACTCATTCTGAAATCTCTGGATTTGGTGGCAAATTTTTAGCCTTAGGGTAATATGGAACAAGACGAGCACACAAACGCACAAAAAGGTAATGACAGTGACCAAAAATATTCCCAAACAGCAGGGCAGGGGGTGGGAGGTGGGAAGAGCACTGCTGCTGCTCACAGAGCAGTGCTGTGGCACTGTGTCTTACCTTATCCCCTGGCTGCGGTCTCATAAGAGACACTTGATCGTAGCCTCGCCGAACCAGAGCCCACAGCGCATCGAGCTTGCCCTGGAACAGAAACATCTGCTGTGACCAAGAAGGCTTGAGATAACAACAGAGATTAAATGACAGCTGACTTGACCAAACCTTTCTGTATTAAAAGTGTTTGCACATAACTGGCTGCTGAGCCCTTGGTTCTCTGCGTACTGCTTATCTGGACAGTGAGAGCCATGTGCTCTGCAGGCAATTTCTCTGACCTGTGATTGCCAAATCCACCCAGCTGGGTCACACACAGGATGACTGAGGCTTGATGTGAGCAGCTCTCCTAGCAGGATAGTTAGGCAGGTGCCACATCCACAAAGGCAGGATAACAAAAATCCATCTGCTGCACTGGACTGACTGGAGATTAAACACAGTGTGGGCAAGCAGCCGAAAGACGACCTACCAAGCTACCTACGCACGCTTTAAAAATCCCAAGTAGTTTTCAGACAATAAACTGAAGTCCTGTGAAACCCACGTGCAAGGCGGCCAGAGCAGGGCGGGGAGGTGGACCCTGCACAAAGCGCTGGTTTGGGACACTGCCACCAGCTTCTCGGGCGAGCACGGCATGTCACTCACGTGGCCTTTAGCTTCCCTGCCTGCCAGTGGAGATAACAGCACTGCGCTGCTCCTCAGGGGTTGCGTGAGGATACATACTTCAGAGACAGGGAGACATCAGATACTATAATGACATGGGAGAAAAAGGATGAAAAAGCACAGAGAGGGTGAGTGATTTGCCCAAAATCAAACACTATGTCTTGTGGCTAAACTGGAAGGGAAGAGCAACCCGAGGCCATTGCCACAGTGCAAGCGCAACAACGAGGGCTTCATTTGAACCTCTGCGTGCCGCCATCAAGGGACGCTGCCTTGAAAGGGGGCCTCCAATAGATTGCAGTAGCCAATATTCCTAATTTGTCTATTCCAAAGCACCCCAAAAGAAAGGTTGAGCTTAGGGAAGAAGATCTCTGCTCTCTCCATCCAACCTGGGATGCAGACCTTACCTTGATCGGCGTGTACCACTTCCGCTGAGAAGGGGGTTTTCTCACGTGAGGCTTTTTCGGCTTGGGTTCCCATGGCTCATATTCCTGCTCTGGCAACTTAATAATGGCATTTTTGGGCTTCTCCAGTTTTGCTCCTTCCTCGGTTGATCCTTTGTCTCCCCATCTCACCTGAAGCCAAGAGAGCACATTGTAAGTAAAGACACTTCAGCAGTCCCCATCAGCATGTGGTTTTCACAGATATTAAACTAGGTCCCATTAGATGGCCCAGATGCCACCAGAGATGAAGCCAAGTTTACAATGGCACCTAAATCCTACTGTAATCTGAGAAACACCTTTAAGAGTCAAATATTTTCTCTCAAAACCAGCCTACAACTATCAGCATTCGCATTTTCTGGTAACACAAGATCATGGCGGAGTCACAACATCCAGGACAGATCAAGATTCAATTCCAAGGGAAAGCTGAAGCACTCCACTAGTGTAGGACACAGCTGTAACACACTTCCCACTGTCTTTCAAAAAGCAGGCAGCAATACCAGCTGAAAAAAAAACCAAAAGATTTTCTACAGCTACCTCTAAGGAGCTCCTGTTACTTAGTTTAAAAATGGGGAAAAAAGGAGGAAAAAAAAAAAGGCAGTGGACAAGTACTTGAAAGGCTTCTGAAGAGCTCCAGGTTTCAAACTGGCTGTGCAGCTACTACTAAAACAGCTCCAACAAAGAAGACCTGGTATAGCCGCATAAGAGAACAGCAGCTTTCTGCTCACCTACTATACACTGCCTACCTATTTTATGCTGAAATTCCGCTTTTGCGATCTGACTGGGTCAGAAGGAGACATGTTCTGGCATTCAAGGGCAATATATGATCCACGGAGCTGCTCAGCTATTCAGCATCAAGAGTGACATTCTCCAGAAACAAATGGCATAAGAATATTAAGACAGAGTATGTCGACTGCAGATTTGCAGGAACGTGTTGAGAAACAACTGCTTTCACTCTGTTAGCCCCAGTTTGGTCCAGACCCTCTTTTGGCTCACATCCCTATAGCTGCCTCAGCTACTTTTAGATCTAATGCAGTTTTTGGTGTGACATCCCTAAAAGACATCACAAAAACCCTCAGCAGATATAAATAAGTGCCAGTTCCCTACCTTATATTAACCACAGCTGGGAATATTAAACTGATTTATGTTATGCTGATTTACAGGTGTTAGCAGCTGATTACTGCGTTATCCACTGGCTCCCTGGAACACACATGCCACACAGCGGCACAAGGCACATTTCTTCCACAGTAATGCCTTTTTTTGCACCTCAAGTCTGGCTTGAGTCCCAGGGTAAAATTTGATTTATTGCCCAACTTCACTATGGAAGAACAGTAAAATTTTCCCCAGGAAAATCTGCAGTGCATTAGGAGTTATTGTTCAACTGAAAAAATCACTAGTTTTAATTCTCAAACAATGCCAGGCATCTCACGCTCAAATGCTCAAAATCTGCTTATTTCTGCTTGAGAACTGAACCCTACTGCATCAGCTGAAGGATTTAACACAGTAAATTAAAACTTCCTTTGGTGCTTATCTCACTTCTGAACTTATTAATTTGCTCCTACTAATAATGCTAGAATCAATTAATTACGGATGCAAATGATGACAGCTTGATGTCTGCTTGCTTGGTTAGCAGGTGCAATCATGTGGCCAGGCCAAAATTAAATTCCAATGTCTACCCCCTCAGAGTAGAAACCATATGAAATATATTGATGAAATTTAAAATTAAATGCTCTAATTTTTACAACAAGAAAAAAACAAAAAAAACTGAAAAAAACAGATACCTCCATCCTCTTAATTCCACCAACACCTCGGCCTCCATAATAAGATGCATCCACGGTTGGCCATTTCTTCTTTGGCAATCCGTCTTCATCATCCGATTCCTATGGGGAAGAAAGAGAGATGTTGCTACTGTTTGTGCATAAATGGCAGAAACTATGGAAAACAAGTGAGCATCCTATGGTCCGATCCTTGGATACTTGGCTTTGTGTGTTACATTTCCATGCTGACAACAAACAAAAGTCTCTTGTCTCTGCAGCTGCAATTTTAACTAGGGAAGCCAAAGAGGACTGCTTATTCCCCTTTCCAGGCTGCTTTTATTTAGTCAAATATGCATTCAGCTTCAAAATCACAACTGACTTTTAAGGGAAGGCAAAGTAGAGATGAATTGTACATTATACTGGCTTGCCACTACACTATGCAGAAAACATGGCAATCAATTTACCCAAAGAAATCATTTATTAATTGTGTTTTTAGAACTTAATGTCACCTAATAGGGAAAAAAAAGATACCACTGTGAAATTTTGAACATGTGCATCAGGCCCTTCTTCTGTGGCAGCTGTAACCAGTTAGTCTGGGCTGCTTGATGCTTTGTAGAGCCTCGCTCAAGCTGTACAGCTTGGAACTGGGACGGAGACTGGAATATCTCCAAGTCTGCAGGAAGCTCAGATCCAGAGTTCTTGCCCTGCAATTATAAAGACTGCAGATTTTTCTTCTGGAACGTGGGAGAGTCTGAACCAAGGTTACTTTGAGTTTCTCCTCCTATTCTTGCTTAACTAAAAGCCAGCAAACGGCTCTGGTTGAAGCACCCTGGGAACACATCCGCAGAGGTGCCTGGGGCTCGCGGGCTCCCCGGCCCTGCACCGAGGCAGTGCAGCTCACAGCCACGCCACGCTGCTCTCCCCAGGCATGTCGGCCCCACGGATGGCCGTGGCTGAGGCAGGGCCTGGCAAGGTCCCCACCATGCCACTTGCGTTCCTCACCCCTTTGAGAAAAATAGAGAGAGAAACAAAAACCACCCTGACCGGGTATGCTGATCTGTGCGCTGCTCTTGGACCGGCCATGCGCCGTGCCCTCTATTTATTATCAGCGGTGTTAAGTCTAAGATTTTAGAAACGATTTGCCTGGAATGACTTTGTTTTCTTCTCTGAGAAATCAAGAGAAATCCAAACACTAGAGAAGGGCACAAATTATTTTCATATTACTAGGTGACATTTTTTCAAAGTTATCCTACGTGTTTTTATTAGAATGTGAAAGGAATTGAGAGTACAAAAGCCAGTAGCAACTTTAAAAATATATTAGCTTTGTTTTTTTCTTTGTTTTTTTACTTAACTCCTAAATTATGCTTTTGAGGAAAGGTATTTTCATAACTTATTCAGTGACATCTGATCTCTCAGCTAAGGTTCACGGGCCAGTTCCACCACCAAATTCTTTAGCATTACCAAATGCTAAAGTTGGGGTGGTGGTGATTTTTTTTAAGGTTAGGAATACGTATACTATAAGCAAGGCTTTTTTTTTTTTTTTTTTTTAAGAATATAGCAAATAAATCAATTTCCTCCCATTCTGTGCCACCTCTAAGACAGTATCTGTTGAATTACATCTACAGTTTTAATTAATTTGCATTTCACTTCATTCTGAACTTAAGTATTATATAAAACACCCTGCCTCTTCCATGGGATGTAACACAAATTTCAAGCCTTCAAGTGTAACAACCTTCACTGCTGCACTCCGTCTCACTGCACACAGTTAACAGTGCTGACTTACACGTGTGCAAATGAAAAAGAGGTTACACCAGACGTTCTCTACACTAAACACCCAAAACCACGTACAGAACAGCAACAGACACCACACACATTTTTAGAAATTATGAAAATCTAAATGATTGTGGTTTACAACAAGTTTTTATAGATAGCTAAACACAATTTAGTAATAGCAATAACAGATTATAATGGCTAAGGGGCAGGTCACAGTACACGAGGAGGCTAAAGTTATATATAATAAACCAACCATCCACAGTGAATAAAGACATGGTCAAGTAAAGGGATGGACAATATCTGTATTCTGTACTATTTCTGGAAGCTGACATACTGTCAAACAGGCTGAACAGATTTACAATCTCTGCTCATGAGGATAATTCCAAAGCATCTGAGAATTCTGCTCCACAGCATGGCTGCAACTGCCTCCCGACAACACCAGTCACCCAAAGAGAGGCAAGATTTTTGGTGCCCATTCGAAGTACAATTGTCACAGTACTGCTGCTCAGGATTAATGGCAGCATCACGGAGACAGTGGTGGTAGCCTCTGGCAACCTCAAAACAGCAGCTGTGGTTGCCTCCTGATATTCATGCCAAGCTACAGCAAGTTGGCAGCAACCTGCACGCTTCTTGTGGATTAGGCAAGTATTTTTCCATGGGTTAACTGTCTGTGTCTGGGAAAGGAATAAAGAAATGCGTAAGTTTACTCTGGAGATGCTTCTATTCCTGTTGTGTTTTTTCAGACTAGCACAGCGACACCTGGCCGAGGTTAAGGCCCCTGTATGTCACGTGCCAAACCCAGCTAAACACAACCCTGCCTCGAAGGAGCTCCACGCCGAAGCAGAAACGGCTGAACGCCCTGCCAAGGGTCAGTGCGCAGGGGCGCAGCCAGGGCAGCCTCCCGCCCCAACGCGGCCGAAGGCGGCTCCGGCTGCCCCTCGCTCCAGGCGCCGGCCTCCATCCCTGCTCCTGAGCTGCGGGGCTGTGAACTTCCGAACTTGGCCGCTGTTCTCTCCGTGCACGGAAACAGCGGCACTATATGCGTACACAGCAGCCCGACGGTCTTCCTCTGGCGGCCTTCAAGGTGTCATTATGTCTCCCACGCGACTGACCCTCCTGGGCAGCACCAGTGGCTGCCAACACTGCAACAGCCCCAAAATAACTCACTTACAGGCTCTGGAGGCGGCGGCGGTGGCGGCTCCTTGATCACCTGGATATACAAAGAACAGGAGAAACCTGAGTTAATGGCAGGGCGCACCCATCTCCCAGGGCTGCACCCTCTGCCTCCTCGCCGACTGCACAGACAGGCTGCCCTGCTCCACTCTCCCACCTTCAACCCTTGCAGCTGTCCCACTGCTTTTCAACAAGCATAAAATAAATGTACATGAGAAGCTAAACACACACATGGAACTATCCAATTAGTCAAGCAGCACCTCATTAAGTAGGTGCTCCATAGTCTGGGAGCTCTGCCTTAAATACGCCATTTGGCTATCAAGCTTCTGCAAAGTATTCGCTCAGTCTGCAGCTTCCAAGAAAAATAAAATAAAATAAAATAAAATAAAATAAAATAAAATAAAATAAAATAAAATAAAATAAAATAAAATAAAATAAAATAAAATAAAAT
>VZSV01000048.1:4580176-4595790 GCA_013398735.1 Nothocercus julius | reverse complement strand
AATAAAATAAAATAAAATAAAATAAAATAAAATAAAATAAAATAAAATAAAATCTGTTACAACTAAAAAGGACAGTAACAGCACATGCACATATCAGTGCTATGCTCTTTTTCAGCAGATTTCCAAGCCTGTCCTGAGTAACACATCTGTATCCCTAGAGAAACTTGGGCCAAGCTCAGGCAGAGGCAGGAAGAAGGAGAGGGGCAACTCAAGGCTCTCTCACATATGCAATCTAATCACCTTCCACCATGACCACACATTTCATTTACTATCCCCTTCTGCAAACACTAGACTTGACCCTGCAAAGCAACAGAGTCAAGCAAGAAACTCACTGAAATGACTGTGACTCTCATGGCACAGAGCACCATAATGCCTAGACAGAACCAGCAGACTAGTTACTCACAGATATCAATGTTCAGTTTGGAGCAACGGGGCCACCAAACATGAGAGTAGAGGGACCAGGGCTCCAGGCCTATCAGGAGAAAACTGGCTCCTGTGAGATGCCCAGAACTCTCTGCTCCATGTGTAATCCTACGACTTGCATGCTTAACAAATAACATGAAAGCAATAGCATTTTATGGATTTTTTTATTTATTTATTTTAAGAAGAGGCATGCAACAATTGTGGCATGCAACTCTTGAAGATATTTTACAGAGTTTCTCCCAGCGGTGCAAATTTCAAATGATCTAGACAGCTGGTTTCTTTGTCATTTGCAGCATGTGTACTTAGCACCCTACATTACACTGACTTTAAATAAGATTTAGGTCTTGTCTTTGTCACATAATGAAGCACAGTTCAGAATCCATGACACCCTGCAGTCTCAAGCCACTTGGTCCAGTGCTACGTGAAGAAATGAGAAGCAGCATGATGCTTTTAGCAAGAAGCAAAACCTAAGGTAACAATCCCTCCGTCTTGGATCCAGCTGCTGTTGCAGCTGCCTAACATCTGATTAAGCTTCTCTCCTCATATTTCTTTGCTTCTCACTGGAGACATCTCCAAAAGCTCTGAATGGCCAGATTTTAGACAATTCTGCATTCTGCAAATCTTGCCCTAAATCATTAAAAGAATAATTTCTCATTCACTGTCAAAATTAGGCTTTGTGATATTCAAAAAATCTGGACCAAAGTGCTTTAAGCACTTGTATCATGGCCTTACAAGCCAGACAGTAGTATAAAAAAAAAAAAGTCCAACTGCCCAGTCCAACACTTTAACTTGGGCCTTTGGCAGAGAAGAGAAGAAACAAAGTCAAAAGAAAAATTCTGTACTTACCACTGTGCAGCAAAGAGGCCAGAACCACCAAAGAAGAGCCAGAGCCAGCAGCAGAAAGAGAATCAGGAGGGCAATGAAAAGTATCGTCCCAGTCAGCTGCAAACAAGATGATTACACGTCAAAAACACGTCAAAAAAGAGGGCCAGAGACCCCGCCACGCAAGCAAAGCGAGCCGTGTGTTCCTCTCGGTGACCCTGCAGGTAGGCTGTGCAGTCAAACACTGGGGTCGTGTCAGTATCTAGTGCCACCAGCCTGTACCTGAAGCTGATTCAGGGAAGCACCTCCTGTTAGCAAAGAAATTTATGGTATGCTTATAGCCGCGTGGATTAAAGGGTCCTAAATGTGCACGTGAACCATTTCCAAATCGGGGCTGACAGGTCCCGCAATATTGTCCAAGGGGCATTTCAAACCACATGGCCACATTCTCAAGTGTTCAGAGTAACCTTTCTTTGCCAGAGATGCAAAACACACAGATGCTGATATTCTAATCATGGGTATTTTGAGAGTGCTTGCATGTCAACCTCGTACAACAGAGCAGGCTCATCAGGTCACAAGCCTTTCCACATTGCATCTCCAGCCAAACTGCCTGCACAAACCCAACTGAACACTTCTGCACACTAGTTTGTAATGCTGCAGGTTCTTGGGTAAACTTGCCTGGACCTGGCTCAGCTGCTTTTACACCACATTGTAGGCATGACCTTAACCATTTTTAGAAATTAAATGTTTGATTCAGATGAGAAGCAGCACGCCAGGAAACGCTGTTTCCCTAGACTACAACGGACTTGGAGTGATGTTAAGATTAACTCCAGCGCTCCTGCTGTTTAATTTGTAGTGTCAAAAGCAACCTCTTCAAAGCTGGATTTTTCTGAGTTTAAGTAAAGTTTCATTTTGGCATCAGAGAACACAGAAACAAACTTGAGAACGGCCTGGGACTGGAACGAAGTAAAAAGAGCTTAAAGAAAGGTCTGTGAATCAGGCTACAGGGAATGGGAATGGGCTAGAAAGAAAACAGAAATTTTGGAAAAAGGACAGGTGGGAGGATGAGTAGAAAACAAGCAAGTTCCAAAGAAGATTTATAAAGGACACAGTCCATGAGGTTCCCCTTGTTAAAACTGAAAAGGACTTTCTGAGTTTCCCCAGGACAACACAAACTCACAGTTAATCCCTCCCTACAACAAGTGTTCCCCTGGTTGGTCCAAGTGGGCTTGTTTGCCCCTCAGAGAGAAGAGCAAGTGAGCAGGTTCCTGCACGCCCAGAGCGCAGCACCCCCTCCCTGCAGCTCTGGGGCTCCTTGTTACAGGAGCAGCAACGCGGTCGTTCCGGGACGCACCATCCAGGGCCACGGCACCGGCAGAGGCAGGGCGAAGCGCTGCGAGCCGCGCACAGCCTCGGGCTCCAAGGAGTCCTCACCCAGCACAGCGCCGGCGCTGCTCGCTCGGGCCGCAGCGCCCTCCCCGTCCCTCGTCCCTGTCGTGCCCTTGGGCAGCGCTAACCCATCTGGGAAGCAGACACTTGTGTGAATTCCTCCGTTTGCTGAGAAAAGGCTAAGTTTAAAAACAAAAACAAAACAAAAAAACAAAACAAAGCAAAAAAAAAAGGGCAGAAAAATCCCCTTCTAATGAACAAGCACACACAGGGTTGTAGAGAAACTGGACTTGGAAAAGGCAGACTTGGTGCAGCTGAGCTGGGATGAGCACAGGTACCGCGCAAAGGCCCAGGAGTGAAGTCAAGAGAAGGTACTTACGGTAAAGAAAGGAGGGAGGAGGCAGCTGGGGAGGAGAGCGGAGCAAACCTGCTGAGTGTCACGCATAGAAAAGAAAACAGGAGAGAAAAGCAAGTGGAGGGAGCCTCTAAAACAAAAAAGAGTAGAAAGTGTTACGGACAAACTAGGAAAGCAAACTGCCCACCTCCTGCTTGTGGGAAGTGAGTGGATTGAGCCAGCCTGGCTCTCACGGCTAAGAATCAGGCCCCCTGCCTCTTTCATGTTCAATCTACATGAGCTGGTCAAAAAACACTAGATTGACAGGATTGGAGATTGGATTCCTCTCTTTATCCCAAGGCAAGGGTGATGAAAGCCTCCTCCATCCACGCTCTGGCCTGTAGGGACCCCAGATAGGGCTAAGACTTCAGTCCCCATCAGAAATAAATCATGTATGGGTAACTGAATGCATCAGTTCACACTTGTGTTTCACTGCAGACTCAAAAGGTTTCATTGTACCTGAGGTAGGAGATGAGTGTAAAATGTGAAAATGTCAGTTTTCTGTGTAGAAAACTTGGAGGAAGGATTTGTAAAAATCAGGTGAAGCAGCAAAACATCTCTGCTAAATTTTGAGTGCCCACACTCCACACTGCTTCAGTCTGTGCGTGAAATTTCCCAGCTTCATTGCTGGAAACATCAGAAAAATCAAATTTGCAAATTACAAGTTGCTGTCTCTTTAGCCTCATTCCTGCCCTTCCATTCTGTGGCTGTCAAAAAGGGCAACAGTGATTACAAACCAGTATGCACTTGGTATAGGTCATAAAAATCCTTTTAACAATAAATTTCAACTTTGATACAAAATGCTTGGCATGAGATACTTTGACAAACTTTGTGTATTCCATAAGCACAGGGCCAAATTTTGGGGTACTAAAACCCTGATAATGGATCAATGCTAACTCACACCAGCTACAGGCGTCACCTATTCTTACTTCAATGCAGGAATAAGACTGCTTATTTACAAATAGCTGGCTTTTACATATTGATTATTTGATTCCAAAATCAGATTTTTTTTTATCCCTACCCCTTTCCCAGGAGCTAGGTGGTCTTTTGACACCACTGTGGAGTGCCACGTTCACTGCCACCACTGGCACCCAGCAGCACTTGATCCTATCCTGCAGGATGGCCCCTCAAAAAGAAGCTCATCTCGGAATATGAGGCTGTGACCATCTTTGAGTCTTCCTTCATGACAGCAAAAGAAGGAATCTCCTCCTGTCATTACAAAACTGTAAAAATGCCTTAAGGCAGAAGCAAACTGAGGCCTAAGAACAAACACTATAAGCTGTAAACAAAAAATAACCTTGATGGTTAAGAGGCTCTTCTGTGATGTGGCCCTTCTAGACTCAAGTCCAGATAGTTTTATCTTCCACTTGAGATCCTGCAATGGATCCAATGGCTCTAGAGAGTGTTGCTTCCTGACACTCCTCCCCTGGTTTTCATGGATTCTCTTCTACTATCATCTTAGACGTGAACATCTCTCTTCTCTGGGACAGGAATAGCCAGGGAATCCTTTGTTGCAAATGTTTATTCAGTAATCTATCATGATCTATCCAGCACCAATAATAATTCAATCTTAAGTGGCCCTAGCTGTTTTCCAAAGGTTTGCTGGGATGCACTCAATAGCTGTGATGCAGAAGCTGTACAAAAGCTCGTGCTCATTCGAGGAGGCTTTGCCTGAAGAGCAGCCGTCTCTTTCCAAGATCTCATGTTTTCTCTGTCAAGCCCCATTGCAATTACTTACACACTGTGTGCTGGTGATGCTGACAGAGCTGGAGATGAACGTTAGCCCGTTGTTCATGCTGACTTGTAGGAAAACCACCCTAAAGCACAAACAGATACACTTATTTTTAGTGTCATCTTTATACCCATTGTTGCCTTTATTCTGGCTGTGTTTTAGCCATTGGCTCATGAACACACATGGATAACATGTCCTGCTGAGTCAAAGCCGCTCAGGGCTTCAGGTGCTTACCTGCCTTGGTCTCTGCGCTTGCCCAGGAGCCAGCCTTTCTATGCTGGCTTAATTGAGCTGGGGCACATGCTCTTTTTAAAAAATAGCTCCATCCCACCTGGGGCAAAGGGCACTAGGACAGTGGGTCATAATGTAGGCTCAGACATTTGCAATACTAACCTAGATTGCACAAAAAAATTCTTTAAGGTTTTGCTTCCCCCCTGCTTAACCCTTCAAAACCCCACCTTCTGCAGCCTAAAGAGACAGACTGTATTTTCTCCTCCATTCAGGTAAAACCACAGTACCTCCACAGAGGTCAGAAAAAAACACTCAAGTGCCAGTGAAATTAAAACAAAATCTGTCTCCCATCATTCTCCAATATTATAGAAGGGGTCTGAGACTTTGCACCATTTTGGCATCTGCTCTAAGCTGTCTCTTTGTGGTCTTAAGCTTTCTGCCCTACAACTACCTTCAAGTACAACATTCCCCTCTCGTCCTCAAAGCAGTATTTGAGCACCCAAAAGATAACCATGGAGGAAGTCAGAGCCTTCTGCATCTCACACAGAAGCCTGGGGCATTAAAACAGCTGAAAAGTGCCAAAACTAGAAACTAGAAAGCACACCACATGGCAAAAAAAACCAGGAAATAATACCAGAAAATAACAATAGGAAAGGAATTAAAATCAAGCATCTCTCCTTTTTAAACAAAATGAAAAGTTTACCTAGAATTCAATCAACTTCTGGTATGAAAAATGGGAAACAGGGCAGAAGAAAAGTCATATGTATTTACTCAAAATTCTTCCCATTTTCCCCATCAACACTGAAAACCTACTCCTCCCTACCTTTCTTATTATTCCAGCTTTCTCCAAGTCACCTCACAGCACCACCTGGTCATGTGGGTTGACTTCCAAGATGTCCCATTAGGAAGCCCCACGAAGGGGGAGTTTTGAAACTGCTGAGATGCAGCACAGCAACACCTGAAACTTGCTGCATTGCAGTTTTTGCTGCAGATTTGAAGCCCTGGGCAGGATGCAACAGAAGGGGCAATCCAAACATTTATCAGGTTCCATTAAAGCAGAATGAGGCTTGACACACAGCAACACTGAGTGACTGTAGATATCTGCATGTCTACATCTGGAGACTGCACGACATGGGCACGAGGATGTAAGTGCTATTGCAGCCCAGCTGATGTGAGAGTTGAAAGTTTCAAGACCAGCCCTTTTCCCTCTCTTAGTTACCACACTATACGTGGCTGCAATATTCCCCCTCCTTTCCACCCGCACCTACAGTGCTGTATAATCACTACATGGGGACATGATCCAAAAGGGCTTTAAGCTGGACCAAAGACCCAGCCTAGCACAAGATTATTCCTTCTCACACCAGGAGAGGATCTGGCATGTAAGGGGTGGCTCTATTCCTACCACAAGTAAGTCTTCTTATCTGGGCACTTAGGGTAAAATTCTAGGTGTCTGGCTTAGTAACAGCTTCCTCATCCAGACCCGTCCTCTCTCTTAACATTTCTTAGAAAACAATACTTACTGTCCAGCATCTTCTATCACTGGAGCAGGACAAAGTAAATATGTATCATGAACAATGGTTGGTTTTTCATCTGGAAAGAGATTAAATTTACTGTCAGGAATGTAGAGCAGAAACCGTCTCAAGCAGGCCACGGCTTTCTCCCTGGAGAAAGGCTGACTTTAATGAGGGCCACAGATGAATTCAGCGTATGAGCAAGTGTCAGTATTCCTCATGGTACTGCTTACTCAAAGGCAGCTTCAAAATGCCTGATATCTGCTGTCAGGGACAGTGGCATTCCTCCATTTCCTAGCGATGGCATTTCCAGCCTACCAATGTTATACTAGGATCAAAAGGCACAGTCATCCCAGTATTGGGCTCTGAAACACGATTCTTGTCCATCTGACAAATGCACCCAAACCCAAACTTGCCCCCACAAAGCCAAGGCCCCTGAATGGGAGGGGAGGCCAAGCAATGATGCTCACTGCTTTTAGTGGCACATCCCCTTAAGTGTTTGGCTGGGGCACAAGAGCAGAGCAGGTCACTGCTGGGACTGCAGCTGAGCTCGCATGGCCCAGCAGAGCCGCTAAGGTGCATGTCAGAGATGGGCAGCAAAGAGTCAACCCAGACAGCAGGTCCCCAAGAATCTCCCCCATGGGAATTCAGCATGGGTAAAAGCTGCCAGCTTATGTGTACTGTGGAGACTTGATTACTTGTTCTGTCCACGCAAAAAGAAATTCAAGCAATAAAACATTACGAGTTGTTCCTTCCTGCTTCATGCTTTACCCACTCAACGACACATGAAGGCAAAACCCATTTCCACATCCTCCTCTCTGCCAAAGCAGAGGAGCTGTACTGGTGACCTTAGGGCCAACCTAGGGGCAAAAAGCTGGCCACCACAGATAGTGCCTTATCATAACATCATTACAGTTGTTGCAGACCTAACCCAAGGAAAACAAAGCATGAAAAATACTCAGGGTGGTTTCCCTCATCTGCACTTGGAAATGCAAGTCAGCCATAGCACTCCCCAAGCAAAATCCAGTCAAGGTGCTTTTGGAACAGGGACAACAACAAAAAGAGCCTGAAGTCTGACTACCTGGCAAACCACAAGAAACAAACCTCTGGCAGAGAGCATCTGTAAGTGGAATGAGAATGAGACCACCAGAGTTTATTTAATGTAGCCTCCATGGAGGCAGTCAGGATGGGAAATGAAGGAGCAATTCATGTGCTCGTTCTTGAAAGTGAATTCACTGCTAGGGAAGGCACCAGGCTGACTGTGACAGAATATAAAAGCCCCTACTGTGCTCAGCCAACAAGGGCAGCATATACAGAAAAAGAGCAAAATTGCCCTCCCCACACCATGCTTTTCCCTGCCAGACATACACTGCTGCTTGGGAATAAGAGACTGCTGAAAAATTGGACACTCAATCTTTTTTGGCCTTTCAGCCCTTTGGCTGGCTGCTGAGAGAGCAAACAAAAGCCCCTGTTCAGCACAACAATCACCGTGAGTCTGCGTGTTACAGCCTCTCTGCCATGAGCCTGGGGATGGCACCCCAGAGCAAGGGAGCAGGCCCGGGAGCGCCCTGCTTTGTGGCAAGTATCTCCTGAATCAGTCTGAACATATCACCAGAGCATCACAAGAGCATTTTTTTTTTAAAAAAACTGATGAAGAACAAGGGGATAGGGAGCACTTTCAGCAATTTTAGTCCTCCTTCTTCACTCCCCCCCTAGTTGTATCCATCACACCCCTCTGAACCATTAAGGTTGTAAGGCCACAACCCACTATACAGCAGCACATCCCCCATAAGCTCCTACAGCACAACACTCACAGGTGGCAGGATTAAACAGGGCTGGATTTCACGCTTCTGCTAGGCAGTTGCCTACCCAGCTCCCCCACTTGCAGTGCAAAGACTCCCCAACTTGGGCTGTGCCCACATGGGACACTTGCTCCCAGCAGCCTGCAAACTTACTGATGGTAATGCTGTCATTGAGCTTGAAGCTGCACAGGACCTGGTCGATATTTCTTGCATGATAAAAGCCATTGCCTCTCACCACAACTTGAAAGGATTCTGTAAGGATAAATAAGAGAGTTAGGAAAATAAATAAATAAATAAATAAATAAAAAGCCAGCTTTACCCCTCTAATGCAGCATTTCCTTCCAGAGTGATCTGAAATACAGTGTGACCACGGCTGCTTTCTGCCACTCTCAGAAGAGCGGTCCCAGCTGCGCTTCCCCTCCCTTCGCTGGCATCACCGACCACTGCGCTGGCCCGTGAGCTTGTGCATGATCCAAAAAATAACCCGCTGCTGCCAGCGAGACTGGTAACGTGACCTGGCTGGTGGGGCACGTGCTGGGAGTGGGAACACCAGGATGGAACGGGCAGAGACACCGCGAGTGCTGGCGGCACCAGCTGAGCTTATGTCAGCCATGAAGCCACACCTGGAGCTGGTGCAGCCAGGACAGCTGAGAAGTGAGAAAGGTAATTTAAGGAAGAAGGTATTAAAAAAAGCTGACTTTGTTTCTCAGTTTCTTCACAGTAAGCTTTTACAGCTGTATGGATAACCTCTGATATCCTACCTGGATATCAAGATATATTCCTGATAGCAGGACAAGACAGCCTTCAGCTGCTCTTCACACTGCAGAAGGGAACAGGGCAGCATTGCAGCTGCTGTTGGGTACAGCCACAACACAGGGCCTCCGCCCGGGACCAGCCGGGAGCCGCCGAGCAGGACACAACGGGTAGCTGGGCTGGAAAGGGCAGTGGGAATTTCCCTCCAGGTCACCCAATACCTCCCAGCTGCTATGCTGACCACAGCACCAATATCCTCAGTGCAGGCAGAAAGACAATTAGGAATTTGTTCTGTTCTAAATGCCTTTTTAAATCTCTCTTCCACACTACATGCAAGAAGCCAGCTGTGACCCACACCAGACAGCAAAGCCAAGCCAAAAATGGGTTACACTTTTATACAGAAATTTCATGCTGTAGCTGAATCAATTTCCTCAGCAGGGCTCATTTAGAGCAGCTTCTCAGCTGCATTTGAGACCTGACTGTCTTTTCACATCAATTAAACACCAGCAAGCCCTGAGAACAGTTAATCTTCACAAGACCGAGATGAGAAACCAGAATAAACTGCACAGAAGTTCTCAACTAGCAACAATTAAAACTATGAACAAATCCACATGTACCATCCCTTATACTGAGGCCAAAATACTGTAAATGAGAGGAAAACAACTCTGATAGGATTTAGGGAGCAGTACCTACTTTATAGTGCTATAAGTGAGCTCTCGCTTTTGACATCATCTCATAGGATACCCTGCCACAGTATTTGTATGCTTTGGATGAAGGACTATTATTGGAAAACACAATATGAGGCCCATCAAAGGTGCCTGAAATGCACAGTATGCTTAGTCTGTCTGCTCTGCACAGGCAAGTTACTGCAGGGCAAGTTAGCATGAGAATGTGGAGTGCTTTAACTTTTCCATACAAACAGCTTGTTCTTGCCAAAAACAGCCTCACTACATCAAAGTCTAAGGCAATTTAGTGCTCAGGGAAAACGGGACATAGGCATGTGCACAACGAGCTGTGATGAAGCACTGCAAATCCACGCTCCAGCTTTCTGCAAGGTAACTTGTCCTGACAGCAACATTCCGAAGCGGCACCGGTTGCAGGAAAGGTGGGTTTCTGAAAAGATAGTTCGGGAGGAAAAAAAGAAAACGCCTGCTGGAGCACGTATTAAAGTGGAATATGTTCTTTGGCACTTCACTGAAGACAGACGATCAGATTCGAGGGCTCAGTGAGCATGCCAAGAGCCAAGGTACAAAACTAATATCAAAATTTGGCCCGTTTCTTAAGGGAAGGGTTCTGCTTCCTGGTTCCCACTGGGGGGAGGAGGCGTGTCCTGCTTTAACAAATACAAGTGGATTGTATGGCAAATTCAGCTGCTTCTTACTCCAGGATACATCTGGAGCTTCTCCAAGTCTGATTCATGCCTTGAGCCACTCCACATTTAACTCAACTGACATCCTGAGAGTTATTCCCGACGAGCATCCCTTTTCCGCCAGCAGCGCTGACAGCAATGGCTGGCCCCAGCGCGAGCTTGGCTCACGTTCACCCACCAGAACTATTTGGTTGCAACTGCGCATCGCACTGGAATTTTTTAGCCATCCCCCTCCACAGCAAGATCACCAGCCCCGCTAGGATGATCACTTCTTTGTGTCTTGGTTTTACACAAAAGCAGCTTGCTGAAATAAAAGATTTTTTTTTTTCTTCCCCTGAAATAATGGTCTTAAAAGGCAGCAGCCAAAGGCTTAATTGTTAACTATTTCAGCAGCTTTAAAAATATACAGCAAATAAGACTTTTGGCACAGAACATCCAAGATGAAAGCTGCATCCAGGACTTCAGTCTTGTCAAGACAATTTATTTCTTCTTCTTCTTTCCACTGTCATCACCACTCTGCACAGTCAGTTGTGAAAGGAGAACATCTCCTTTGTAACAACCTGTCTGCCAACACAAACTGACAACACAGGTTCAATACTCAGCCTGCATGAAAACATGAATAGCTGGTACTGGATTTGGTTGTTGCTATTAAGAAGTCTGTCCCTTCAAATGCTCCGAAGCATTAATACGTTCCGGATGATGGTCTGTTGAAATGGCTAATTCTATTTAATTTTGCGCCCTGGCTCTGGCTGCGTCCTTTTCTTCCTTAGTTATTGTCAGATCGTAGCTTGTAGCTTTTGACAAGACAGCGAAGGGAAAAAGGTCAGCACGGAAACAACCGGGCAGCGCTGGCAGCGAGATGGTAGGTTGAGGCTGGTGCGTGCTGGCTGCGCTGTCGGCTCCGCTTCTGTGACTCTGATGAGAAGCTGACGGCTTGCATCCACACCTGGTGGGTGATGTGGCCACTAGGATGCCACAGCCAGCAAAACCTTTCAATCACGTCCGTGTACCGTGAGCGTAATCAAAGCAACGATGCTGTCAAAGGGGATAGGAGGCACCTCCAATCCTGCACTGATAGCCTGTTTACAGGCTGCATGTCTTGGTCACTTTACATCAGAGGGAAGAGGAAGGACTCAAGTATGTTTCTCCACATCAGGGACTATAAATTTGCAGGGTCAAAAAGCATTAAGCATCAGATAACTGTCATAACTCAACTAGATCAATTTGGAGGCGGCCTCACCAGAGAGCTTCGTCATACAGAGCCAGTGTCCCAATCGGAGCTGTCATAATGCAGCTACACCCGCATGGAAATAGTTTCATCAGCAATTTACTAAACCTCTGGCAAATCAAAACTGAAGCTGAGATCACCAGTAATTACCAACACAGAGGTAATCATGAGTTGCAAGAATGATTGCAATGAGCGGGTCAGAGCCTGTTCTAGCTCCCAATCAAGACTGGTTTCCACCGAGAACCACAACCTTTATATTCTCACACTAGATTACTAAAATATAGTAACGATGCTCAACAGACACCAAACTGATCATCACCTCCCTAGTTAGCAAAGTTGCATACAAAATGCACAGACAGATCCACATTTCAAGGCTGTAAAAAAGCAAGCTGCTTTACTGGGGAATGTCACTATGCACAGCCCTCTTCCAAAAAGCTGTGACATATGCACTCACACACTCATCTGGAGAAATACAGGCACACCTCAAACACTTACCTAGAGAAACACAGGCACGTACACAGGTACACACACACACACAGAAGCACTTGATGTATTTTACATATACACCTTCTCTCTGGACAAATGTCAGAGCTGATCCTGATTTCACATACACGTTGGTGCTTTGATTTTCTTTTTACTACTATTTTAAATTGCAAATTTTAATTACATATTTTCCTAAATTCTGAATTTAGGAAAAAAGATCAGAACTCTTAGATTTCCAGAAAAGTCACGCTCTAATTTGCAGCTAGCTCTAAATGTGCAATATATATATTTAGACATAGCATTCAGTAACCATGTGGTATTTATTATCTATTATTAGATACTTCTTTTCTAATCTATTACTAAACTATATTTAAATGATTAGCACAGATTCACACTCCATGAAAACAGTTGCTCAATCCAAGGAGATTCCCTACAGGAAACAGTGGCAGATACAGCTGTAGAGATGAATCTCTAGCTACATTGTAGTAAAAGGGTTTACTAGGGACAATAAAGCCAAGAAAAAGTGTCAATATTGACAAAGCCAAACATTTAAAGACTCTTGAGAGAGTTTATTTCAGAAAAAGGCTGTCAGAACCAGGCTCTTAGTAAGAACTACCACAGACCCAACTCTTGTGTCTAAGACCACTTAGCCCATGCAGAGAGCACACGCTCTCGACTCTACAGGGAGATTTTTAAAATCCTTTTCTTTTCCTTTTTTAATCGTATACAGATAAGATTTTATGATTAATACCTTTTCCAGAATTATATCTGCAGGAATACGTCAAAAGATACTAGAATATTTCATTTTAAATTTAAATATTCAGGGAAAGATCATAGTGCGATTGACATGTGAAAATAAAGAGTGAACAATTTTTCTTCTCTGTTTTTTTAGATTTTCTCCAAAACTCCCATGTTCATCTGAGTGTTCAGCTTTCACGCATCAATGCTGTTTTATTTACATGTGCTCACTTTTGTAATGTATAAAGAAATGAACACAAGACAGGAACTAAATCAGTTCTAAATAGCCACACTGTAAACTATATCTTCCAGCAAACTTATGGTGGCACTCTTATTCTGCTGCAGTAGTCTTTTATATAGACAAAAAGAAAACAAACAAATCACTAACATAAAGCAGAACAAATACAAGTTAAATATGCTGAACATGAAAGGCAGGAAATTATCAACAGCTCCTTTGGGGATTCTTCACATTTCCAATAGCCACTAATAGCTCCTTGACAGCAAACAAGCAAAACACTAATACTTTGGGAAACGTGTCAGGTATCTTGGCCTATGAAGCTTCTTACACCTAGTTCACTAAACCCACAATCTCTGAATGTTTTGCAAAACCCTGTCCCAGCTGCTGGCAGGCCCTAGCACATCCAAGAAACAATTTTTGCAGAAATCTGTGACTTGCTCCCTCTAGACAGCTACATATTTTTGGCAACACAGCTTATATCTTTTGTGGCTCCTGTTTTCTTGAGTATTTTAAGAAAAGGTATCTCTAACACCCTGAATGCTCCTCAGTTAATTCTGCAAGGGACATTCAGCTGGGGTAGCCACACGCAAGCTCGTCCTGAGCTCAGAGGGGACACGTGGGGCTTCACCCAGAGTCTGAGGGGGTTTCCCAACACATCCATGGGCTTCAGTTCTGACACCATCACCTCACCACCGACGCCTCATCGCTGTTGTTTATTTGCTCCTCTTGCAAACTTACCTCCCGCGCAAACACTTGATGGTTCAGCTGCGAGGATCTCAATGCAAGACTTCTTGAGAATCTGGAAGATTGAGATGATGTCATTTTTTATAACCTTTTTAATTACACTTTCTTAAGACAGGAAGAGTGTCCTCTAGGTTTCAAAACACTCAGCTTACCGAATCAATGGTTCCTCTTAGGGCATAAAAGCCTCCAGTTACTGGGAAAACATGATCGATGCTGTCAGCAATTGTTGACAGCTGCAAAGAAAAACAATCATAAATCAGCAGGAAAATAAAATTATAGTGGATAAAACTGGGCTGTTTCATACTTGCTAAAAGACATCATACTGTCATGAAATGATTTATGCCTTAAGTAATTAAATAAATGCCTTCATCTGATGCTGTTACTTGTGCAGGACCGTAACAGAAAAACTAAATAAGACCAAGCAAGTAAAACCAGATCCAAAATTACCTGAGTTTCATTGAAATCTTTCACTCCAACACAGTAAACAATAGCTCCAAAACTCCTCGCTCGGTTGGCCTATATGTAAAAAAATAAAGAAGTAACAAAAAGCCAACATTAAAGCCATATAAAGCAGTGGAGCCAACAGTAAATGCTTACAGGTTTGACATAAACCAGTTTGGATAAATATGCAGGTGACTTACCTCTTGTTCTGCATAATAAAACTGAACATCTTGCAATTCTCCATCTGTCAGAGCTATAATCACACTAGCGGTTCGAACTCCTACATGGAGATATTTAACACCGTTAGACTGCATATGGATGAGACAGTATGAAACAGTAAGTTTGAGGTAATCCATTCATTTTGATGACAAATAAACAGAATCACAAGGCCAGATCCCCTGCCTGACTTGCACCGTCCTCAACGAAGATGCACTAATCTCCCCCAGCTGAAGGTCAAGTGCACAACAGCATGCAGTGCTCCAAAACATTCATTGTGCAAACGGTGCCAAAGGAGGCGCGCTGCTCTACCCAGGGCCTTGCACAAACTCCACAGCCCAGCATAAGACGGCATCTGTATCTGTAGGTCACCCCTCCTTTCTACTCAGGATGAGGCCTTGTGCATGGAGAAAGGAAAGAAAGGATCTCCAAGGGAGAGGGCTGCCCCACGCCCCTTCCTCACTGCTCTACAAAGCTCATGTCCGGAACTGCCCGAGAGCACCAACAGGAGAGACCTCTGCGAAAGAAATGCTCCAGCCACCTCACCTTCTCCAGCAGGTTTTCAAGGAGCAACGCTACTGAACACATCAGGAAGGGCTGCCTCAGTAGGGAGTTCTATTTCTTGAGCAATGAGAAGGGCCAGCAACGCTCATGGGAATTCAGACCGTGTGAAAAATGCAAGATCAGCTCTACTGGAAAAAAATTCACCTGTCTCACCTAGCACTGACAAGCCATCTTATGTCCCACCTAAACTTAAATGAAAATGTGGACAGGCTTTGGTAGTAAGTCTAAGAAATACAATATATAGCACAATATTACCTAGAAAAATGCAAAATATTAAAAACTTATTGCCAATTAATATGCAAACTACCATCAGTCAACCATTCTGCTTCAATGCAGCTTTTAAGCAAAGTAGCTAATACACATATATCTTACTTTCAAAGAAGTATTTGTTATTTAAAAAAAAAAAAAAAGTTACAATTTCAAGTGTCTTTCCTGATATGGCCTGAAATTAATGACTGATGAGTTCTGACAGGTTTCTTATGCCATGCAGTTCTTCCCATGTCACATCAGACAAAGACAAAAAGTCTTAAAAAAAT
>VZSV01000048.1:4565780-4580101 GCA_013398735.1 Nothocercus julius | reverse complement strand
CATACACACACACACACGCAAATATATTTTTTTTTCTCCAGTTCAGGATACTTTAAAAAAGCTGCAATATTGGAGCTCTTCTTTTTGTTTTGTTTTGCTTTCTTTTGAACACTTGTTTCCCTCCTGATATTTTATTTTATAAATTCAAAGCTCATCTATGGCTTTATCTTTCCTAAGGTATCTGTTACGGAGAGGTAAAGTAATTTTCAGTTGGACTCTTCAGAACCCGTGCTTTTTTTCTGGCAGAAATGCTTGAGGAGCCACACAAAAGAATTGCTGCCAAAGACTCCACACTCACAGCACACTCTATCAAAGGCATTGATCTATTTCTGGGTCTTCAAGAGAAGATATATTTTCCTCTTGAAACTTAGGGAAAATTTACGTTCTGGGGACTGATGATCTACTCCCAAACTGTTCATACTCATGCAAGATCCTCAGATGGCCACATTCATACTGACCCCAAACTGAGTGAGAACTGGGGTGCGTGAGACAGAATAGGCTGAGTGCCTCAAGCCACAACGATGCCTGAAAATCGTGGTGCTCCTGCCCTCCAGGTGCAGCACAGGCGACTCTTGCTGCAACGTTTTGGTTTGTGTTCTGCACCAGGTCAGGTCTGTGATTGCAATGGTCTCCTCTGGTCTTAATAAACCATGAATCACCCATAGCAAAGGCAGACTCCAGCACAAATGGAATGCAGCAGTTGTGCAACACCAGCTCCCTCTCCAGCTCCTTCAGTGGGTTTACTGCAGGTCATTTAAGAAACTACCACCCTGCCTTTCCAATGCAGACACGTAATGTCAGTAACATGCAGTGCCTACCTCCATAGGTTTCATGGTAAATCTGCTCATTTGCCTGCAATAAAGTGTAGAACATTGTTAGCTCCTGAGAAGAGCATCAGCAAAGCAAACTTTATAAGTATAAACCAAAGAAAAGGAGGTACTGTGAGGCGTACCCTTTTAAAACCTTCGTGCATGAACGTGTCTCCTCCAGGCACTTCATACTGAAGAATCTCAAGCCCTCGCCTTATAGCTTCCCTTTGGATAAAAAAAAATATATATATATATAAATAAAATCAAGAGAAAGTAATTTTATTAGAAGTTTTTTGCTGCTTTGAGATATTCCTATAATACAGCTAGATTATAAGCCCCTTCAATAAATTGCACAGAGTGCATACAAACAACTAAAGGACTGGCAAAAGCAAGATGTTTCAAAAACAGAATTTTGAGATCAGTCAAGCACTCACGGAAGCACAGAACTGGATGTAAGATACAGCATCAGTGTAAATACATTTTAAGAGCGCAGTTCCAGCCCTCCCTCCTCCTAGTATACTGTCAGCAGGGATAAGACTGAATTAAAACAAATGCCAGATATAAACTCTGACAAAATGCAGATGGAATGAGAATTCAAAAGCTGATGGCCCTGTCATGACAATGAGACAAATAAAAACTCATGATTCAAACAGTCTCCAGGACAGCTGGAATCTGGACTTGCCCATTATAAAGACAGAGGCCAAAAGGTATGAAAACAGAATGGGAATGTTAAGCATTTCCTATTCGAGACCAGGGCTGACCAACCTTCTTTCCCATTTATAAGTTCCTTGGGCATAGACTGTTCCCTGGCAATAGGAAGACTTTGATACCATGACTGCCAACGTGTAGCTTCTTACTCGCCAAACAAAAGCCCTTAAACCAAGAGGATCACTTGAGGAAATTAATATTAATCTTCCACAAGCTGATCACTGAAAGACTCTGTTCCTTAGAAAAGTTTTTGGATGTGAATAGAATACAAACAAGACAACTATAGTATGAAACAAATATTCAATAGGCAAGATGGAAATGGAGGAAACAGAAATAGGTAATGCAGACATCGACCTCAGATGTTGTGGAATTTTCTTTTTCTTTTTTTTAAAAGTAAATAAATGAATAACAATGATAGCCTCTCTAAGCTCCTTTTTGCAATGGGGCATTTTGGATGGCATAACCATAATCAGTGAAGAAACAGGCATATATATGGATTGATGGCAAAATTTAAAATTTGGGGTTGGGATGAGGAATGTCCTTAGGGCAAACACATTTTTACCCTTTCGAAGTGTAAAATAAGCTGAAAAGGCACACACGGAAAGCCATGCAGAGAACAGAGGTTTAGGTGAGGGGACATTTTAACACCAGCTTCAACATATTGCCACAGGGTCGCTGTCTACTTTTCACTTGCAAAGAGCAAATCCACCTGGGAAGAGCAAAAAAGGGTGGCTCTGTCACCAAGCTGCAAAACAGGGCCTGACCCAAAGCTCAGCGGAGCCAGGGGAAATCCAAGGCTCCCGGGGGTCTCCAGCTTGGCACGAGGCCCCAGAGCTCCAAGGGGCCAGGGGGTTTCTGGACTGCTCCAAACCCCCTTCCTCTAAGGTGCACACTACAACGGGCACCCTCTCGCACTAGTGGAAACAGCAGCAGAAATGAGGAGGTTGGGCAGAAATTAAGGGAAATACTTAGAAAACAGAAACATGACCAAGACGGGGCTTGGATGTTTGAGTCAAATTAAATACAAAATATCTTGGGGAAAAAAAATGTAGATTTAATTATGAAGGTGGCAGCAAAGATTTTGCTCTGGCCTCATACTTGTCCTTTCCCCTGAATGTTTCTGGTTGACAGCGATGAAGTACTTGCCTGTTTTCAGTTAATTTCATGACCGTGGTGCCTCGTGAGGAAAAAACGATGAACGACATGCGCAGCATTGGACTGAAATAGAAGAACAAGACAGATCGGTGTCACTATCACATTATTGGAGTAGAATTTCATTTGCTATGAAATAATTAATATACATACACACATATGCATATTTATATAGTTGAATTCTCATCCCAAGAGAACTTTACCTTATGAACTTCTCAGCCAGGCTTTCAACAAAAGAATAAATCTCTGTCCAATGGTTTCTGACACTTCCAGACCTGCACACAAAACAGAATTCATGTTCATCTTATTCCACAGTGAAATACCTGTAATTGCTCATTTTTTAAGGTAAGATATTCCAAAGGTGGGTAAGGACACAGACTCTGTGAAGGCCTATGGAGATCAATCATGTTACTCACTTAAGGTTTCTAATGCAACCATGTTTGAAAGTGTTAACAAGAATAATAATCATAACAAAACCACAAGTGGGAGCAGAAATAGGTCCAAAGCAGCTTACTATAAAATTTTAAAGCACGTTTGGTAAATGCGCTCCCATACGGCTTTCTTCTTTTTATAACACAAAAAAAATGTAAATATTTTTTCCAGTTTAATTAATTTTATTTGATTTTGCTAAATCATCTGCTAACAGATTATTTACTTTCCTAGAACACAGCTCTGCTCTTGCAGCCACACAGAAAGTCCTGACTGCTCTACTCTCCCAGCATGCGTGGGTGAATGTTTCCATGAATTACTGCTTGTTTCACAAGAGAAAGCTTTTGAAGTAATTCAGAAGGGAAAGGCCATTCTAATGGCTAACACACTGGACCAGCATTCTGGAAAGTTAATCCCTGGCTCTGTTACAGACTCCTTGAGAAAACTTGGGCAACTCATTTACAGGCACAAACTTAACATGTTTGTGCTCCTATTCCCAATGTATGAAATTGCATTACCAGCATTTCCCATTTCCTTTTTTTTTTTTTCCCTCCCCTTCTCCTCTATTTAGATCTTACATCTTAGGCTCTCTAGTACTTCACAGCAAATGACACTGGGTGGTCCATGTCAAACACTTCCAAGTAATTAAAAAGGCTTCAAAGTCAACGGTTTCAGAGGCCTCCCTTGGGGTCTGCTGTTGCTGACACACAGGATGGAGGAGGTCCCTTCTTTGCCTTTCTGGACGGCAAACTTATACACCCTGTGCCTTCGGCACAAGTAGAGGTGGGCAGAAGGATGAACAAAACCACTTGAGCAGAAGGGTCACAAGGTTTGGAAACAGATTAACTTAAAAGATTCTGCCACATAACCATGGAAATTAGAGGAACCTGAGCTTTCCTCTAAGTGTCCTTAGAAAACGTGCTGTGTAAATGCATGGAAGAAAAAGCAAAAATAAAGAAAATACACAGTGAAAAAGTGAAAATATCGCCCCATATCACAATTCTCACCTCCAGATGGGCTTTTCACATAGCCCTGCCCACACCACTTCCAACTCCAGGTGCCAGGGTACAGAGCCATGCACACAAGCCCACGTGAGCAACGCAGAACGGCCCTGCCTGCCACGCATGGGAGGAGCACAGGGATGAGGAAGGAGAGACACTGACTGCAAAGGGATGCCTGAAGCCTTGCGCAAGGCCGGGCTCGCGCGCCTTCGCTTCTGGGGAACTGGTGAGTCACTCGCAGAAGAAGCCGGTTACCAAAGAGCGATGCAGCCGCTTCGGCAGGGGCAGCGGCGCTGGGGACCGCCCGCGCGGAGCGGCTGCCTCTGTGCGGCCGCGCACCTGCACGGGAGGCATCCGGTGAGACAGGTTCAGATGCTCGTGAGCAGTGCCTGTGAAAAGCAGCAATACGACTGGCAAATCAGCCCCTTTCTCCTCCATAAGGAATAATCCACACATCTATGAGGTACGTACTTTAAGGGCTGCTTTTTCAAAGTGATCCATGGCAGCGCCTAATCTGTAATTCCTCTGGGTTCTTCTGAAAGTCCTACACTGAATCTAAATCAGCTAAACTTATCACTTGAATGGATCCAGGGAAAATCTGTTCATTTAAAGCCCTTGCTACCTGTCCCCTTAGATTTGTCCCTTGCAGTTTCATTCGGAGCTTGCCATTCCCCGTAAGTGCCTCCTCTGCAACCTCCCGTAGCATCACTTCTCCACGTAAAATAGCCACAGCTTCTTACTTGGAAAATGCTGATCTATTTTGGATGTGATACCAAATCTCTATTGCCAACTACAGAGGCACTGATGCAAAGGATGGTAGCAAGGAGTTTCTTTAGAGAGGAACAAATCAGCATTTCCAGTACCTTCTTAGAACTGTCTGGATTATTTTTTCATTCAACTCCTTTATTTTTCTTGGAACATCTAACCCTCAGAAAAGCACAGCTTGCATAACAACAGCCAAGACACTGAAAATTTAAGAAAATCATAAGCCAATAAGTGGCAAAATGAAGACTTTTAGAGTGAAATGCACAGATAACCTTACTACTGTGTATTTCCACATACTCTCACAAGACGGACCACCCTCCTGGAAAGAGAGACCAGCTGAAACTTTTAGAGACAGCTGAAAATAAGTGTAGCTAGAAGGCTAGAGGTTGCAATAAATCCATAGGTGCCCAATTCCAAACAGTTAAGGAAGCTTCTGTCACGTGCAAGTCCTCACGGGGTATCACTGTGCTCTCAAAGACCCATCTCCGCATCGCCAAGCTACAGCTCTGCCAAGCAAAGTTCAACCCACGGAAAGTGGGTCCAAGTAACTGCTAGAAGGAATTCTGCACCCAAATATCACTCACTGCTGGTCTCCCATCTGTCAGACAGAAAAAATAGCTGCTTAAAAATGCCATATAGATGGTGCCAATGAAGTTCAATACTGAATGAACATGCAGTCACTTTCCTCAGTGCCCAGAAGGGTCCCTCAAAATCTTAAATTCCCTTAAATCGCTCCGTGTGAGCTTGTACCTGACCATATTCCAGAACTGAAATCCATACGTACTTTCAGCATCACACAGCATGACTTGCAGAGCAGCTCTGGCGCTTTAGCTGCGTTCATCAGAAGCTCGGTCCCCAAATGCAACACTCCTGTAGACTTCAGAGGACGTCGAGCCTTTCCAACAGTTAGAGGGGATGTAAATCAATCACGGAAAAGTGCTGGGCGTAAAAAAACACTGAGACCCAGTCTTCTACCCTCACCAGTGAGGAGGGGAAGTTATGAACCAGGGAAGTCTTAAATCTCCTGCCCTAGAGACTCAAAGCGGTGGATGCACCAGGTCAGCACATCAGCCCTGCGCAGACAGGACGTTGTCCCAGCTGCAGCTGCCTTGCTGGCTCGCGCTTTAGGGAGTTGCTGCCTTTTTGCAGGCAGCTACCTGGTTCCGCTCCTCACACCAGTCGCGGTGGCAGCCGCCACGCTGACTGCCCTGGGCTCGTCCCGCACCGGTCACGCCGATCCTCCCCGTAGCTCACTGCAAAGCGACCCGCAAGCCGAAGGCCTCTGCGGGTAACAACCCACGGCTCAAAAGCAGGGTAAGGGCCTTCCGCAGGCGGGCGGGAGGATGAGGTTCCAGTCCGCGGAGGTTACGTAACTCTCGTGGCAAGGGAAACGCATGGCAAGAAGCAGCTGCTGCGGGCAGCCAGAAGGGCACAGAAAACGTTTCAGGGATCATTGCTGCTGCCGGTTCCACCGGGGTGAACCTGGAGCAAGTCCAGGGAAACAACACAACTTCCCCACGTTCAGGCCTACGTAATTGGGATCAGAATGAGGCCCAACCAGCGTAAAAAACCCACAGGAGCCATTTGTCGTGCGCACGCTCCCGGCTCCGCCAGCTCCGTCCCTCCTGCCCGGGAGACGGAGAGAGGAGTCAGCAAACCACAGCACGGGGAGGAATGCGCTCCCGGCCGCGGCGGGACCCAGCCCCGGGAAGCAGCTGCCGCTCCCGCTGCCCTTCTCCCGACTTTCGCAGCGCTACCGCTCGATGGAGGGGAGAGGAGGCAGCGAGCGTTCCCGCGGCTGGGAGCTGCAAGGCCCGACGCTGCCCCGGCTCCTTCCAAGTCAGCGGAGCTCCAGGTCAGCGTGAAGGCCGGTGAGCGTGTTGTCAGAGCCACGTCCGCGCCCACCTCGGGCGGTCCATGGCAGCACAAGCGACAGCAAGATGTGGGGCAGGCCGGAGCCCTCGCCACCCAGCCAGCCTCTGGCGGCCGCAGAGGCCAGGCCACCCAGCACAGACGTACAGGGGGTCACTCACAGCCCAGTTACCTGAGCAGGCAAAAAACAGGGGTTTGTTCAAAGGAACCTGCCCCGGGACAGACGCTATTCAAGGTTAGACTCCCTGAGGAACCCTCACGGATCAACAGGGTGCAATGCATATTACGGCCGTGGCGTAGCGGTGACAGTTAGTGCCGCAGTGCTTTCCAGATAGTAAATATTTTTATTACCACACGTACACAGAGAGAAGGCAGCAGGATCCAAAGCCTTTCCTCACTGCTGAATGAGAAAGTAGATGGTGAAAGCCTTAAAGATAAGGGGCTCCCTCTTCTACCTCTCTCCCCCCCACACACACATTTATTTGCTTGTCTCTTACTGATGCAGAAAGACTCACGACCAAAGGCAGCAATTCCAAGGGTGATCCTGGAGCAAGAGGCAAACTTGTCATTATAGTGCATTATTATTTAAGAATTGTGGGATCATTTTGAGTGTGGCGTCAGGGGAATACAACACCCACTGAAATTCTGGGGCCCTGTAAGTTTCTAACCCCTCCCCTTGACTAATGGTGGCCCAGTATAAAGCCCATTGCTCAGAAACAGGGAATGTACTGTTGTTATTTGGAGCAGCTCTTTGTGGCCACGACCACATTGTAGACAGCAGCATTCTTGCACATGGCTAATAACGGCTCTGCAATAAAAGCAAACCCTGGGGCATCTAGTTTGTTGTGGTTTCAGACAGGCATGCACGCGTTCATCCGTCCCTCTGACGCCTTCTTCCGAGGCAGCAGAGCCTCAAAGCGACAAGAACCCTCCTCCCCGAGGAGGGCTCCCTTGCAAGCAGCGAAGGGACCTTCTGTGGGTGATTCATGCAGGCAAGGAAGGGTTGATATTATCTGCTCCAAAGGTAACCAGAAACACAGTCCGAGTCAGCCATCCTGAGACTGTACTTGCTTCACAGTATAAGTACATTAGTGGACATGACAAGGACAGGGGAACAGGAAGGCAAAGATAGAAAAGTCCAGAAGACTGAATACAGATTTCTTTGTCCTAGACCAGCACCCTGAGCACAGGACTCAAAGTCTGTGAATCCAAGAGCTTTTATGACCAAAATCCTCCTTCTTTCAAAGATGGCTTTTCTCCTACAAAAGTACCAACAAATCCTGCAGCAACACAACTGACTTTAGTAAGTCATCCCTCAAGCACGGCCCATTGCTCAGCCTTGGATCTGACCCATCTTGTGTTACAGCTCTTGATATACACAGACACACCAAAGGAGCACATTGCAAAGTGGGAAAAAAAGGGCCAAATAAACAAACAAAGCCAGATCTCCAGGTAAAGCCTTGGAGCTGCTCTCAGCAGCACGAGCCTAGCAGACCCCATCTCTGTGGCCCGATCCTGTCTGAGCAACCATCAGCCCTCAACACTCTTCACAAGGTGCGGCAGATTTCCACATCCCTGAGCTGTGAATAACCCGCAGGAGTCGCTCTGTCTCCTTGCTGCTTGGGATGAAAAGGTTCAGCCCAGCTCGGCCCCGCACGGACTCACGTTGTGCCGCACGCCAGCACCCAGCCTGCAAGCTCGGACACAAAAGTAACAAAACTCTCAGTCACTGGGCGCTGCGAATCCAAATCCAAGCTCCGTGGGGATCTTATGGGTTACCTCCTCGGCTCAAGCCCCAAATAAATCAGATTTAGTTACATGCATAAATAGCCTACAAATGACAAGCTGCCACAGCTGCTTCTTCCCCTGTTAGCTGTATGCATTTTATGTCAAATAAGCACTATCCATTAGCTTTGTGCCATGCTTCACAAAGCTTTTTTTTCTTGGGATAGGAAGGGAAGGAAGATTGGTTTTCCTGAAACTTTTTTTCTGCCAAAAGACAAATCTGGCAGAATAATATCAGACAAAACATAAACAAATAAAAGCTGGTTCCAATAACATAGGTATGTCTGAAACTGAGTAAAAAATTGTTTGAAACATTCCAAAGAATTCTACCTGGTTATAAAAAAAATAAAGAAAAATAACAGCGTTGGCTGCCATATAACCACAACAAAGAAAGACGGATAGGCAAAATCCCAACAGATTTTGTTTTGAAAACAGTAAAGATTATTGCTTGCAGGCATTTGCAGACTATGAAGAGGTGTCATGTAAGTGATGTGGTTAGGTTATAGAGGAGGAAAAAGGCAAGAAAAGGAAGACAGACACAGCCATTTTTTTAAAACAGAAGTGTAGCATAATTAATGCAATCTAATGAACAAGATTGCTACTTTTATTCAGACAGTGAATGGATCCCGGCAGTCTCTAGAGGCAGTTCACCTGCATCGGATCCTAAACGTTAGAATGAACCTAAGCCTGGCTGCAGTAAATGGATAATTCTTGCTTATCAAAAGAGACTTCATCAGTAGCACAGCCAGGAGTAGAAGATGAGGGTTCTCTACAGCAGTGACGTTGGCTGACATGCACGGGCAGCCACCTCGGCGAGCGATGCAGCGCCGCGGGGCAGCTCCCCGCGCGTCGCAGCCGCAGCCGCGCGGCCGTGCCCCGGCGCCCCGCTGCCCTCGCGCTCTGCACCACCACGCTGCCGGCGCGGGGAAAGGCAGAGGCCCATCGGGAAGCCTATGGCCAAACCCCCTCCACGTGGACTTGCTCCCGCTACTGCTTTTAACTCACCGTGCTATTGAGCACTACATTCATTCAGATGTTGCTTTTCTTGCTCTTTTGGGGGGGGGGGAATCGCAAAAGGTGTTTCCAAACAAAAACTCTTTTGTTTGCTTTCAATAAAGGATATTGTGTAGAATCAAAGTATCCAGAGATTAGGACTACAGTGCAGTTACCTTAAAATGATGAAAGCAGTTCAGACTAACAGTTTCTGCAAGACTTTTAATTCCAATCGCTTTCTGGCCTGTACAAAGCAAAGGAGTGAGTTTCAGCCCATTTCCCCCTTCTCTGCCAACACCTGACTCTTCGAGGGGGAAGTTCAGGCAGAAGAACAACAAGCAGGAGATGGGACAGGGCACCTGATCTCCCAATAACCAGCGGCAGTTGTGCTCTTCCCCCCCAGTTCCTACTAGGGACCTTCGCCTCTGCATGGAGGCTCAGTGAGTTAAAAGGTGGCAGCTGCAAAGCAGAGGCCAAACTGGGAGGCTCCGTTCACCACGTGTAGTGGCCTCTTCCCCAGAGCTGCCCGGGGGCAGGGATGCTCCTGGGAGCGCAGGAGGAGAAGTAAGGAGAAGTAATAGAACCGGTGTGAGTGGCAATGCTGCTGTGGGCCCCAGAGACACGAGCCTCCTGAGAAGGGTGCACTAAAAGGTCAGGTGAAGACGAGGACGGGAGAAAGGGTAGGTAGGTCAGCCAAACTTGCTCCCCTCAGAAAACAATGAAGGAAAAAAAAGTTATGAATCACAGCTCTAAAATCAGCCAGGGCCTTACACAAGACATTTGGACTGACATGGTCTGTACCGTGGAAAAAAAAGAAAAGAAAACATTTTCCCAGGGCTGTGCGGCTCATTTTTACTCGAAATACAAATGATTTTTTAGCAAGCGACCCAGCAGGAAAAATGCAAAAATACTTTTGAGAATCTCAAATCCCTCTTTTTCCCTCCCATTTCCCATCCTGCCACACAGTCCAAAAATAATCAAAAGGAGTTTCTGCTTATTTGGTGAATAAGAAATACAGATAGCTCTGCAGCTCAGTTCTGCCATGTCAACCATTGCCAGGAGCAGATCTTCATGGCAGAGTTTGAAAAGCTTTTAAAATATAGGCTTATAATTTTTGCACTGATAAACAATCAGAACGATGCTACCAGGCACTGCTATAATTAGAAAACACTAGAGGTCAGTCATCTTTTTGCTGTGCAAGTACATTTAAACATGATTACAAACAACAGCTGGATGTTAACAACAGCCCTGGGATGAAAGGCAGATATTTACATATTCGAGCACGAAGATGTCACTGCAAGACCAGAATAAAGCCAAGCAATCAAAACGAGGGAAGCAACCAAAGCGAGTGAAAAATACTCAACTAGCAGTTATGCTGAACCATAAGACTATACTTGTTTAAAGGTGAACAGGAGACCTTCGGCATCACATGTGACCAGACCATATGCTCTCAGAGAGATCACCCCATCACCTCAGCTGCAAACAGAACACACTGCTGCTTCAAGGCAATTTTGGAGTTTTCTTTCTCACACAACTTCAGGAGATTTGCTCATTTAAGTGGTCCCAGAATGGCTCTAACACGGCCAGACAATCCCGAGGAGGAGGGTGCCAGGGCACCCTCCCACCCACACTGCTTTTCCCTTACACCCTGCCACCTTCTTGGACATCCAAGGCTTAGTTCCCCTGTTCGGATGCTCCCTATCCCATGGGATTAATATTAAGAGCTGCGGTCAACTTCAGGAAAAGAAAAGAATGGAAGAAGTCTCAGAGTTTCTTCTTCTAACTGCCACCATATATACTATACCAATAACTTCACCAGCAGCTGATCTTTTCCCTCCTGCTGCTGATGCCTGCAGGATTAGATCCCCCCAGACTCTGCCTGGCAGAATGAAAAGGAAAGTCATCCCCCAGTAAAGTCATGACAGTAACACACAGTGCACTTGCACAAAGAGAAAGGTTTGTTGCCTTCTTCCAGTTTCCTCCTCCTGATGTGAGATCACGTCTTTCTATGGGGAAGCAAAGCAGGGAGGATTTAAAATCCCCCTGGTTTACCCAGGCTGACTTTGCAGTCAGGGCCTGCCACTCAGCCAAAGAGAGCACTGCTGGGTCGCAGGACCAAAGCCTGGAGTTTTCACAGAAGCAATACTTCAGTCCCAGGGTAATGAACCTGATTCTGACTGAACGCATCTGACACCACACCAGCAAGACGCCAGGGAAGGGCAGCAATCCCCAAGACATCCTGTGGTGCCTGACGCTGGGTTTTTTCTGGAGATTCTCCACTAGAAATTAGAGGCAGACCTCTTCCCAGATACGCATCAGCACAAATCTAATTCTAAAATATGCATCCACGCTTTTTCAAATTTGATCAGCTGCTTCTAACTGGCTTCTTGCCTTCTGCCTATCAGAAATACCCTGACCCTTCTGAACACAAATGGTTATCTGAGTCCTTCCAACGAACAATCCCAAGATCTAGAGTCGACCCACTACATCAGCACTCCCTGCCACCTGAGAGCCTCCCTGTGCCATGCCGGAGGTCACACAGAACGCCACCTCTGCCAGCAAGCACACCTAAGTGCCATCTGCATGCTGGTACAGCAGACGGCATGGGACCTACGGATCATAAGATCCAGCACTCCAGTATTACCCATAGGGTAATACTGTAATGCAATCAATCTCACTGAGGACAAAAGCAGTTTTGCCACTGCATTGCTACTGCCTTTCAGTAGGAACAAAGTGGAGTCTAAAAGCATCTAAAGGTCCAAACAAATTCTACTGCAGCTTTCTTACTGGAGTTCCTCTTTGAGCCCCGTGGAGGTTTGTTAACACTCAGTTTGTGACTGAAGTCAAAGAATCTTCCCACTGCAGTTCTGCTTTTAAGTGTAGCCTTTTACATCAACCATAATCAGGATCGGTCTGCAGTGAGGTCAACATGCAGAGTAGACAGTACCCAAACCAAGGTACTAGATCTGTAGCCAGCTTTAAAAAAAAAAAAAAAAAAGATTTTATATCCACAATGCTGAAGAACTTACCACACAGCTTCCTATTCCTTCATATAACAGTAACTTTGAGCAGATCATTCTCTTCTCTGCCCAGTTTACCCAAACGTGACACAACTAATGACAGTAACGGTCATTAAAGTGATTTGCAATCGGCAGATGAAAACTACCACAAAAGTGCTGCGTTACAGTTTCTGGAGGTACACAATGACATTTTAAATACAGAAATCATACAGTAAAAAACAGATACTGTGGCACAGAAACAACGCTTATCACCGTCACCATTTATTCATTTTTACTACAAACCTAACACAGGGAGCGGCCCTAACAACCGTTTAGGTCAGGGCCAGGTATGAATGCGAGCACCTAACACTGGTCCTTTGCAGAGCTGCTTCTGGGCATGAAGAGGCCTTCACAAAGAAGTCTGAGCGGAGAGAAAAACAAACAAACCAAAGCCACCACACAGCGTGCACAAGTGCATCTCCAGAAGGGCAGAATGCCTCAGGTCTCCTTCGAATCCTCCAGCTCTCAAAACAGGACAACCAGGAATGGCACTTTTTTCTCCTTCTCCGGGAAGGGAAGGCACGGAGGCCGGCACGAGGGGGCCCGACTGCCTCTCGCAGGCTGTGCAGGGGGCCTGATGGAACCGCAGCCTTCCCAGCTGGGATATGGGAACAGTGCAGGCCTATACCTGGTTTTGGGCAGGAGCAACAAAGAAAAGGCTCAATCCCTCATAATCCCATCTAATGCATTACCCAGGATACGCTGGATAACACCATGATCGCACTGACCGCACGTGGGAGGCTAACAATTTCCTCAAGTTTAACCCCTGGTTGCCAGCCCAGGTTCAAGCACCAGGAGATCCAGAAATTTTGCCTGCTGAGAAGTACTTGTGGCTCTACCAGTTTACCACTGACTTTGCTAACGCTTGCTCTAACATGTCTACAAATGTGAGCTTAACCATGCCCTGGGGCCATATCTAAGTTAGGGTAATGTGGTTTAGAAAAAACAGAAGAAGAAGAAAAAAAAAAAGCTGTTTGCCAGCATATTTTAACAGACAAGTCTCAAGCACAGGTTTAGGCAATTCTGAAGAAGCTAACCAGAATTAACAGGTTTCCTGAAGCCTTGCAGTGAGCCTGCAAAGCACCAAGCGCTGCATGCGGCCAGCGCAGCGCGAGCCCCGGCTGCACGAGCCCAAGCCCGGCCCGGCTGAGCTGCGCTTGGAGCCCGGTTTTACAGCCGCTGCCAGCGCGGGGGGCCCCGACGCCCCCCGGGACAGCGCGAAGGCGGCGGCGGCGCCGCGTGTCGCGATGGGCACCGGGGGGCGACCTCGCTGCCGCGGCGAGGGGGCACTGAAGGGTGAATAAACGTTTGTAAATGTGACTGTCACTTACTTATCCAAGACGAAGTAGAGATCAAAGGCTCCGTGGCAGGAGCGCTGCTCTTCTCGCTCTTCCTCCTCCTCGGCGCGGGCGCAGCAAGCGAAGCTCGCGGCCGCCAGCAAGAAGCAGCACAAAAAAGCCGCTTTCTCCGCGCTGCTCCCGCAACTCGCCATTTTTTTTTTTTTTTCTCCCTTCCTTAAATCTTCCTCCTCCCCCAATCTCTTCCTCTCCCGGCAGACTTTACAGCCTCTTCGGAAGCGCCAAGGAGGAGGGAAAAAAAAAATGAAAAAAGAAAAAAAGGAAAAGAAAAGGGCTGCCCGAGCGCGGCTCCCTGCTCAGCGCCGCAGGCTCCGGGCGGGCTCGGGGCGGGGGCAGCGCTCGGGGCTGGGCCCGGGCGGAGGCCCCCGGCGCCCCGTGCCCATGTCCCGC
>VZSV01000048.1:4513469-4562568 GCA_013398735.1 Nothocercus julius | reverse complement strand
GCCCCGACGGGCGGCCCGGCAGCCCGCGCGCCCCGTTAGCACCCGCGTGCGGCTAAGCTTTGGGGAGCTTTCCTGAAACACCCCGCGCTCACGGGTAGTTCGGATAACGCGGTCCATATTGCGCAGCGGGAATTTCTACTGGTGCAGTTAGAAACCGCGTTTGCTGTCATTTAAAAATGCCACAGCGGTCACTACATTTGCAGATGCTGCCAGGAAAAGGTTTCCACTGCAGTGAAGTTCAGTAGAAGTGTTTGAAGCGTTTTAATGTCTTTATTCTGAAATCAAACAGGTACTAGTCGAATGATCTAGCCATAATCTAGATGGAAGGCATGACTTTTAAATAGCTACCTATTTTAATATAGTTCTTAAAGAAAAACAGTTGCAGTCAAATATTAAATTCAGTGTTCTAAGATTAATTGCTGCTTGTGGGCTATTCCTTATTTCCAGCTATTAAAAAATGATAAATGTGGTACTCAACTACTGATGATCATTTTAAAATATAGTTGATACTGGAGAGGGGTATTAATTTTGGCAATTGGAAGACAGGGAGATAAAAAAACAAGATTTTTTTTTTTCATTTTCCTACAATTCCATACTCCAGTATTCCATACTTCAATTTCCAAATAGTTCTTTAATTATGTGTAAAGAATGGGATTTGAGAATCTTCCAGTATTTCAAAGCAAAGCAGAGCCACTTTGTACAACTCCTCTAGAGAAACATTATCTTATAAAAAAGAATTACCTTTATTTCCATATAAATGTTAAGTCAAACTATTACTTGAATACTTGAACTTCTTATATCTGAATGCAGTTAAACCAGATGAGAAAATAAATTTTAAAATCCATATAAAGTATGTGGCTTGCTTAGAATGTTATAGGTATTTTCAGGTCTGTGATGCTGTGAACCAGTTAATGTAATTTTCTTGCAGCACAGCCATATGTTACTTGCAAAATGATATTAGTAAGTACCAGGTCAGAGAGATCTGTTCAGCGAGAACAGTTTTATTAGAAAACGAATTATTTTATGTCAGACCTGTTTTAATTTACAAAACATACTTTCTGTTAGAAGATTTTTTTTGCTTCATTGTAGTATAAAATCAGTAGTTTGTTTTCACCCCACTTTCAAATTACATAGGGCTATTCAACACAGTTACTTGTGTTAGTTGGCATTATTTAATGTTTAGCATTAATATAAAAACATTCATGTAAGTTAATGTTTCTTAATACTTTTGGAAAAATCTCTAGTATTAGCCATGGGAAAGCGAGGGCTGTCAGTCTTGAAATATCCTTCTTCAAATACATAAGCTTTTGCATCCTTTGAAGCTTATCATGTGTATCTATACCCATATGCATAATTATGAATGTGTCTGTGTGTATATATACACATGCATATATATATATGTACACACATGCAAATATACATATGCCTGTATGAAAGAAATGTTTGAACAGCCTTTTTTTTCTTTAAATCAAGAGCTACCAAAAATAAATAGCAGGACTGTTAAATGCAAAAATATCCTATATATCTTAAAAAAAAAAAAAAGAAATCGATCAGATAATTTCAAAAAAGGAGAGATCAGTCTGAGTTAGATGAATATGAAGGAGAAATTATTTGTGACTGTTTTCCCTAGTTAGGAATTTTGCCTCTGTCTAACTGTGTCTGGATCATGGGCTGTTTGGCTAGTTGTTTTTCACTTTGCTGTGTGTGGTTGTAGGGAGTGGTGATTTTTGTCAGCCTGCATGTGTATGAGAATGAACAAACGCTCCAATCTATGCAAGAACAAGAGCCTTAGCGCTGGGTGTGCTGTTCTTAGCAACCCTTCCCATGCCCACTTTGGGCCTTTGGTGCTTTGAAGATGAAGAGGGAGAGAAGGGGCTGCTTTTCATGCAGGCAGGATGCTCACCCAGCCCATGGCACTTCGGCCGCAGCCGGCTCCGGAGCCGCGGGCTGGCCACCTAGGGAGATGGAGGGGACATTCTGTGGATTGCACAGCTGCACTGGGAGCAAAGCAGCCAGCCCTGGGACAGCACGTTGACGAGCTCAGCGTGGTGCCTGGGCAGCACTGGAGCAAGGGGCAGTGCTGGGCTCAGCAGCTCGGCCTGGCAGGACAGGTACACCAGCACTGCTGCCTGCTCAGACAGGAGGAAAAAACTACTGTGGCCAGGGGCTTGTGTCTCCTCTAATTACATGAATCAAACTAGGGTTTTGCTGTAAATGGGTCCACATGTATGCATCACAAGAAACTTTCTTGCACTCCATTGGCAGGTGATAAGTTTGCACAATTCTCTTGCCTCCAAACAAAGAATTTTGCTGCTTTAAAATGCATATATTTGGTGCATGCTCTTAATGGGTGGGAGAAAAGTAAAGGAATTTTTGCATCTGCTTTCTCTCCTCTTGATTTTCACTGTAAAATTCAAGATTCCAGTGGCATTTTTTGAACATTATATTTATTTCTAAAGGATGATCAACATCATGACAGTGGTGACTCTAGAATATGAAATACCATACAATGCACGTACTGTGCAACTGAAATTGTGTTAATTTTGTGACATCCACAGTCTGTTGATATGACAAAATCCTCAGACCAGGCTAGAGAATTATGACATACTCCCTTTATTCCATAGGAACCCTATTTTTAGGTCTTAATACTTCAAAACACAAGAGCAGAAGTGTTAGATAAAGGTAATGATTCCATTAGACAGAATTGCTGTGGGTCACTGA
This sequence comes from Nothocercus julius, assembly GCA_013398735.1. NCBI lineage: Eukaryota > Metazoa > Chordata > Aves > Tinamiformes > Tinamidae > Nothocercus > Nothocercus julius. The sequence goes on along the minus strand of VZSV01000048.1, from coordinate 4,559,847 downwards.
AGAGTTAGCTCTTAAGTAGCACCCTGCACACACAGATTTGGTCTTTAAAAAACAACAGGGTAGAGCTATAGCCAACTGTTCCCTTATCCACAGATGAATTATCTGACTTTGGAATGAACTGGACCCTGATGGATAACACTAGTTTACACATTGACTCTAATGCAGTGCCAGGCAAAAGTAATAATTCTGCATCTGAGGCCAACCAAGTGGAGAGAATTAGTGACATTTTATGTAACATGGACCCAAATTCCTAGACCTAGTCCCTCTGGTTCAGGGATTTTATCCTTTCTAATCATGATTTACCACTGCTCTTTGTCCAGGCTGAAACATCAAGGTTGCTCAATGCCTGCACTTCATTTCATGTATCCAGAGGATTAAGAGGTGTGGGACAGGGACATGAATGATTCTGTGCACAGTCAGTTCATGCTCAAAGCTGTAATCTCCAATTTCCTACAAGCTCTGCTAGGTCAAAGAAGGCTCCATGTGGAGCTGTGCAGATACTGTGGCATCACATACCACAGCAAATCCGTATTTAGTTTCCCTGATACGTGAGATAGTCATTCCACTCCTACCTACTCCATAAGCCATCATGGAAGATAAGATACTGGCAGTAGATATGACAGTTCACGGTGTAATTTTCCAAACAACTTAGGAAAATCAGACACTGAGTTCCCATTTGAAAGTCAGGAGGAATAGGGTACATTACTTTCTTGTTCAGATCTCAGTTATTTCCTCATCAAGTTAGGTCTGATGCTAAAGCGCAGACATTTCATTCCTGGGTCTCAGATAAAGAACGGAAATTCAATACTTATGAAGGTTTTGGAATCATAGACACAATGTGCATCAACTGCAGAGTGGCAGCTCTGCATACCTGTGGGCAACTGCCTGGTATCAGAGGAGACCTCACTGCAGCTGTCCCTGTCCTCAGAGGAAGGAGGACTTCACAGAAGCTTTTCTTTTAGTCTGCACCTCCAAATGGCCCCTGTATTTCACAAGACTTGCTTAAGGCAGATGTAGTGCTTGAGGTATTTGCTGATTTCCAAGAAGCGATTTTAGGTCTGTCTTCTTCATTATTGCCACTGAAGTTTGAGAGACTGTTCATAATAAAAAGATTTGGCAGCTTCATGATTCACTAGGCTGGGTATCCAGCCAAGATATAATGATGGTTCATCAAAAGCTGTCAGCTTGCATTGCATGCACTGTGGATTTCAGGTGAAGACAGTCTGAAGACCACAAAGCCTTAACTTGTTAGCTCTGGAGGATCGCTCTCTGAAGAAGTCATGGTGATACAAGCATAAACCTGAGCAGCCCAGAAGCTCTGATTTACAGTAAAACCTTCAGATGGGGCCCACACGCCAGAAGAGGCCAGTTTTTGCAACCTCAGAGTAGACACGAAGCTCTTTTTAGGGGATGCATGAGACAGTGATTTTTCCCTGTTTCTAGCTACTGTTTTTAAAAGGACTTGCCAAACCAGAGTTGTGCAGCTGCTGCCAAGGAAGGTATGAAGGGAACCTCGGGCTAGCTGAAACGCCAAGGGAAAAAACACATTTGCATGCCATTTTTCATCAAGTTCACTCCCAATTTATTTGGGATCATATATTGGCACTAATGGGCTTTCTTTGGAGCTCCCGATCCCTTTCTCCTCTTGAATCCAAATTTGCTGCCGCATCAGGAGGGAGAAATACAGCCTATGGGCTCTTTCTGAAAGGTGAACTGGGGCTCAGCTTGAAATTCAGAAATAAATAACACATAATTAGTTTTCTTTCTAAAAATTAGCAGCAGTTCTTCCCTCTCAAGGTACTACTAGACCCTTACGTACTCTGCTTGGAGTACGACTTGACTGGGAGAGATGGACAAGCCTTCAACTGACTCTGTTCAACTCAAGTTGTCTGGGAATGGCAACACATGGCTCAATTCCCTGTCTTCTCCACATACACTTGTGCGTTTCTGGTCACGTACATGGGCTTTTCAAGAACATAACGATATGAAGGAACCACTTCAAGCCTGAAAGGAACAGTTCACAGACCTCGGTCCAAACTGAAGCACAGCACAAAAACTTTATCTTGCAGTAGCAGTGACCTAAAGGAGATATCTTGTTTGGACCTTCCCTGCTTTAAAAGAACCCACTCAGCTTGCAATTTAAAGGATTTAGGGAACAGGTTACTTCTTCCCTCCTCCCTCCCCAGGATTTCAGAGGTTTATTTTATAACAAGAATTCTCCATCCATTTCTTTCAACTTCCTATCTTTACATTTTAGCTGGGTTTCTTTGCAGTACATAACTTGAATAAAAAGAGGAGAAAAAAAATCTTCACACAAGAGAAGAAAAGCATATAAGTTAAGAACTGGATCTTCTTGCCTTTCTGCCTCTAATTCTCCTGAAGTTTCCTTCATGCATAAGAATCTTTGCTTCCTTATAGCAACTGAGAATAATAAACGCTGCAGACAGAAGTGTTCTGTCTGCATCAACTCGGCTCCTTTACTAGCTGTAGTTTATTGCATATGACACTGCACGTCTGATCAGGGATTCTTCAGTCCAACAGACCTCCTATTGAAATCACAGGGAGTTTTGGCAGTGGCCACAAGAGTGCATTAGCACGAAGTCACAGGTTATGTGCTTCAGGGTAAACACTGTCACACATTTGACTACAGAGGAACAAGTTAAAAGGTAAAAGAAATGATGGTTCCCATGTTTATTTTTTTCCCCCAGTACTGTTGGCATTGACAAGTGAAGGGCTATGCTCTTTAAACTAATCCTTGATCTGAAAAAAGGCAGGAGTAGGTAGGTGAATGGTCACACACGATCATGACAGACCAGGATGATGCTTCTCAGGGTTAAACACGCAGCAGTTTGAATAACTTGTGAGGTTCCCCCCGAAGTAGAATAATTGCTTTGAAAGGAGTATCATTGTATAAAATTAAGCCATGATTAAAATGGAATGTGAAGATGAAAATGAAGCTATTACATATTTAATCAAATTAAGATAAGCAAATTTTATTACTCCTTTCCATTTACAAATTTAAGGTGCTGAGCTAGCCCTAAGATTTAGCATTAGAACTAGCACTAGTATTAAGTTCTGACTAAAAAGTTTCCCCTATTGCCAAGGTGTTTCAGTTGTTTTCTTCCCACTGTCAAAGTTGATCATAACATTAAGCAGACCTACAAGCCTCTTATCACCACCAAAAAGTGAAGAGCACTGTCAACATTGTCACAGAGACAAGGAGAATTGGTCCAAATCCTAAGAAAATAGAAGAGTCCTTGCTCAGTTTGGTCTTTCTACATAGGGCATTTCCAGACATTTCTTAGGAGAGCTTGCAGTGACATCTGAAGGCCATATAGTATAAAACCAGAGATCTGAAAATTAACTGAGGATTGTTCCAGTGCCCTTCTCTCACTCCCCTTCTCTAGAAATACCCCTCCTCACATCAGAGCTGCCTGAAGAGAAAGGAGAAAAAAAAAAAAAAAAAAAAAAGGGGAGAAAAAAGAGTAGGAGATCTGCAGGATTCTAGTTTGAAAGAGCTTTTTTTTTTTTTTTTTTTTTTGCAACTGAGCTACTTCTTAACAGGCACAGTGGACTTGGGCTGTCAGGTGGGAGAGGTACACGCAGAAATGCCCTGACAGCAGGGAGGTTTGGCCTTTCTGAACCAAGCAGATTTGCCTTCCAGCCACCAGTCAGGCTGAGGCACCTGGGCCAGCAGTTGGAGCTAAAAAGCAGCCCCAGGGCAGGGAACAGGTTTTATACAACTAGAGATGCAGACCCTAGCCCACCTAATAGGAACTCCAGCTTTCCTAGCTTGTTTCAGGGAATCCTGGTGTGATCCAGGGCAGCTGAAGAACCTGAAATTCAAGGTTTTGATGGAACACAAGCAGAAGGATGGGGGGCAGAAAAACTAGGTATCAACTATTCCCACCTCCTGTAATCTTGATGAAAGGAGGGACAAGTTTTTAACTTTGCTTGCATTATCTGCTTGGTTTGCAAAGCCACTTGTAAGCATGTGACCAAAAGGGCCAACTAATGCACATTCTTTCTTTCTGAAAAGCTCCTGAGAGAGGGGTCAGTTCTTCCAGTACTTGCATAAAAGAAGCACCTGGAGACTTCAAGCAGGCTTTGCATTAGACTCTCTTGCTAAATGTGCCAATACCTTCCTGCCAAACTTTAGGAATATTGCTTCCATGATAAAGATCTTCTGGGCCAAACTGAGATATCATCCCTCTGAAACTCACACACATGCATATTGAACATGTACTCACGGGCAAGCTAAGTAGTCTCTTACATGGCCAAAAGGCACACTAATTCCACAGGGACTACTGGTCTTCATGGAGAGGCATGGAAAACCTGATTGTGCTTTAATCGGGCTGCCCTATTAACTGCACGTATCCACCAAGGCCTTCTGAAGAGCTACCCATGGAGAGGGGTCAGCCGAAGTACTGGAGCTCTGTCCTGAAAGGAGGCTGCTGGTTATGTGCTACATCCTAACGAAGTGTAGCCGGTGCTGGGGCTGAGGGAGGGGGTCCTAAAACTTCTCGATTAAGGGGAGCAAAACCGACCTCAAGTCTCATAGTTCACACTGTAAGAGATTAGGCATAGACTATTCCAAAATGATCAGCCTGAACTCATTTCACTAGCAATTCATGTGTTGCTTCTGGAAGCAAGAAGGCTGGGAGCAATTGTGGTGAATTCACACCACATGCTGGTGTGAATTCATTTCTGTGCTGGTTGATGAAACATCCCCAGCTGCATAATCCCTAGGAAGCTGCCTGCCTATAAACTTGCTGTTTGTCAGATCTGTCACACATCTCAGAAATTAATATGCAAAATCCATCACTCAGGGACATGGTATATGTGTATCAGATACTCTTAGAGGGATGAAGAGCCTATGAAACAGCAAACCCCTAAACCCATCCATATGAAAAATTTGGATCTGTGACAGATAGAATATGGAGAATACCCATCATCTAACAGGTGATCTGAGTCTAATGCACTCCTAATACACTATAAATATTGATTTTATTTCACCCTTTCAGAGGTGGGTGCCCAAAGGGATAGGAACTGCTTATGCAAAACATGAGAACAGAGCAGGATTATTTTGCATAGGAGCTCATGTCTCCGGGAGGCAACGGCACTCCCAGCGCTGGTGGTTTGAGGCAAACATTTCATTGCCTGTGTGATACAGAGCTGAAGATATGACCTTCACAGAGGCATGTGACAGATTTCTGTAAACTTAGCTATACCGTAGGAGTGAATTAGATGTGCAAGACAGCTAGGGGACCTTTAAGAAACCAAAATAGGATTTAGTTTTCCTTAAGCAAATCAGGTAAGCCAAAGATGGAAATCAGTAAGCTAAGACAGATGTAGTTCTACTGTAGTGTGTCTGTACCTGTAAGACAAATGGAATTGCATCAATTTAAAAAAAAAAAAAAAAAAAAAAAAAAAAAAAAAAAAAAAAAAAAAAAAAAAAAACCACCAACAACAACAAAAAAAACCCCACACAGTTAGAACAAAGGGAGGTAGTTCCCTTGCTCACTCTGTCCCACTCCTGTGTCCTGAACAGAAGCTTTGAGATATTGAGCAGTTCTCTTCACAGTGCAACCAGACAGGGTAATATCCTCTAAATACAGCAACAACCCCATCTCTTCAGGCAGCTTCTTGTTAAAGCTCTGGCATGAAGCCTCTGCTGTTGCTGTGAGCAGAAGACCCCTTCACACAAAAATACAAAACTACCTTTCCACTTCTGATTTTAACTTGTTTGAAGAAAATGAACAACAGAAGCAACTACATCCTGCATTTACTTTAGAAGGGGAAAAGAATTGCTTTGATACCACCAGTGAAAATATGAACTCTACAAATGAAATTATGTCACTGGGAAAGTTTGAAGCGCTTGACCTGATAGTAGCAGAAAACAGCCATGGGGATGTCTAGGTCACTGAAAGAATGGATTGCAACTGTAGGTACTTTGGTGAGGGGAGAGAGCACCTAACTGGGTAAGCACTGGAGAAGCTGCTGTTCGCAGGGCAGGCTAAGAGCAAGAAGCAGAGTGGTGGGTTCAGCTTGGGAACGTAACATCTGAAACATCAGTCAGTGGAAACCATGTAATTCTAAGCTTTAGCAGGTATAAGTATGCTAGGAAGACAGAGACAAAAGTAGTTGAGTATACTGTAAGAGCCGTAGGTCTGATAGGAAGTTGAGCTAAGGGAGATGAAGTTCTGCTACTGACCTCAGGAGTTTCTGGAAGTGTAGGGAAAAAAAAAAAAAAAAAAAACATTTTGGCAAAGTCTTGGAGAATTCATTGTTACGATCATGTTCTCTGTGTTTAGCTCACTATGAAGAGAGTGAGCAATTCACCTACTTCATTCTGTCAGAGGAAAATGCCAACCATTTTAGTACATCTTGGGCAACCTCCTGCCCATCCACTGTTAAGAGTTACTCCTGCAAAGCATCACTGATGTGAACACATCACTGGACTTACTAGAGGAAAAGCACAGGGTGGATTTAGGCTTGGGACAACACTAGGCTTCCCTAAGCCTTCCTGAAATGGCATCTTTGTATGTCTTCTGACACTACCATTGCCACCTGCAGCAAGTGCTTTCACTGATACTCCTCTCTTGGCCTTGCTGACCTTCTTTACATTAGCAGCTCTTCATGCAGCAAAAGCAAGAGCTGCAGGAAATCTTCAAGTTGCTTTTGCTTTATCATCATATTTGAAGTGCACCCTTTGGCTTCTCATTTTTATGTATGCCTTTAAAAAAGGGAAGTCTTCATTGAAAAGGTCACCAAAAAGTGAAATCTAGCTGCAGGTGAGTAAGACAAAGGTAAAATCTGTGTTGTTTAGCTTATAAGAAAGGGTGCCATACTAACTGGTAAGTCTTTTAACAGCAACAACATTTTTAAAAATAATATGTAGGTACTTACATAATATTTATCTCCTCTTCCTCTCTTACTCCTATCTCCCTTCAGTTCCTCTGCTGAGTTTCCTTTTCCCCACCAGAGGATTCAGAAGATAAATCAGATCAGGTCCTCTCTCCTCTCAAATAATTTTTCAAGACTCACTCCTTACTTTCAACTCAGCCCATATTTGAGCTCTTCAGGGAGAGTATAGCTAAGACAGTACAGCTCTTAAATATCAGGAAATTCTCTACCATCAGCTGTGTAGAAAGCAGGACAGCAGAAAGCTGTGGGTGAACCTACATTTTGCAAAAGAGACCTCTCAAAAAACCAGCACCTGTGGAGGCGAGCACCATATTCCACCTGAGCAGCGAGGGAACAGAGACTGCATTGCTCACAGAAGATCACTGCAATTAGTAATTATTATTAGTGACGAATGCCGGGCAGGTGCTCTGGAGCTGTGGTGCTGCAGCAAGCAACAGCACAGGGACGCGTCCCGCCGTCACTTTGTCTCAGGCCGGATGCTGTGTTATGCTGAGCTGTTACACTAGGTGGTGCATGGGACAAATCATTTCACCTGTCAATAGCCGGAGAGTTGCTAAAAGTTTCTGACACGAGGCTTACTGTAACAAGCCCATTTGTGTGTTTACACAGTGCGTCATTTTTTGCAGTTCTTCACAAGTCCCATCCTTCTGTGCAAGAGAGGGATGCAGCCGTAGCTGTCACTGTGAGACTCTGGCATTTATTTCTGCAGATTTGGGGAATTTCTGTTTTTCCATCACTGATTGTAAACTAATTCACAAATTACTTAGAAACAAGCAAGCAATAAAGGCAGATAGAGTCAGAGGGAGGCTTGGACTGGCATGCAGGAAAATGTGTTATTCAGGAACACTGGGGTTCCTATTCAGGAACAGCTGGTACTCCTTATTAGGCTCCATTTCCCCCTGATCCATCGATCTAGAAGGATGCAGTGGAACTGAAGGTGTGTGGGCGCCCATCCCGCCTCTGGGAAGAGGCGCCTGCCGTGGGGCAGCGCTGCTAACGAGGCGGCGGCGCTCCCCTTGCCCTGCGCAGAAGAGGCCATAGCCCTGCGGGCACCTCTGTGGGACAGCGAACAGCAGGGAGATCCTGTGTCGGGGGCGTTATTTCCTGCCCTGGCCTTGGGAAGTATTCCTGATTGTGCCCATCCACGCTCATGATGCAGGGAAGGGGGGCAGGCAGCATACCTAGCAAGGCACACATGGTTGGGGCTCAGCGAAGCTGTGCAGGCGGCTCTCTGGGAGCCAGTGGTTCCAAAACCCACCGTGCAGAAATCAGAAGGAGTGGGGCAGCAGAGCTGGAGCCTGGTCTGCCCTTGGTGAATCTTGGCTGGGGACGTACGGAATGGCAGAAGTCACTAGGTGGTGCTGATACACATAATGCACATGCATTTGCAGCCCACTTGCAGTCTGCGGAAGAAATGCTCCTGACAGCCCTTCCAAAGAGCGGGAAATAGAGGCAGGCACTAGGCACCAGCCTGGTGTGCGTTTAGCTTCCTTGGACCCTGCTACCTGGAGCAAGAGGCTGGCGGCAAGCAGGGAGCGCCCACCCCTTTTCTAAAACAAATATATGCGCTTAAATCCAGCATTCGTGACTTCTTTCTCATTGTGAATTCAGCCTCGGGGCCCTCAGGATTAGCACCCACCTAGCCAAGGGGCAACACGCTACTAGTTTGCACGTAGAAATTAGGATTTTTTTTTAAATGCATTTAACCACTGTAGATGCCAACTTTATAATTTTATTTTATATTGGGTTGGAGTTTTCATTTTTGGTACTATTTACAAATAATTATGAGTCTACTGTTTCTATTTATTAAGGTCGGTATAGTTTGAGTGGAAACACGCATATATGTAAATATGTTCTATATATTTACGTAAACATATATTGTATGAATATATACACACATATACAAGCCATCATTTTGTTCTCACACCTGTAAGAACTTTAGGAGATTAATCGTAATCATGCAATTAAATTCATTATTAATAGAAAGCCCTGGCCATTTTATCCTCCTCTCAGGTACTAATCCCTAGCAAGCCTTCTGACCTTTTTATAGCCTTTCTTTTGCCCACCATGCTTTTTCTTGCTTGTCTGTTTTAGGTCTTTTTCTTTCAGAGGTTTATTACTTACTGCCTGTAAGTAACCATGAATATTTTCAGGGTCGGGACTTGGACCTTGCCTAGTAGAGGAAGTTATACAGAATTAATTGCACTGATTTAAAAACAGATTTAGTTAAACAGTGCAAGTCTCCTGAGCACTTTATATCATTTCAGTTTAAGTCATGAATCATAGAGTAACAAATCAATTCTGTTGGCAGAGAATGAGAAAGATTAGACTGGATCTTCAGCCCCTCTATCTCAGTATTTATTAGGCTAAGGCCTCTTCAGGGCTTGTTGCTGTTCTCTTTAATTTTCTCTGCCTAATGGACCTGATCCAGCTCTGGATGACATAAATGAGGGTTTTTCCATGACCTCCAGCTGGGAGCTGGAGATGGCTAAATCTTTATTAAAGACCCAGAGATGCTTAGAATGACAAATAACTCAAACCTGCCTCCTCACTGCATGCAGAGTTCCCAGACTGAGTCCCACAATACCGTTGAGATCTTCTCTGCCCTGAATAATGTTATATTATTTTACATGATAAAGGCAAAATAAACAACCACTAGCAACACCTGCTAAGTACAGCAACTTCTACCGATATTATGCAGGAAGTATCATCATGGAATGAGTCACAATATGACTAACAACAACAGATAAGTAAGATCTCACATAAATATTGAGTTGGGATGAAATTACCTTTTATCACTCCACAGAGATTTTGTGGGGTCAGGCTGAATAGACTCTGGGCTCAGGGTATTCCTGGTTTTATAACTGCCTAACAAAAACATAGATTGATGTTGCCATGCTAAATCAAAATGCATTGCTATTTTTATTTTCCTTCTCCACCATCTTTCACATCCCTACAAATCACTGAAAATACATAAGAAGAATACCTGGGAACATGCTAAGCAAGACTATTCTGACTTCCACTCATTGCAAATTCTGCTTATTGTGCCCAAAGCTTCTTGTTCATGGCCAAACACTGTAGAAGTGGCTCAACTCTTAAGTATTGGACTGCTCCAGAAAAGAGTATTTGACTTGTTTACAAACCTAAGCCTTGGTTTAGTGCAAAGTCAGATTTCTCTTTCTGAACTGAATGTTAAGAAAACTGTGAACTCCATAACCAGCAACATCAATTGCTCTAACAATTCACCCACAGTTACAGAATGTCTTTTTATTGTAAGTAGTTTTGCCTCTTGGCATTTCCATCTGTATCCCAACTGTGATTTCTCTTTTATTTTACAGGTTTACGATGGAACTTACATCCTTGCCTAAATTCCTTTGGACAAGTGACAACAAACTTCTGCATCACCATTTTCCGGACATATTTGCTACTGTTCATACCACACAAGACATTCCCAAAGAAGTCATTTTTGGACCATGCCTGCTCCAGAACACCCTCTTGGACACTGTAGCTTCTATTGCTCTCAAATGTTCTGATAGAAGGAACATCCATTATGTATTTAAGGTAAGGGAACACATCTTTTAATGTTAGTCCTTTTAGAAAGGGCTATGTCCTCCCTCAGCAGCTAACATTGTCAAGGGGTAAATTTTTGTTTTGTTCAGCACAACTAACAGCTCCTTCAAAAGAGAGAAGTAGCCCAGGACGTTTCAGATTTATGAGCTGTAGATTTGAGGGATCTCATTGGGAACTCTTTCCTTTCCAGGAAGAATGTGAAGTCTTACTTCTGTGCTGACGGTTGATGACCTGCTCCAGTGTTGACAAGAAAAAGGAGGAAAGGGGGCAAATAGTTTAGGATCTTCATGTCCTGTTTCATCCTTACAACCAAGGGACAAAGAAGGCTTAAAATGAGGTGTTCTGGGAGATCAGAGAGGCAAGAGAGTGGCATTGCACTGTTACATGCAGGGAGTGCATATACAGCATTTGCAGGCAGATCTCAGCAAGCATTAATACAATTTTCTCAGTTATCCTTAAGATTGAAATGAAAGGAACAGGGATTTCAGAGCAGGTTGCATGAACTGTGTAAGATACCGGCAATCAAACAATTGGCAACTGGTCCACACAGTTGTTAGGCAGCCACAACTTACTGCTCTTAGTACATGGACTTGCTAAAGTGACTTCAGACATGTCTATCTGTGTGCAGGTCCTCTTTGCAGTTGCTGTGGATGAAGCCATAGAGATAGGTCTGCAGAGCAAAAGGAATCAGCAGGCAGGGAAAGCCAGAAGTCCCAGGACGGTGATGGAGTGAGTGCAGGCTGTTAACTTTCTCCAACTCTGGTTCCCAAGCTTTCTGTTTTCCGAAGCAATACAATCTCTAGCCATAACATTTTGATTTCAACAATGTGTATTTTTCCTAGTGATGCTAACTTATTCTTCTGGGTATAGGAGTGCATTTTGGGAATCATCAGTCTACAAAGGGTTGGTGCTTTACAACCTGAGGCAAACAATTTTCCCATACATACCATAGCATGGAAGAATCCAGGAAGGATCTTGGTTCTCCTAAGATTTGTGTTCTCTGGCAGAGAAAAATTCCAGGGAGAATACGGGATGAGGAGGGGGAGATGCAGTTGTCTGGAGTTAGTTACCCTATTAGACTTTTGATTTAAACAGATTTGGAAAGAGAAGAAGAGGCTTCAGGGCTTGGCTGATACTTGTTTGGGTATCTGGTACAAATTTGCCTTCCTGGACAGTGTTAGCAGAACCCAGGTGAACTGGCAGTCCGGAGAAAGATCACTCCCGAATGAAGCTGTATTTCTGGAATATTTCTGTATTTCTCCTGGGAGTTTTGGAATGTCTATAGACTCAAGCAAGAGCCTCAAAGGGTTTGTGCACTGGGGTGGCCCTTGAAAGGGATGCCTTGTGCTTCGCTACATTTGAGCTAAGTAGTTGTTATGCAGCCATGAAATCAGATGCCTGAGTTGGCTCAGAACTCTGTCTTTTGGCAGTAAATACATGAAATTCTGACAAATAACTGTTTCAAATGTCATCCCCTGTCCCATAGCTTGTATGTAAAACCTTTGAGAATTCAGGATCTGGTATTAAACTTCTAACTCTGTGTGTCACGATGCCATGAGAGGCAAAACAAGAAATGGACTTTGATATGCTGGCTATGGTACAAAAAAGGTAAACACAGGAGTGATTTGCAGTGGGGAGTCTCTGCAACTGAGGTTCATGTTCATCCTAGTTCAGCAACAATCCTGCAGGACTTCAGGGAATATTACTTCTGGTCAGAATTTCCTCATCTTGGACTTGGATATTTAGTTGAAAAGGTTATTCTGTGTGTTTTTTTCTCATATACTTTGAGACCCCAGTTTGAGTTCTTTGGGTCAGTTGATCAAAGAAATGCCAAAGAGGTGCCACTGATGGAAGAAAATGCCTTGGCAGCCATGGGCACATGGGGCTCATTCCAGCCAGTCATTTCCCCCAGGAAAGCAAGCCAGTCCCCTATAGAACAGTGTCTCCCATGGAGCAACACTGGTCCTTACAGCTTCCTTTGGAATTGTCCTTCAGGTTCTAAGGAAGATCCTTATGCTCTCCCTTCTCCTCCAGCATCTATCTGGCTTCTAAGGAAGCCAGATCTCCTTAAAGCACAGCTGTAACTGAGTCCAGACCATGAAACCTTTGCCTCATTTATGGATACAAAAGATTAATCTAAAGGACTAACTTGTCCTTTAGATGGGCTTGCAGGACTCGTAGAACCTCTTTACCTAGCCCCACAGGTAGAGGATAGTGTCTTTGCCTTTAGAGATGAAAACCAAAGCTGTCAGAGGCTTTTAGTTTTCTGCACCTGGGTCTTATGTTCTGTCCTTTTTTCCTCCCCACATAACTCTTTCAGTATGTTTAGCTCTTTCTCTGAAGGCCCCGTTCCCAGAGGAGTGGTGTTCCCTGTGACTGCTTAGAGCTCTGGGTGGGTGCTTGGTGTTTCTGAAACACAGACACTAATAAATGACAGCCTCTGTCATAGCTATTAGTTACAACCGCTGCGTGTGTGGGTGGGTGTGCTTCTGTCGCTGTCAGATTTTGGATTTCTCAATCCTATCATTCTTAATTACCATGGCGTTTAGAGAAAACTAGTTGCAAGGCATGCTAATTCATTTGCTCCTTTATCCTAATTAACTCTTATGCTAATGGCATCTTAATGTTTTGTTCTTATGTTCAAGCTACTAATATGATCATACTTTTGCATAGTAGGTAATAGAGGGAGTTAGAAACAGGAAAAGAAAATAGCTAAAATATTAACACCCATGAATGGCTGCCTCACAATTAGTGGAAAACAAAGAGCTATACATTGCTTGGGGTGAAATTTAGATCATGCTTGTCATTACGCATTTTTCATTTCCCAACTTCTTCCTTTCAAAACAATGACTTAGTGCTTCAAAAATTAGTTGAGGCTTTTTATGTGTGTAAATGTTGCCCTTGATCGCCCTGTGTTTCTGCCTCTGAGCTATGAAAATCTTCCCCATCTTTCAAATACTGCAGAGGACATAGATCTGCTGTGGTAAACACCAAGGAAAAACTATAAAGAAATTAATCATTCTCTATTCAGAACAAATGCAATAAAGTAAATCAAATGGGAGCCACAAACTAAAAGAAGAAAACAAAAACAAATACTGTATAGTTATATTATTTCCAGAGCATGGTCGACCGGTGACTAAATTACTCAGAAGTCTGGCAGAGAAAGGAGTCTGTGGGACTGAGGACAATGCTATAACATGTATACAAAAGGGAAATTTAATTTGAGCAGTAGACTTAATATTAATTTTTTAACTTCGGGGTGCCCGAATTTCAACTTAAGTAAAATTTTAAACTTATTCTGTTTGTTATTTCTTAATGCATATATACTGAAAGTAAAACAAGCCCTCACTACTCTGAGAAATAATTAAATGAACAGTATTCTTCTGGTGAGTAATTGTCTTTTTTGATGCTTTGAAATTAATTTAATTTTAATGTTTATAAAGTACAGGAATATGAATGCCTCATTTTAATTCTGCAAAATGAAAGGCCTTGTGTAAGTGTATTCTAGTTGTATTTACTAAAATCTAATATTTATGTGATCTAGATCTAGCCAAACTGTTGCATGTGCAAATGTTGCCTTCTTAAATTACATAATCAGAATTCCTCTTACACCTTCTGACTGCTATGCTCTCGCGTCGTTGGTATGAAGCACTCCACGTGCTCTGGCCAGAGCTGGGCTCACCCTGCAGTGTCCCAGGGACCTGCACCTCTCTCACTCACCAGACCGTGGCCTGGCACCTTTCCTGATTCATATCCCATTTCTCCATGGGCACAGAATCCCAGCTTACAGCGGAGCAGAGCGTCTGTATGCCTCTGCGAGCCAGGCCTGGCAGGTGCTCCCGAGACAACCCCCAGCGCGCAGAGGAGAGCGTCCCCGCCTTGAGAGCGCTGGGGACAGACTGGTCCTGGAAGGGCCAGGCCAGAGCAGGTTGCATGGGGACACCAGGGTCTCCTTCTCCCTCCCACTCAGGCATACGCTCAGAACTCCCGCTCATCTCCGTCTCTCTTTCCCAGTCCTGTTACTTCCACGCTTCCAGCCCCCAGTTCCCTTCAGCGCTGTACGTGCGCCTTGCCTTGCGCGGCAGCTGCGTTGCTCAGCACCGGGTCCGCAGAAGCCTTGCGTTTGAGAGCTTGGGTTTGAGCTCATCACACCTGTGTGAGAGCCGGACTCACGACTTGGGCATGCTGGCTCTGTATGAGCAGAGAACAGGCTTTGCTCGCAAATTCCAAGTAATTCTCCTTGTTTTGCGTCCCAAGACCTGAAACTGCCCTTGTTTTTGCATCCTGTTTCACAGGTAGACGTTACATCTGTGCACAGTCCCACAGGACTGCCTTGGATGAGACTTGTTCAAGCAGCTGCCACTAGTAAGGAGCAGAACTTGGAAGCATACTTAAAAAATAGCCAGTTATATTATCGCTCCACAAGGAAAATCAACAAAAATGAGGAGCTCCTTGTCTGGTATGATGAAGAACTTTCCAGCCTCCTGGGTTTCAATGAGATAAAAGCCCAGAGTCCCCAAAATGGTGAGTATGAAATTGCAAGTTGTGCAGAGGTCACCGAGGCCTGAAGTGAATGTGCAGTGTCTTTAGTAATACAGGAAAATGGACCATATCTGACTCTAGCAGGTCGCCTGAGATAAAAAACTTTCTACCTTGGGGCTGAGCCAGAGTCAGAGAGCAAGAACAAAGATGGAGCTGCGGATGCCATTTTTGCTGCTACCTCCCAAGAAAGGATAGTGCACTAGGGATTAATGCTGGAGTTTTTAAAGCTGTATAAGGGACATCCTGTACCTGACTCCCTTCAGTTCCTAGAAGCCTAACGTATCAGTTTAACATATCAGTTTGATATATGCCAGGTATAGGTTAACAATCAGCTTTAATCTTGTAACTGAGCAGGACTATAAAATATGTAACGACTCAAGCACTACAGCACTGCCTGCCTATTTGGTCTAGGACACAGTGGGAGCAAGAAAAAGAGCACGATTTTCATTCTGAGATGGTATTAGGAATTTATGGCTCTAAAAGAAAATAATTTGGCTGTTGTAGAAAGAATACAAATCTAGATTACAAGAGATCAAGCCCAGCTGGAAAAAAACTCTTTATATCTTCTTGTTGATTTAAACACAACTTACATAGCTTGGTTGGTAAAGTTATAAAATAATCTTATCTTACTTACCTGTAAACTAATATAGAAGTATTCACAACAGGAACCCACTAAATCATGTTAAACTGATTTCAGCATACTCTATATAGTTTCTGTGTAGACATACTATGTCAGTCTGAGCTTATACAACCCTAAAAATTTACCAGGGCAAAGAGTTAAGGACACAGGAAACACTTTATGTAGACTTAAGACTTTAACCTAGTGGGTGTCTCCCACCCAAGTCAATAGTTTTGTTTTGATATAAAAAACTCTGTTTCTATAGTTTTATAAGGGAACTATGCTGTGTTGAACCTTCACAGTAGGATGTTGTAGGTCTACCCAACTATGCCAGGAACTTTCCTATTTATCCCAGGCCCCAGGTGCATCTGGCATCATTCACATGCATAAACTGCGGTGTGTTGTGGAACACCGTAGCATGGTTTCCAAAGATTAAGATGTGCCCTATACCTCTTGATCACCAAGTTGTGCCCTTTCTGTGTCTGGGTAATCAATCATCCCAATGAATCAGCAATGCAGTCTATCCAAAGGCCAGCAGGAGATGGTATCATGCCACTGCACCTTCCCCCTCCTTCCTGTCCACTGGCGTTGTCTCACTTCGAACATTATTTCCTATGCTGTGCTTTGAGGTGTATAGCAGTTTGCCAGGAGACAGCGAATAAGGGCTTCAGGCATTGATGTCAGATGATTTGTGAAAAGGTGTTGAAGTTTCAGAGCATCCTAAGCAGAAAATAGAGGTTCATGCCAAAATCTTTGGGCTGAGCTTTAGAATACCTTGTAAATTACGTGGATACTTAGTGTTTGATAGAGGTATTAAAAGTGAGTTACTTACCTGGAAAACGTTCAGGTTCACACTTCGAACCATCATAAAGTTCATAAGGATTTATCTAGACTGTTGTGTACTGGTAAGATTATCTACTAAAAACATGGCCTACATGTATAAATGAAAGAATTTTTGCGTGTTGCATGTGGAGGCAAATATGGTTGAGTCATTTTGCACAGCAGCAGGGGCGGGTGGCGGGTGGCTGATTCTGCACTGGCATTAGTTTTATCCTATGTAATTTTGTATGACACCAGAGATGCTTCTAGTTTTTATCCATGTCAATGGTAATGGTCAGGATCTGCATCCATCCGTGATTCTGACTTTGCAAAACTGATCATCTGTTGTCTGTTCCTGCAGAATTGAGATGCCAAGAATGCAACCGAGTCTTTAAATGTGAGCATTCCTATCTCTCCCATGTCCGCTTCCTGTGTGTCTCAGAGAAGAGTGCTCTGCTCTGGAGAAATTTCCAGGACCCAAAGATTGCAAAGGGCAGCTTAAGTGACCAAGCCACAAATTTTCACAGCCTGGCAAGGGATCTAGAGGGCAAAATGGCAGCTCGAAAAGATGATGCCCACAGTCTCACAGGAGAGAGGAGAGCAAAATCAGAAGAGGCTGAGAACAACAGGAACAGGAAAACAGTGTTGTTGGAGAAAACCAATAATGTGAGTGAAGAACATACCTGTGGGGGCAAGGAAGAGACGGGCGGAGAAAATGCGTTGGCTGGTTCTTTCTGGAAGCTTAGCTCAGGGAGGCAGTCGGCTAGGAAGGATGCTTTGGAGCAGAAGCAGAGTGCTTTCACTGAGGTCAGGAGGACGAAGGACAAGCTGAGGAATGAGAGACCCAAGGAGTCAGCCCAGGAGGACAGCCCAGTGCCGCTTGGTAAAGAGCAGGTGTCCAAGGAAGCGTTGCTGAACTCCTCTGGCAGCGCGTTCTCCTTCGTGTGGCCCGCCAGAGCGCGGGGAGAGCAGAAGAGTGCGTTCAGCAAGCCCGCGAAGTGTCTAGCCGAAAGAGCTGCAGCTCATCCCATGAACAACTCGGCAAAGAGCCTGGGGGAGCTGTCGGGCCTCGTTGCCACCACTGACATCATGTGCTGCAGCAGCCTCCTGAATTCCAAGTTCTTTGTCAGTGATTTGTGCAACTCTCAGATGCTGCAGACGAGCATCGCTCGGAGCAATGTTTTCCCATATACCTCAGAACCATGGCCCAAACAAACAGGAGGACAGTTACAAAACACAACCACCACTTCCTCCTCTGCTTCCTCCTCCTCTTCCCTGACTCTCCTTCCTCCCACCTTCACATCATTTGGAGTAGCTGCCCAGAACTGGTGTGCCAAATGCAACCTGTCGTTTCGCATGACATCCGATTTAGTCTTCCACATGAGGTCGCATCACAAAAAGGAATATTCCTCAAGTGAATCCCAGTGCAAGAGGAAACGGGAGGAGAAGCTAACATGCCCCATATGTCATGAGTACTTCCGAGAACGCCATCATTTATCTCGGCACATGACTTCTCATAATTAGAGCTGTCAAGGCAGATGTCACCAAGAGACTGGGCAGGTTGGGTAAAGAAGGGGAACATAATTCATTTGTATCCATTTCTCTTTTGTGTTTATATTAGTTTCTTACAGGAAATCACCATTTACAATAATTTATAATAGATGCTTGGCAAAAATATATATAATGTTTACAAGAGTCAGAGCGGGTTGTAAGTTCTGAAAACTCAACCTAGTCCTTGTCAATCTATTTTTGAGGAAATAAAATAGTGAAATGAATGCACATGCAGTATTAATTTGAAAGGAGTTGGGAACAAAGCTATTGTTTTGCATACAGACTTGTGTTTAATATGCTGGTGCCTGTGAAATATAATGTAAATGCAGAAGTAACAACATCCTCACTGAATCTGGAATGTTTAAGCAGTAAAAAAACAGTGTTTGTGTGCTAGAAGAAAAGAAGTAACTGTTTTCTGGCAGTTTTGGCAGATTCCTACTCTATTATGTTAGCTGGATCAGCACACTTGATCAGATTTGTGAGGGAAAACCTTATATCCCGTTATCTCTTGGCCTTGGAAAGGAGTTACACTTCAGACTTATCTGAGATTTGTGACTGGCAACAACAGACAAAAGCGCAGCCAAAGAAGCTGTGATTTGCAAAGCAGTACATCTGCGTTCTGATCTAGGCTCTACCACTTTTGAAATATATATTTTTAAAAAAAACAAATCAACCTGGATTAAAATTTGACCTGCTGTCAACATTATTGTGTAGACAGCAAGTACAAATTCTGCCCAGAGGTGTGTTCACTAGATCTGTGTGATTTTGAAGGGTGTACAGATCCAAAAAGGGCAGAGTTTGGCCTGTGTTTTTTCTTTTTCTTTTTCTTTTTTTTTTTTTTTTTTTTTTTTTTTTTTTTTTTTTTTTTTTTTTCCCATTGGATATACTAAAATAAGTAACTGTAATGTTTGAGTTACTGTTAGCTACTGATAGAATTTACAGCTTAGTTTAAGACTATAGGCTCTGTTCTGCTAACAGCTAAAAGAGGAATATGTCCCTCAAAAATGTCAGAAACATATATGAATTGCATTGGATAGTGGAATTATGTATTGCATCTGCATTGCAGTGCATCTGTTATCTGGTTTCTGCCACTGCACATTGCCAACCTTTTCTAAAGAGGATACTGAGGTCTCTCTGTAGCCTGTACACAGGAAATGGTTTTTCTCATGCCTCCTTTGGTTTGTATTCTGCATAATCTCAGGAGCAGATGAGCTTATATCACTCTGGAGGCAAAAAAACAAAACCACAAACCAACCTTGTCTGTTGTTACTGCAGCTCATCTAATTAGGCTTTCATTACTTTTTAAATCCACTTAGGGACTTGCTCTTGAAAACTTATGACAGTGATTTCTTCAAGGTGAGCATTTGTCTCTCTCTTGTATGATGTATTTTTAAGGTTAATTACAGTTTTTGTCACCTGCCTCTGAACCTCATTTGCTGGTATTCTGTGTCACCTAGAGAATGATCAGAAACCACCCACTGCCCACCTAAGGATGTCTTATGGATGCGAACAGGTCATTGCAATATGCTCCTTATTATTTTCCATCACGCTGAAGATGGAAAGACAGCAAAGACAGCAGACAGTCCAGTGCCTGTCTGCTGCACACTGGACAGAAGTTTTCTTTGAGTTCACATGGTGATGTCAGGGTTGATAATGGAAGTAACAGGCAGCAGGTAGACATATCTGAGTGACAAAAAAGCCCTACAGTGTTAGACTGTCAGCAGGATTAACAAAATACACTATTTTTTATCTCTTGGGAGATTTCTATAAATCAGGATTATATTCCAGTATTTTGCTGTACATTTTCCAGTATATTGCTGTTGAACATTAATACATGGCTGTTTTCTATTAGCATAAACATCTGGCTTATTGTAGGCCAAAGGCTGGCTGTTCCCCGCAGCTTTTCTTCCCAACACAAAGTGATGAAACTGTTACATTATGTCTTAGGATTGAGTAGACATAAATTGAGACTGGAAGATTGGTTGGATTGTAACACAACTTTCCGAGGTCAGTGGTGGAAGCTCTTTCACTGGAGTCATTAAAAAACAAAGCGAACAAAAGCTTTGAAATATGTAGCACGGGGAGCAAACTTACATTGAGTAGGGGATGATGTGGTTTCCTCCTAATCTTTCCATCTCTATTTTCTGTCTGACAACATTTACTGTGTAAGGAATTTATTTATGGCAAGGTTTTATGGCCCAAGTTTAACTCCATCTGGCTTCATCTGGGTGCCAGCCAGTTTAATGTGAAGTCAGTGTCCATAAAGTGTAATGAAGAACTGCACGGTGTGACTGCATGCATATGTAGTTAGGGTTATAGTTCCCATTACTCGTTTAGGCCAGATCGTGATCTCACTTATTCCAGCACAAATCCAGAATAACTCCATGTTGTTACTCCTGATTAACATCCATGACTTTATGATCAGTCTGGCCCAGAATAAACAAGACTTAACATTTTTTTGGTACCATTGCAGCAAAATATTTTCTTCTGTGCTTGTTTAAAGATGCCATATTTTTTTGAAGACTAGTACAGTTAGAAACTTAATTTCAGATTTCCTCTGGAAAGAGCCATGGCCAGCTGTATAATGCTGCCTAATATTATGTAGAAGAATTACTTCAGTTCTAATCCAAGGGCTTCATTTTCTGGTGTGCTATACCTGGGGTATCATTTAGATCAGAACAAAGCACTGTCAAATGTGGCTGGTTACATGTTTTTACTGATTTTGTGTTAGTGTGAGTGATTTTGTGAAAATCAGCCAATGACAGAAATAAAACAGCTACTGAATCTCAAAAAAACCCTCTTCACCAGCATGTTAGACTCACCACCTCAGGTCTCTCTCCAGTAATTAGAACAGCTCCTTCTGCTTGTTGCCCAAGACATAAGCAAGGAGCAAGGCCACAGAGCGGGATGGCTTTCCTGTATGTCATGAAGCTGTTTTCTTTGGGAAAAAATGAACTCTTACCCAGCTTCTTTGTGGGAATATCTTAGCCACAGCCAATTAGATACTTTGAAGACAAGCACTGTACAAATGGCTGCAAGGCAGGACACCTACTTTTAAAAAATGACAGAACTGAGTCAAAATCCAAAAACAAAGAGGAGAGGTTCTTAATCAGTTTTATTTTTGATACTGTCCTCACCTCCTGCAGATGCAAGGGCAGTGCAGTTTGGTCCTCTTAAAACAGAGAAATCCCGTCCCTGGCAACTGTGTGCTGTGCTGCCCTTGCCCACTTGCAGGTGGCCAATGCCTACAGGCCAAGTGAACAAATTGCTTCTTATACTCCAAAGTGTTCTGTGAACTGGAGCTGTTTGCACAGACTACTCACCAGTGTAACTTCTGCTGCCTGTTACACACGCATGTTGACATCAGAGTAAAATGGCACAAATGGCAGCAGAACCAGAACTTGACTCCTTATGTGTAAAATGAGCTTTTGCATAAAGCCCCTCATGCAGGTAGGCAGCATGTCCTTTCTGTGCTCAGGCTTCACTTTCTGCCTCATCTTAGCTGGGTTACATAAAGCAGTGGGCTTGTACAAAAATTCTGAAGATTTTGTTTCTCAAAATCAATGTGTTGGTACTAGAGCTGATTGAACCAAGTATTGCACAGGCAGAAGGAAGCCTAAGACGACAAAGAAAAAACAAACTTCCTATAATTGAGTCATGCTGGAAGCATTTTTCCCCATGTCTAGAAGTCTTAAGTTTTAAATTGGTGCAGATGAAAGGAAATCCTGCTAGAGGAAAGGCACTTTAGTAGAGCAGGGAATCCTTGAAGAAATGGAGGGACTTGGGAATGCATGAAGGCCTGCATTCAATCCCAGTGTCTTTAACCAAGAGGTTTTCCATGACCCTGGGTCTTCTGTGAGCAAAGACCCTGGGTCTTCTGTGAGCAAAAAGTACCATCTAACACAGTTTACAGCATGAGAAGGTTCTAAGCTCACTGAGAAATGAGTAAATATGACATAGTCAGCAAAGAGAAGAAAAAAATTTTTTTTTTTTTTTTAAAAACACACTGGCCTTTGTTAAAACTGATTGTTTCAATACGGATTAGCTGTTAGATAACCACTGTAAATAATAATTTGTGAATTAATGGAGTTTGTCAAGTTTGCACATTAACTTTCCAGTGAAATTGAAGTTGGTGTTACTTCAGAGAACTAACGGCACCATTGATTGCATATAGACTCACCAGCAAATGCATCTGCTTTTGTTCTTATCCCAACCAGATTCCAATTACTAAATTCATTTATTATTCATAAGTACTTACTATATTACTTAGTGGAAGAAATTATTTCCTATTTGTGCCCATACTCTATAGCTTTTGGACCTTGAATGGATGCTTGAAGTTTTTAAGTGTTGGGTTTAATGACTACTATAGTTTTGTACATGACAGCACAACAGATTGTGTTTAGGAAAACAAAAGCAGTATAACTGAACCACTTAGATATTAAAGAGGCCTAAAAACATAGAATATATACGTTAATGTTCTTTACTCATTCATTGACTAATCTTTACTGGATTAAATATCTTTAATATTCTTCATTTATAGATCACTTTACACAGAATTCTGCATGAACTTTAATTAATTTAAATATTTTCTACAATACTGCGAAATTCAACAACTGATTACTGCACAAAAATCAGGATATGAAAATGATTCAGTCAGCAATTGCACTGAGAGTAATTAGAAAGATGAACAAGTAGTAAAAAAGATGAAAAGTCTCTTTGGTTGTTAAAATTATTTTCCTATAAATACAGAAAAAGATGCAGTCAGATGTTTAAACATGTAAAAAGAAAAAAAAAAGGATCATAACATACAAATGAGCAAGCAAAGCACAACTGGTAACTACTTCAACTCTAACACTAAATTTGAAAGGAGCAGTTTCCTAACTTAGGTGTCTTGCAGCTTTTTTCTTTTATAGAGATTGCAAACACTGAGATCCAATTTAGAGTTATATGTATTTCTGAGTGATTACAAATACAGACATACAGTCATGCTTTGAAGGAAAAAAAAAAAAAAAAAGAAAGTGCTGTGCATTAAATAGATTTATGTCAAAAACACTATGAATTGCCCTGGAATAGATCGTCAATTATTATTATTTTTTTTAATCAGGAAGCAAAGGATACTTCTCTGATTTCTGTTTGTCTTTGGGACAGGGCAAAAAGCAATCTGTTTTTAACCTTAACTGAAAACATATGATTCATGTCCCTAACTCTGCTGAACTGAGCACTCAGTGACAAGTCAATGCACTGCCTTTCTCCTGCCCATTCCCCATCCCTCTGCCAGATGGTAGGGGAGAGGCAGAGATGCATCTAAGAAATAGGGGGAGACTGGGAAAGCCTGACAGATCTTGGTACATCTGAACGATGAAATAGAAGAGTGATTTAAGTTAGCAGTTTCCAGTTAGTTTTCAGTTTGGAATGCATACATCTTCCAACTGTTGTTTATTCTTCGTTCAGACATACAAAAGTGAACATGCACTTTTTCCAAAGGAGAAGAGGTGCCCTTTTCACTTTTGCACATACGCTTTGAGGTTGTTCATGTGTTCAATACTGGCAGCTGGGATTTTCTGTGGGGACCTAAGGAAATCTCTGTGTTTTGGAGTTAATCTTAAAACACAGACACCACAACTAGCATTTATATTGGACCCCAGGAGAGGAATCCAGACACACCAGTGAATTTCCCAAGTCTCTCAACAATGTTCAGGAAGCTCTGGGTTCCTCAGAACAGGGTCAAAAATCCAGCATGTTGAAAAGTAAGTCAGGAGCCACTGACCATAGCAATAGAACTGAAGTTTCCCCACATTTGTAGGGTTTGTGTTTTGGTAGATGCCTTGATGACTGGCAGCTGCAAAGACCTGAGCAATGGCAGCAGTCTGTTGCTTACCTTCCCCTCAGAACTGTGTTACTAGAAAACTCACACAAGAAATGAGACTCTGGTAGAGGCCTCCTTCAGCTGTTGAGAACTCAAATTCACTTCTGCTACTATCAAGACGAGTGCCATTCCCAAGGCATGTGAATCATTCTGGGTAGAAAAAAAATTAACTGTTAGAGCTGAGCCTGGCTACAGTGATTGATGCATGACCTATGATATATTGAGCCAGAGAGATAAACACCTGCCCATCCCCTCACATCCACATGAACAAACACGTGCATGCGCGCGCACACACAGATTTTTTTTGGATCTCAATTTTGCATTAACTAGCTAAATTATGGATAAAAACTGTGCTGGGTTCCAAATCCTTTATTGGCTCAGCCCCTGAGTGTCTAAGTCCTTTGGGCTTCATTGAAAATTACAGCCTACCTTTTTGTCTAGATGCACACCCCCCACTGGGCTATCTAGAGCTGTGCAGGTGAGCACTGAACATCTCCTTCGCTTTGATGAGTGCTGTTTCTGCTGGTGCTTCCATGTGAGGAGGCACCCCTTTCCCTTCCCAAGAAGGGCTTTCTGTGGAGATGACTGATCTGGCGGTGGGGATGGTGATGTACAAATTGCTACCATCTACTTCATATGTCTGTGGGGAATGGCAGCCACCACTGGTCTGTTCTCCAATGATGAAAGCTCTGCCCAGCCTCTTCATTATGTACACGAACTCCTCTGCAGCCCCAGCTGTCACAGCACTGGTGAGGATTATTAGCCCTTTCTGAGAGCCATACCTCTCTCCTGCCAGAAAAGACAGAGAACGTCACAAAAGACATCCATTTTTACAGATTCGTTTGCATAATGGAGCAAAAAAAGCCAAGATACAAAACACTTCATTCTCTACCTGCTATTAGCAACCACAGAAGTCCGAAATCTTGTTTCATCCTACTGAAGCGTTTTAACTAGCATAGCTGATATGCTTTGAACATACCTGACACCCTGTCTGGTGCTTATCTCATCAGTTTCTGGTTATGAGCTCCAGCCAGCTCATGTTTACTACTACTGACTTTTCTGTGGCTTGGATTTTCACAGGAGCAACAGACCCCATCAGAGAAGTGGAATAGGCAGGTGAGGAAAGCAACCTTTTCCATTGCCCAGCAGGAATGCCCAAAGCTCAGGTGAAGGCATCTTCCATTTCACTTTGATCTCTGCTCTAAGAACATGGCTATCTATGCACAGCCTGCGAACAGGCAGCATTTTGTGAAATTATAATTGAAGAGGATCCCAACAGGCTTGGTACAGTCTATTAACAGAAAGGTTACATTGCCTTCATCCCAAGCCCTTCAAACACCCCTTTATTATTGGTATCTGAGCTAAGCTATCTTGTTCTCTTTAAGAAATACTGTGACAGGAATCAGAGTTTTCTTGCACCTGATTTTCAATATATCAGAAAAAGCTGGATACTTTTCAAGAGCTGAGAGTCTTTGAAAATGTGGCCAATATGCTGGAAACAGGACCTGATCACAACTTCCTAAAAAGCCTGGTTCCTCATGCAACTTACCACATGACATCTAATTCTTGTATTAAACTGTTCGAGAGGGGCCAATATGGTAATTAATTATCACACCATCTTTGGTCATCTCATTTCAGTGCAGATGTAATATCCATTAAAAGATCCTCTTCACAGTAGATTATATATAATGTAGTATCAGATCCAGCTCCTTAGAAGTTGATAGGAGTCGGCCTTTTCTCTCTGATGGGAACTGGAACGTGTCCATAATCACACTCCCTAGCACAGCTCACCTCTCACTGCTTGGGAAAATACCTGGGCCCTGCAGCCTGCCACAGAGGTGACTGTCTCAGACTGCTCCAAAGCAGGACCTGCAGGCACCACTGTGGCACCTCTTTCACACTGTCGTGGCGCTAAGTAGGAGCGGGACGAAAGCTGCGTTCAAGACTCCTTAGCACTGCAAGTGTGTTTTGTGAGCACTGAAGAAGTCTGTTTCTGAAAACTGCAGCACTGCTTCGACTTACACGGACAGCCGCAGGGGGAACACATTGCTGAATGCTCCAAACTCACTCAGAAGTGCAAAATGTATAGGGTGCCTCTTTTGTTCTTTCATTCTCTGGAGAAGTTGGGCTATTGTGGGTATTTTCACCTACTGAAATGGTGTCTGATGGATCACATGGACAGGAATGAAGAACTACATATGAAACTCCATAGAAGTACTGGAGGAGATTCTTTGTTACTAGGAATTTAAGCAGCATAGGAGTAATTTTTAATTTTGACAGCTTTTAAAAGTTTCAGGTCATAACTGCTGTACACTGTAATCAGCTAAACTTCTGAGGCCAGTTTACAAACTGCAGTGCCTAAAATATCCTCTTCCTATGAGCCATAAACTGATATTTATATGTGGCACTGGAGGATATAGCTAAGATGGAGATTTTTATTTTTACATTCTCTGCACAGATTGAACTAATAGTGGCAAGCGATTTCATCAAATCAGCTGTAGTGTCTCATGGCTCACTCTGAAATGCACAAGCGGGTGCATTTCACATTTCAACACATGAAATTACAAGCTATTCTTGAAAGAAACTAGTTTTACCTTTGAGCTGTGGCTGTGTCCATATTTCCTTAATTGAGTCACCAGGTCTGCTGTAAACTTTGTCCAAGAGAACTCGCTGTCCTTCATCAAAAAAGTATGAGCATAGGATTGCTATGGAAGTGGTGGAGCCTCCAATATTGTACCTTTTCAAAAATTAAGAAATATTAGGAAACAAATAAAAGAATTGCAGCAAATAGTAAATCTCCCTTCCAAGTCTTCTTCCTTAACAACCTTGCTGAAAGTGCTTATGGTCCATTTGAATACATTTACAGAGGGCTATCTCCCTTTGCAGCACTTGCACCTTTATCAGAGAAACAAAATCCCATCTAAGAATCTGGGATTGGAATTACCCGCAATTGACTATGAGCATGAAAATACGATTTTTTTTTTTTTTTTTTTTGAGTCAGCTGGAAAAAAATCATAAACTCAGAACCCGCAGAAAAGCATTTGATTCTTGCAATTCTACTTATAATAGCCCATCCTATTACTGACGTAGGCAGAACAAGTAGACATCTAAACCTTGGCATTTAAATATAGATCCCAGTTTAAACAAATTATGTCTGTGGAACTGACAAGAGTTCTTATTTCATGCTGCATTTCATTTCTCTTTGTGCCTAAGGATTGTTTTTAGATACTTCATTTAGGACAGTGATGATTGAAAAATTCGGTTGCAGTTTAATTTCTTAAATCTTTGAAGATTAAAGCTGCCCAAAGTGAACTAATGTCATCGGAGAACCCCCTGCTATGAATATGCACAACAGAACATCAGATTATCTTTTGTGTGTGTCATTTCTAATGCAGAGCTCATATGGCACTGGAAACCTTCGTATTTTGCCCGTTAGCAGGAGACAGCCCAGTGCTTTCCTACTTAGAGGTGCTTGGCACAGATGAAGGCAAAAATAGTTCCTTCACCTTCATGAAATGACTTAGAGAATTCAGGAGGGACCCTTGGGTTGGTCCCAAACAGCGGAATGCTGCTCTTTACTTAGCAGCACTTAGGAGCTGCTTGCTGGATTCACACTGTGCCTGGCTACAACTGGATGAGGCGGGAGGCAGCCGGGCCCTGCAGAGGCAGGCCAGCACGCCGGGCGGCCGAGCAACCGCCCGGGCTCCCAGCAAAGTTAAAGACCAGAGCTCTGATCTGCAGCGTCACCATCAGCAGGCAGACAGGGTCCTGCCTCTCTCCCAGTGCTGGGTTGTATGGAGAAGCACTGGAATTTGCGCTGTTCCTTCTTTAGACACCCTCCTCCGGCAGGATTGATTGGACTGCCAGATGGAGCCAAGAACCTGAAGTGTCCTGATGTACTTTTAAAAAGGCAGGAGGTCAATAAGGTTTATCCCTGGGACCCCGGCTACCTGCAGCTACTGCAAAGGCCAACCTAGGGCATCTGGCTAGGTGGTAGGAATACAGAACTATGTAGCCAGAGTGCAGCTAGGCAGCAAAAGGACAGAGCAGCTGTTTGTCCTGACATGCATCTCTCCCATGGTCTTCAGTTACTAAGTTTACAAGTTTTTGAAGGAAAAAAACATCAAATATCTCCCTTACGGTAAACAACAGTCTAGAAGCTTTTTTAGATTATCAGACTTGTGGTCAACAGATGTGAGTTTCAGGATTTTGTTCTGCAACATATTCCCTAGATGTACCTATTTTGTTCTAAACATCTCAAGTCATGGTACAATTTCTCTTAAGATATGTTTCCCTGCTGTTAGTGTTCTCCTTTTTCTCATTTAATCCCAACAATGTTCGCCTGTAAACTGGACAGCAAACCATGTAAAGCTAACTCACTGTTACAAATAAAATGCTACTTTAGAGGAACCTTGGTTATTTGCCATTCAAAGTTTTACCTCAAGTCTATGATCAGTGCATCTGTGTGAACAATTTTCTTCCAAACATGCTCCACCAGTAGACTGGACACCTGGGTCAGAAGTTCATAGTCTCCAAACATATCAAATCTTAGATAGCCAATGTTGTTTTCAAAGACATTTGTGTGGAACGAAAATTTAATGAGATCTTCAAATGCTTCTGGGGAAGGAATCTGAAAGAGTTCAGAAAAACAAAACAAACCATTTGCTGGCACAGATAGCTTGGCACAAGATTTGAAAGGAATCACATGGGTCAAGTTTAGTCCAGGTAGGACATGTGTTAGAAATGTGACCAAGTTTTAAGAATATCATATAGTGATCATGAATTAAGATTTTTGCCTATTAGACTCAGGTTAATGTCAGAGGCTGTGGCACAAAATAGGACCTAGTACAGGATGCATCATTTGCATGCTCAGAACCTGGACCAGGCCCTTACTGGTCAGGGTGCAGTTTACCATGCAAAAACAAAGAAGAATTCTTTCAGCTGAAAAAGGCTGGAAAAGCTGCAAGAGCACCCCCAAATACACTTTGCTGCCCTCCCAAGCCTGTCCCCCAAACTTACTTGTTTTCTTTAGCAGTTCTCTTTAAATAAGTCACTTGAGGTTTTTATAATCTCCTGATGAGCCTCAGCTGATGAGCAGCTGCTGGTTACAGGTGAGCCTGGCCCCAGCCTCCATTACTGAGTGGGTCCCTGGGCCTGGAGGAGCCTCACGTGTCAGGCATGTGCTGGCCACATGTTACCCTCCATGGTGGCCACATGCCTGGAATCTCACATGTTCGGCTGCCATCCACTACATCTTGTTTATCTGGATGTTATTAAACTGCAGAGTTTTGGGGTTGTTTTTTTTTTTCTTTAATAGTAATGTGTAGCCAACTAATAAAGTTATCCCAGTAACCCCTATACGCACTGGAGATCTAGACAGCTCCTATTGCCAGATTTAGATACTTTGCATGCATGTGTCTAAAACAGGAAGGTTTTCCTTCAGCTTAAGGAGACTGGAATATATATTATATCTGCAGTATTACATATAAGCAATGTATATATTTAGCAATTTGGCCTTCTCATTTCATGATTGCAGTGAAACTTTTATACTTGCACCTCAAGCAGTTGCCTGCTGCCATAGCTCAGCCTCAGGTGCTCCCAAGTCTCAAAGGAAAGAGAGGAAGAGGGGGCAGGCAGCTGCCAGCTAAGGGTGCTCTCCAACCTGCAACAGGCTGCAGAACCTGGGAGCCTTCAGCCTGCCGGCTGCAGGGAAGGCAGGTGACGTTGTGCCACGTGTGCTGTGCCCGGGCCTGGGCTCTGCACTGCTGCCACTACCAGCTCTGCACTGATGAGGGAGGATTTGCGAGGGGGATGAACCCCGCTGTGCTTGGTGCTGCTCAAGCACCTGTTCCTAGAGGAATATTAGCTACCAGATCACACATCTGGTTGCCCTGATCTTTCCTAATGATGATATTGGCCATCATCATTCAATGCCTTCTGCATGCCAGAATTTCAAAGCCTAACTCAAAAATCTTGTTTGCTACTAGTTTTTAACATGATGGTCAGAGTGAACTCTAGTGAGTCCTTTTCTGCATCTTTCTTTCTCACTGCACATTGTGCAAATAACCACTGCATCTGGACTGTGAACATAGCAGTTCAACACCATGGAGTTTGTCATTTCCGATCCACTTCCCAGTGGCAGCACTGCTGCTTGATCTGCCAGTGTACTTTGATTAACAAAATGCAGTTTTGAAGAAAATATCCAGCATGAATTACATTGCCCTGACAGAGCTTATGTGTAGTTCAGAAATACTGGTCCACCCAGGAGAGAAAAAAAATCACTCATATAATCACAATCTAAAATGGATGTGTTTCTCTCAACCATTTACTGACAGATTTCTTTCCTCTGTCTCCAAAAATAAATGCTATATGCATACCCATAAGCATATCGATTAAGAATATCCCTTCTGTGTATGTCTGGTGATGTGTTTTATTTTTTTCCCTACTTGTTCTTTTACAGTTCTGCATCAAATCCTTGTCCATTGACGACTTTGGGACTTGTCAGCAGCGTTGATAAACTCTTGCAAATTTGTTGCAGGTCTTGACATGGCTAGTTTGCCCTTAAAGGCTCTGCAATTTGGGGGTAAATGAGGATCTCAAAAAAAAAACTGTTCCCCACTTTTATGGCTACAGGAGGACATATGAAAATATATCTACTCTAAAGGCTCTAGTCAGAGCAGCTAAAGTCAGATGAAAATTTTTATAATTTTTAAACAAAAGAGGGGAGGAAGCTGAGACTGGCAGTGAAGAGCTACTCTGCTGTCCCAGCGCAGGCTGTGCCAATGACACAAGGCCTGGGTGCCACCCAGGGAGGTGCCACCTGAAGAGAAGCCCAGCTCCAGAGAGCAGCAGCAACCTCTCTCTGGGAAGCAGGGCTCTCTTTGCAGGGCAAGGACAGACTGCGACAGGATGCAGCTGAGGGCAAGACACTGCTGCTTAGTCAGGCAGTGTTTACACACAGATGACTTGTTAAATGTCAATGCTCAGGTGCCTTAGCAACGAGAACACTATAAGCAGTGTGGGACCTCTGAGCTAGCACCACTTAAGGCAAGGAAAATGCTGCCAGTTGACTATACAGGCTCTCCAGCTCGTTTCTGCAGCCTCTTTTCACAGGTAAGTGGTATAATTGGAACAAGTTGTGTGACACAAAACAGGACCTGGAAGGCTGCCCTGGGTCTCATGCGTGGGTTCTCATCGGTGGCTCCGCCACTAACATAGCCCCCATGCTTGGGCAAACCATCTTTTCCACCTGTGCCTCTCTTTTCTCCCTCTTTTCTTCGTTCTTCTGTCTATTTAGATGGAAAGGGTCTTTTCATAGATAATCTGGGGCTCATCACGATAATATAACTCTGATCTTCATTAAAGCTGCTACTGCTGTCAAACCCAATATGTCAAAAAATCCCCAGACGATACCTTTGTGCCATTGCAGAGTCTGAGTTTGGTAAAAAACATAAAATCTCATTTTAGGAGGGGGTGTGGGGATGTCGTTCCTCCTTTCTTTCTTAGAACAACATTTGGGCTCCATCCACACCCTCAGAGGTCGGAATGCAAAGGTCCATTCTTGCTTGTCTCTCAGTCTCAAGGCAGGATCAACTACAGCTATGCCGCTGCCAACAGCTAAGTCTCACTTGCTCTTAAACCTCCAGTGATGGAGATTTCCTGTTCTTCTCCAGGCTATCCAGTACGGAATGTCACTATCCTTAATATTACAAAGATGTTCTTAACATTTAGCATAAACGGTCTAACTTCACCACTTTCTACAGTTTAAGTGCATTACTTTTTGGCTTAACCACCACGGAAATGAAAACAGATTATTCTCTTCACATTCGAAACAGCTTCCTCCGTATTTGAAGACTATTTTCATGGCTCCTCTCATTTTTCTCTGGAATAAACAACTCACATCCTTTCAGCTTCTTCAAATGCTCTTTTTCAGTCTCCTCTTTACTCTGGTAAACTGTACTCCCAGAGTGGTGCCACCAGTTGCTCTCTTTGTTAAAACTCCGCAAGAACCTTGCATGTGAACCCTGCATCCTCAGCCTCCTTTTTTCAGGTCAGTGCCCAACTTTTCGAGAATCGTAGCTTTGAATTTAACCCTGTCTTCCAGGGTACCAAGATGGCCGGAATGGAGTGTTACCACAGTCACAAGCCAGGACCTTCTGGGATCGTGCTCTGGAAGCGATTACAAGGGGTTATTTAAGCTCTGTGTCCCCACTGAAGGAGCACAGGACAGAGAGGGAAGCGACGTTTTCACAGCACACTGGGCCTCACTGCACCCCCGCACGTTGCCCTCTCAAAACAGGCAGCTTCTAACACGCACACTACAAGCCAGGAAGCAAAAGAGTAAAGCACTATTATTTCCTAGCCAATACCCCTGGAAGGTTACATTTGAAAGGAAAATCTGGAAACATTATTCTTGGCTAAATTTGGGGTTTCATGCAAAATCCATGTAAAAACCATAAAACTAGTAGTCAAACAATGAGAAAAAATGAGGAAAAATAGATCTCTGGTGGGATTATCGTGACCTGCAAAAGTAGCTGCGTTGTGCTTGTGTATCAGATTTAGAAGGTGAGATCTACTAGAAACAAAACCCAAACTTGATCAGCGCAGTAACGTTTTCCTTCTCTGCACTAAATACAAGAGCAAGCGTGAACAGCAAAAAGTCTATGAATGAGAGTTTTGTAGAAGATATTTTTGGGGCTGGCATAAACGTGTATGGTTCCACTGCCTTCTGTGTGTTTACGCTGATATAAATCAGCATTGGACGGGCCTATAACATTTTCTCCTTGCTTGTCTGCAGCTGATATACTGCATGTATCAATGAGATCTTTCTGTCTTGACACTTTGGCTATTTTGATTTCACTCATTAATGAAGGGACATAAGGAAACGACACTCATTTCTAGTGAAGTGTTTGCAACTCTACTGTCTCTGATAGCAGGGATAATACTTCAGTATACAAATGTAATATTTGGGAAACAGGAGACTTGCAATTCAAAGCAATTTCTCTTTATAAAGAATCCCCTTTTTATCTTTTACTGGTGCTGTGCAGTGCCATGAAGAGAGACACCGTTCATCATTTCCAGCTGCATGACCAAAACATTAAGACAAAGGTTCCCTGAGGTGTTAAGATTGCATTAAAAGGCTCTGGGCAGCATCAAGGGGCCTGGAGAGTCCCTCGGGGATACTCTTGTCACTTGAGACTGACATATCACATTTGCCCAA
The DNA here is from genome assembly GCA_013398735.1 of Nothocercus julius. Lineage (NCBI taxonomy): Eukaryota > Metazoa > Chordata > Aves > Tinamiformes > Tinamidae > Nothocercus > Nothocercus julius. The sequence continues at coordinate 4,526,733 of VZSV01000048.1, read as the reverse complement.
ATCAGGCAGCAGTTCTTCCATTGCTAATCTATAGTGCTGTGATATACATTAACGCAAACATTTCAGTGTGGAAAGGGCCGCTATTACTGGAGGGAAAGAGAGGCAGCAGCAGCAGGGATTATTGAACTAGGCAACAGCAAGTTTACAGAACTCTGCCTTACAAACAAAAGGCCTTTTTCAGAATGACAAGCAGCATATACAGGATTAGCCTCTGGGAAGTCTCACTTTAGAAAGCAACGTTTATGCAGCAGAGAACTCCAGCTAGCATTGACCTTGCTCCTGTCACAGAGGAGATGTATCCACTCTCCTGTACAATGCTTCAGCAGCTATGCCACTGTAGCAGATGCAAAAGTCTATATGCATTTCAATTCTCTGTCTCCCATGTCCCATCCCATCCTCCTTGCAGTTATTCATCATCACTTTCGTTTAATTGGGTTGGATCTGCTTCTCTGTCAAGGTCATTATCAAGAAAATCCCACTGCCAAGGCATGGGGTTGCTTTCAAGGTTGGCAGCGCAAGAGGAAAGCTAGCTCTAATGTGATAATAAATGTGCGTAAATGTGATGTGGACTAAAAGAGCCACTATGTCAAAGCATAGGACTGTTAAAAACAAAAAAACCCCAGCCTTTATTCAAAATGGATGACTGATTTGCCTATAGAGAAAATATAGTGTATCTTTATCGATGTGTTGCTAATAACTTAGCAGGGATCTCTGTCTGAAACCTCTTTTGGTGAAGTTCTCTGCACCCAACAAAAGTAGGAGGGAAAGAGAGTGATGGAATAGAAGAATCCTTTAATTAATTATTTCCATTTACGCACATTTTAAGCTTAGATCTGAGACCAGGACCAAAGTCTCTAGGCTAAGAAATTTCAGCCCTTCAGAGGGCAGAAAAAATGCCTTCTCTTGGAAATGCTTAGACCTTGTCCTTGACTTTAATGTTGGAGATAATGCCACAAAGGTCATGTCCACTTTAAATCACGCATGCCAAAAACTTCAAAGGGTGGAAGCCCACCGATTTCCTCCCCCAGGAAACATTTAATAGTTACCTGACACTTAGTACAATCTGGCTCATTGCAAAGGCAAATTCGTGCTCTTCAAAAAGCAATTTTATGAGTCTCTGGGGTAAGAAATCTCTGATAGCCATGCTAGAGCAGTAACCAAAAAGGAGCTAGCTCCATCCAAGGCAGGGATCAGGTTATCCTAACGCTCTGTTTAATTTGAAGGTGGAATTTTAACAAGTGCTCCTGGGAGCTCCGTCCAGCACAACAATGAGCAGGAAAGCTTGCCAAGGCAGACCAGTGTGTAAATATTCTCAGAACAAAGCACAGACTGTTACACAAACCACACAACACAGGCAGAAGTGGATTATTAAAAATCAGTTTCTCCCTGAGGGTCACCCGACTTCCACCCAGGTACTTAGTCCAACAGACGCTGACCAAGAGCCTGATGAGACATAACAGCTTTCTGTTGTCTGTACCAAAGGAGCTGCTTATTATTCTGGTAATACAATTAGCAGGCAGGCATGCCAATTTTATATTTAAAAATCCATTTAAAAGTACGTGGCTGATTTTTTGTCAAATCTGGATCAACCCTTTTTTCCCCTCAAATTACCAACTCAATAGCAGTGGGTTTCTGCATTAATTTACTGAAAAGCCACAGTACTGAAGGAGAGGGAGTCACAGCGATAATAAATATCTTTCCTGTAACAGTGAAGCTCTGTATCAGAACCTTTGCTAGCGGCAGATGGCTGCTGAGAAAGACTCACAGCCTGAAGCGTCCCTAAAATACACACATCCAGAGTGACCATCTGCAAGCTACTCCCTACCCTGACTTGACCAAGTCAAGGAGGTCACCTCATGGAGGTCAGTCTCCAAAACCCTCTACAGCATTGACTTCTCTAATGTACACAGATAAATCATGGTAGTTTGATGATATAGGACGGAGGTTTGGTGAGATACCTAGCTCAGTGCTCCCATTCTAGCTGGCATCACTACAACTGGGTATGACGGAAACGTACCTGTTTTGGCATGATCCCTGGGACGCTGTCCTTGGCGTGTTCAGGGATATAGAGCATTTTCAGGTGCTCATCATCAGAGAGAGCTTGCAAGTCAGCAGTCACCTTTCTGGCCAGCTCCTCTTTTGAGTTAATTCTTTTATAACTGTCGTTATCGGTGAGCTCGGCAAGCTTGGATGCTATCACAGTTCCAATGTCCACAAAAGCATAATTGTCTGCTACAAGCTGTCCCACCGTTTGTAACGTCTGTGGCACCTGCGCACGCAGGCTGGCGATGTGCTGAGCTGCAGCCATGGCTTCGCTGGCCTGGATGGTGACATGTGGCTCCACGCCAGACACGCTCCACACTCTGCCGGTCACCGGGCTCAGTACCACTTGGCTGGGGATGGAGGCATATAGGGAGCTGTTGCCAACACGATAAATGCCCACTGAGAGGGAACCACCCACTGTGGGCTCACCAATAACTGTGGCCCGGTGTAGATCCTTCATAGACCTAGTGAAAGCTTCAGCTGCTGAGCCACTCATATGGCTTATGAGGATGTAGATGTCCTTGAGGGATCCGTATCTCTTGCCAGAGACTTGAGGGAGAGTCCACACCTCTGTGCTGTGGGAGGTACTGCGATCAAAAACAGTGTAGAGGTGTTGCCGAGGCTCGGGCTCAAAGAAGTAGGAGCAAAAGATTGGGATGGCAGTGGAGTAACCCCCGGTGTTGTACCTCATGTCAATGATCATGGCATCTGTGTCCACCAGCTTGTTCCACACCATCTGCACCAGCTGAGGCCCAATGGCCTTCACCGTTTCTGCCTCAGCCATCATATCAAAGCGAAGGTATCCCAAGTTGCCTGGCAATACATCTATTTTGAAGAGAGCCTCAATGATATAGCCCAGCTCCTCAGGGCTGGGAATCAGATTGGGGAGCTGTTCTTCTGGGGTTGGTTCCACGTGGCTATGGAAGATGTGAAGCCGATGGTCCCCTGAGGCCTCCTGCAAGTCACTGGTAAGCTGGGAAGCCAGTGTCTCAAAGTCTACAGCTGACCGATAACCTCCATGGGCCTGTTTAGTGCTGAGCATAACACTTGCCTTCCCAGCCACTTCTGGAATGGCATAGTGAGCCTCGAGGAGTTGCCCAGTAGCCTCCACAAGTATTCCCATAGTCCTGTGGAAAGTTAGCACCTCTTCAGCCTTCTGCAGTGCATCCTCAGCCAGTACTATGGCGTCAGGCACAACTCCTCCACCCATCCAGCTTTCCCCATTGTTGTCGATGAAGGTGATGACAGGGACTGTGACGGTCAGGCCACGAGCTATTCCCTGCCCAGGCTGCAGCAGAGGGAAGAGGCGGGTGTGTGCCAGGCTGCCTGCTGTAATCTCACCGATTAGTGTAGCACGGCCCAAGGACTGCATGAGATAAGCAAACTCTTCAGCAGCTGTAGCAGTGTGGTGGCTGGTGAGCAGGTAGATGCCACGCTGAGCCCCATAGGGCTGGCCCAGCAGTTCTGCCTGGCTGTTGTGCTCCTGTGTGTGGTTGGTGCCCCTGTCATAGGTTGTGAAGAGGTGGACAGGGCCAGCAGCAGGATCTTGGAAATAGGACAGCAGCAGAGGCACAGCAGAGGATGATGGGCCCCCAGGGTTGTAGCGTAGGTCCATGATCAGGTTTTCTGTATTTTGGAGGGGCTCCCAAACTTTGTGTACAATGTAGGGTCCTAGCTTAGCCAGCACAGAAACATCAGCAAACTCATCAAAGCGCATGTAGCCCACGTTTCCTGCCAACACTGACACCTTGAAGACGGTATCCACCAAGGCATGCAGAAGCTGCTCATTGTTGGGCAGGTTGGCTGCCATCGCAACTGGCTTCCCAGCAGGAGCACTAACAGCTTCACCGGGCATCATGACTCGAACCACCAGGCGGGGATCCTCAGATAAGGTCTGCATCTCAGTGTTGAGCTTGGTGGCCAGGTCCTCTGCTGACTGCACAGAAGAGAAGTCAAACGTGCTGAGGTGCTGCAGAAGTCCTGGCACCCGCTCCACTAAACTGTAATTGTCCTTTAATATGCCTGTGAGTCGGCTTAGGGTGCCAGGCACTGCTCTGCGAACTGCCAGGATGTCTAGGGATTTCTGCAAGGCTTGGTCTGCCTCAATGGCCACACAAGGCATCACCCCACTCACTTCCCAGCTCTGCCCACCTCCACTCAGGGGACTCACAGATCGTGACACAGGAACCATTAGATAGAAATTAGAGGGGCCAATGCGCAACTTCTGGATGTCCAGTGAGCCCCCGGCCGTTTTTTCCCCAACAGTGATAGCCCTGTGCATGTGCTTGAGGATGTAAGCCACGTCTTCGGCCACTCCTGTGGTATGGCGACTGATCAGAACAATGACATCCTTGTCTTTGCTGTACCTCTCTCCCAGGACCTTTGGCAGTGTCCATATCTCTGTGGTTGTGTTGGAAGGTCGATTATACACAGTCTCAATGTGCAGCATCTTGTCTGCTTCATGCAAGTACGAGATGATGAAGGGGAGACCAGAAATCTGTCCTCCAGTGCTATGACGAAGATCTATAACCAATCCAGAGGTGTCTATCAGTGTCTTCCACACCTTGTCCACCAGAAAAGCACCAACCTTCTGCACAACTTCTTGGCCTATGATATAATCAATCCTCAGGTAGCCAACGTTGCCCTCCAGCTTGTCATACATGACCACATGCTCAATAAGACTCAGGAGCTGTTCACGAGTAGGAGGTGCCTCAGATACTTCTTTGGGAGCTGCATGAGGTGATGGCTCATAGGAGATCACCAGTCTTGGGTCATTCAGAGCACCCTGTACTCCAGCTGTCAAGACACTGGCCAGCATTTTGGGATCTGAGATATCCGGAATCTCTCCGCTCTTGATGGCTTGTTCAATGGCTTCTTGCATCCCCACCAGGTTTTCAGGATAGCAGTAGTTTTCCAGAAGGACTTTAGCCATGTCCAGCACTAGAGTTGGCTGAAAGATTTCCTCAGCAGATATGCTGCATGTGATCAGGGCTGAAAACAGGAAGACATGCATCCTGATCATTTTGTATCCTGTGGAATAGAAAACAAATCGTATGTAGGAAAGAAGTCAGAAGTCCGTATTGATCAAGATGAACATAGCCGGAGAGCTGACCCTCTCTGTTTGTGAATCCCACTGAAATCCCAGCATCGAATCCAAGTGCACTGAAGAGATAAAAATCCCTTATCTGCATTAAACCTTTAATCTCATTAAAATGGAGTGCATCAGCCAAAGTGCACCAATAGATGAAGTGCAGCTTCACACCACTTTACAAACCTCTTATGAAACAGTAATAAACTTCAGTCATCAATATTATACTTTTTTGGCATTTAACTGTTTTCAAAAGGTACCTCATTGCCTGCTATAAACCGGTCCTGGTTTATCCTGACAGTGGGTTGCTTAAATGTACTATTGTTTGATTTTAACCAAAATTAGAACAGCAGTTGCTCAGTCTTTTACATCATTTGTGAAAAGCTAAAAGCAGGAGGTTCGTCTGTGATTTAGTTGTATCAATTTTTAAATTTTTTCAAATGCCATTTACAATACAACATCTTTGCAGTCTGTGGACTGCAAAATATTGCTCTCATATTCTATAACTAAAGGCTCCAAACAAGAAACTCCAGACATTTGGAACAGTTCATAAAATCCAAGGTAATGACAGCCTGTTAATTTCCGTGCTGAGAATTGCCAGCATTTTAAACAGGACTTTAAAATCCATTTGCCTCAACATAATACAGCTAAATCTGAGGTGACTTTAATCTTCATAATTTGCACTCAATTAGGATTTACTTGTAATACCATTGAGTAACATATGGTCATGTCTGATGACAGCTCCCAGCCAATAGACTTTAGGCTCAATATACCAAAATAGAACGTGGGGGGGTGTGCGTGGGAGGGCTCTTCTGCCCACAATGTATTTGAGACTCTATTGTATTAAGAGTTTGAAAGAGGATCAGTAAACGTGGGATGCAGCTGCAGGCTGCACCCATGTGAATTGTCAGCATCCAGCACTCCCGTAGGACAGACCGAAGCCATCCATGGACAGATTCTGGCTTTAAGTTTGGAATGAGCTGCTCCCTCAGTCAGTCTGCTTGCTGGGGGTAGCTGCAAGAAGGGTCAAGGGAATCTAGGAAGAGGGAGCTTATATGTTGCTTTCACTTGTTTCTACATACAAATACATGTGGAGGGGAGAGCCTAAAGATGGTCTAAGCGGTTTGGGCGCATTCTGTTGGTGTCACTGAAGTGAGACCTGAAATATAAATGAGCTGCTCCTATGAGCAAAGTTTAGTGCAGTTTTTTCCCTGGGTCATTCAGCAGTTGCAGTTAAGGGTTTTCAAGAAGCTCCATTCTTTAACACATCTGTATAGGATTAACATAGTCCATATATACGATTGCTATTTTATCCCACGGTTAAGGCGTATCTGTGTACATGTAAATGTACAAAGGATGGAAAATTAAACATAGTCACATGTATTTTTTTTCTATGCAGAAAATCTCAACCACCACAGAAGTCTTCTGGGGAGAAAACTATTTGATGCTTAATTATTGTTTTTCAGAACAATCCATTGTTGCTGAACAACCCCCCAAAAAAAGAGACATTAGGTAGAGGTTCTTAAGACTGTAAAACAGGTAAAGAAGTTATATAGAGAACAATTATTCGACAAAGTTTCAAACATCACAACTGAAGGAACACAATGAAATTGTTAGACAGTTTTGTTGTTTTTTTAAAAAGGAAGCATTTTTTCATACAATACATAATTAATTGCTTAAACTTTTTGCTATAGCACTTGTGGATACCAAACGTACATGGGCTAAAAAATTGTTTGGACAAATTCATGGAGGATAGATTCATTTATGGCCTCAGACGATGGCAGCCAGAGCTGGAATATTATGCTACAGGAAGGACCAGTTCATGATCAGGCTTTTACTTCCCTGAGCATCCCTGCTGGTTACTGTTAGAGATAAGACTCCATTCCAGAGCAAACCTAACCCAAGTTCTGCCCTAAAACCTTTCTTTCATGTTATGTAAGACTTTTTGCTTTTATGCTTCCATTTTTTTTCTGTTCAATTACCCATCATATCCTGCAGTAAGTGAACTCACTGAATCTTGGCATGTGTTCAGAAATCTATCAATATTCTGGAGCTTCAAAGACATTTGCTAATATTGAGGTAAACTTTCGGTTTAGTCTTTAGGTTTGGTTTTCACCTGCAAATTCACTACCAGGAGACTGAAATACTGTGAGAAAGGCTGCTCTCAGTCTGGGGGAGGATGGCTCAAAGTTTCCACTGTTGCACAGAAAGATCAACTTCCAATTTCTTGTTCTTTCATAGGTTTCTTGCATGACTGACAGCAAAACTGCTTGGTCTCCAGTTACCTCAGTTTCATCACTTCTAAACTCAGCACAACAGTCCGGCTGCAAGTACTACATCTAGAAGACTCTAATGTGTATCATACTAAAATGCTGAAGGGCTAAGAAAACAGCCAAGAGCAGAAAGAAAACAAATATAGCATGTCTATAATCTTGCAGAAAATCTGTTCTGATCAGCATAAGGCTTTCAGGACTCGAGTTCAGTGTTTCCTTATTCAAGACTTTGGCTCCACTATAAACACACTGCACACAGGCTTAGGTTATCATGACAGTAGTACTCCAAGATGTGCCAACCTAAATCACAGATAATCTGTACAGTGGTGAATATAAGTGCTGGAGGCCTCATGAGCAATTTAAGCAGTTTAGCCTTTTGTGCTGCTTCCAGATTGCTTACAAAATTCTGGGCCTGTGGTATTTATCCAAAGTGATAGGAATTCTGATCTTTTTTTATGATGATTCCCACATCTGTGCATGATGACTGTATTGGTTTTGTGCTAAAGAAAAAATCCAACAGAGAAAAGAGCAAATACATTTTTTTAAAGAATCCACTAGAGGAAGGACTGCTCTGTTGCTAAACCTGTAATAGGTGATGCAGGTATCATCTGTAAAAAAAAAAAAAAAAAAAAAAAAAAAAAAAACTTTAAAAAATGTACCTATTTTCCTTGTCAAGAAAGAGAACTAGGATATAGCAGAAATTGTTGCTGACAATGCATAAATAAGTAATCAGGCTGGACACCAGCTCTGAGACTTTCTGTGTGCTTGACAGGCAGGGAGTTTCAGATTCTTTGCAGCTTCCTCTAATTTGGGGGGCTGTGCCAGTGTGCGATACCCATCACAGAGCTAACTCCAGGGCATTAGCACCACCTTGAATTGCTATTCTTGCCTTCTTTCTGCAGAAAATCATCTGACATTGCAAGGCACATGTAGCTGGAACAAAAGCTCTCTAGCAGAAGAGTTTTGTCAGAAGAAGTTGCCCTTTAATCTAAAAGATTTATTGCTGGAGATGCAATAATTAGTTTTACTCCCATTCCTGGTGTGGCCAAGGGAGAAGACGAGGCCTCAGGAGACCTGGTATGTGTTTCTAGCTTTGCCACTACAACATTGAAATGAATTTGGACACACTGATTTCTATTGCTTTCTTGCCTGCAGCTCTCCACTCTGTCTATTTTGTAAAGTTTTTGTAAAGTTTTTAGGACAGAGATTTCACATACCCTACCTTTACTTCCATGCTTCCACATATCCTTCCATACTTCCATGCAGAGAGAGATAGTCGAGATAGTCTCTACATGCTGCAACCACAGGAATAATTGCTCATTTCAATCAGTTCAATAAAAAACTGTACTTCATAGAGCCCCTCTGTGCACTCTGTACATTGACTAAGGCAGGGGACTTCTAGAATAAAACATTATGTGCTGTAATTGTGTAATTAATGCATATAGTCAAAAGGAGGAGGATGCACAGACAATTTTAGTTCTGACATTTCTCACTCCTCCATTGCTTAACTTTGTAGCCTCAACTCACTATTAGCAATATTTTTTTTCTGTTTTGGCATCTTTAAATTAACTTTGAAGGGAAGATATAGATCAAATAATGTTGCAGTTATGAAAAACAAAGCATGATGACAAAAAAAAAAAAGTATGTATGATCTGAAACAATGAAGTACAAATGTGCAAACATAAAAGGGTTAGCTATTTTGCCTGCTGGGTTAGGGGGCTGGGTTATTTCGCAGTTCCTCTTTTCTTGTTTCTTATTTCTTTCTTCCTTTTGTTCCTGCTGGTGCTGGAGGAAAGCATGGCCATGAGCCATGGAGCAGGGTCACAAAATGGATCCATTGTGACAGGAATCAGGAAAAAAAGTACAAAAATCCATGTCCCTAAGAATGTGTCAGGATGGATCTCTATTTCTGTCTGTCTGTAGAGTAGCTTTAAGCACACACCTTTCTATTGCAGGAAAATAATGACACTGCATGTTTATGGAATATTTATAGTACTTTCTTTTTTAATCCTTCAGTACACAGTACATAAAGGAGACCTATATTTATATTAAAATGCTTACAAAGTATGGGGATAATGGTGGAAATAATGTTAAATGACTTATCTTTAAAACTGGAGAAATTCAGAGTTTCTAGGTTTCAAGATAGCAACTTCTTTTTGCAATTTAAGTCACAACAATTTTTTTTTTAAGAAGAAAGGCCTTCTTTTCCACTGTATTCCACTCTGCTACCTTGTGCTTTTAGAAAAGTTAATATAACTTGAAAATGACAGAGGATTACTCAAATTACTTGTTTCAAATTGCTGTGAAAAGGAGGTTAACAGTCACCTCATTTCACTATGAATGTAAAAAGCACAGATTTTTAATCAGGATATGCGCCAGACAATTACCTTTCATATCTAAATAAGTTCTATTTATCCATTGTTAAATTCATTACTTTTTTTTTTTTTCTGTCTCTTAAGGAAGTATTTGAACAGAAGCACAATGTTCTTTTTCAGTGGGTTTCTAGGGGAAAACCTAGAACCCTAGAAGAAAACTAGAAACCCTAAACCCTAAAACCTAGAAATCCTACATTTTCTAGGGTTTTAAAATCATGAAATAGCCCTTTCTTGCCAAACTGTGATGCTGTGAAATCAAGAGATTAAAAATACACATTTTTCCAACATTTATTGTGCATTGTATCATGTTCTAAAGATTTTTATATCAGAAGGGCAGGAAACTAGCTGAGATTCTTAAAAAGCTAGACTTTTGAGAAATATACCCAGGATTATGATTAGTTTTAGCCAGGAAAAAACAAAATACGACAACATAGCTCAATTTATTCCTCAGGTTCAAAAACATTTTCTCCCTCATGTCTCTTGCTATTGCACTAGCACACAGGAATAAAGCTGATTTCACAATATAAAAGTAAAATAAATGCTTTTCCCAACATACATGACTTTAAAACTAGAATAATGGAATAGTATTTTTCCACACGGGATCCGTTCACTGGTCTGTAACTTCTCATGCCTTGAATCCAATGGGATCTACATCACTCACTTTTACTTTTGCAGTTCTTCATACTGGATAGCACTATAAGGTGAGAGACTCCTTTACGTGGTGTGGATACTTCAAGCTTTGGAGCATGTCTCTGTCTTTTCTCACTATACATAACTTTCATTTTTCTCATATACATTGTTTAATGTAAGGTCTGTTCACTGAACCCTCAGTATTCAGAATGTAACTCTAAAGTCAATTCTCATTTCTAATATAACCCAACCCAAACTCTGATTTGCATCTTAGTTTTGAGTTGTTATTGTTCATAAAATTTATGTTCCTTTAAAATCTATCCACCTGTATTTCATTTTCTGATTTCCTGTGCATTTTAACTTCCCTCCTGTACAGGAAAGAGGTATTTTCTTTCCTCTTTCCCACACTGTTCTGTATATGTCGTCTGCATTTCACCACTCACAGGTTCAAAAGCTTCCACAATAGTGGATTTAAATATTCTGCAACTCCTTCAGTACTGCTGTTGTTACTGTGGGTGGGGGATGTCTCACCAGGGTCAGGTAGACCAATCTGAGCATTGATAAAGTGTAGTAGCAGGAAGCCTACCTGAAGGTGGCAGCAAGAGTGGTTTTTTTCAGTACTGGAAATGATTTTTGAGTTCATAAACTGTATCAGCAGGATAATGGTGAAACCTGGAAACAAAGTACTTTCGGATTTAAAACATCCTCTTAATGCAACTATTTTTTATATTATGTTTAAGAATTTGAAATGGATAAGTTAAATAAATATGGAGTGCCATGGCACCAAATTACATGCCAGAAATGAGGCAGTGATATAAATTCATCACCAGACGGATGAAAGGATCAGTCAGTTCTGAGAAATGATCAGGTGGGCTCCTAAATTCCAAGAGGCAGAGTTTGTTAGCTCAAGCACAGGACTCTGCTAATGAAAAATTTAATATTTCCAGGACTTGGTAAGTATTTCTAGACAAACCTCCATGCCTTTTATAGATGTACAAGTCTGGGTCAGCACTACCTCACAGCTGTCTGCACCGAGCAGGGCTGGATTGCATAGATATGGCCTAAGTCTGTCTCTTCTGGTCTTGCCCTTGCAGCCTTTGGCACAAAGGGAACTTTGTCCTGGACTAGGCTTTCTAGCCCCCTTGGTAATACAAAGAATGAATAGTAATACCTCCTTTAGATTACTTTATAACACGCAAGCTAAAAGAAGTCATGTTAGGTCTTTTCCAACAAAATCCTTACACTAGTGGCATATGGGGAGATTGTCCCCAAGGCTTTTAGTTCTCATTTCGACAAAACTGTCAAAAACTCCCAAAACTTTATTTTTAATATTATAGGCTATCCATTTTATGAAAATGGCACTGAAAATGAATACTTTAATGATTACATTTTTATGAGAAAAACTTTAAACCAAAATGCGTAGGATTTTGATTTTTCTTTCATTAATGTTCTTTTTTTCATCTTTCCTTCCCTTTCCCTCCTTTCCTTTTCCCTTTCCTTTTCTTTCTCTTTTTATAGCGATCAAAAAAAAAAGGGAAAAAGAACAGAAAGAAAAAATTGAGAAAATAGTATTTCTTTTTATTGAAAAATGGTGGGCAAGAGTGGAAAATGCATATTCCATTTCTGAAACAGCTCTGATTTCAGCCAGGATTCATGCTACAATCCGGAGCAGCAGGGAAGTCATCGCAGCTTGCAGAATGCAGCAGAATACAGCTGTAAGAAACTCTCAGGGAACAGCTTTGCTAAGCAGTAGAACTGCCTTTTTCTAGGTAAGTAAAAGATTTGGGCTGGCTTTGGGTAAAATGCATTGCAGCTATCCAGACTGAAGTAATTTAGGAACATAGTTTTCAATTTTGGCAATTTTTCAGCAGAAAGGGCCAATTAAGTCTTTACTGATGTGCGGCCCTTGCCGAGCTGGGATATGATGTGCTTGTGTTACATTGCTGCTATCCCCTAGATCCTGCATTGCTGGTCGACCTACCTGTTCGATCAGCACAGGGCACCAGAGAGGGCCAGTAATAAACAGGAGTTTATATTAACTCCTGCATTGAGTGGTCTCCTTCGCTACATGCGTTATTCGAAACAAGGGGAATTGCAGTAACTCACCGCAACCTCGTTCAGCGCCTGCAAACGGCTGCCAACCAAGCGCTGCCTGGTGAGCGCGCTGCCGAAACCCGCCGGCTCCAGCGCCAGCTTGAGCATGTCCTGGTGCTGGGCTCCACTGTGCCAACGTGGGGGAAGAGGACCTGGCTGAAGAGGACCCGCCAGCAGCACCTCAGTCGCGCTCATTTCCAGAGCCCTCGGGAAGCCGTTCTGCGAGGAGGCCCCGGCTGCTGCCACCTTGGAGGCTTCTCGCGCGTCCGAGGCCGCCTGGCAGCAGCTCCGGAGGCCCAGGGCCTGTGGTGCAGCTGGGCAGGCCTGCGAGGACAGGCTGCTGTGGCAGGACGGCCACTGGCAGCCCCCAGTGTGACACTGGCCGTGGAGAGCCAGAGAGGGCTGGAGGGGCCAGGGTTCGCACACTCGTGACACTGTGGCCATTTACTTCAAAATGGGGTTGCCTCAAACATAATGAGGCTTCATTCTGCTGCTGGCCTTGAAAAGATGAATGAACTGTGCCAAATGGGCCTGGCACAACGGTCTGACTGAAGTTATAACCCAGCAACGTCGACTTCAGCAAGGCCTTTGCCCGGTTATTTTTATTGCTCTAAGCAGTTCTTGCTGGCCTGCACAAAGTGTAGGTGGGCCAGTGGCTCCTCCCGCCCCACATCCACCCCACAGCTGCTGCAGCAGAGGCTGAAATCCCTCCTCGCAACGGCCGCGGGAGCGCAGCACGCGGGAAGCCGCAGGGCCAGGGC
>VZSV01000048.1:4489512-4510359 GCA_013398735.1 Nothocercus julius | reverse complement strand
AAAAAAAAAAGAGAAAAAGAAACATTGATTCTTGAGAATTTCTCTCTGTGAATATGTGGAGACTGGTGTTTCACCATCTCCTCTCTTTCATGTGATTATGGACAAAGTGCTGTATTCACTGAAGTCGGAATATAACCAGGACCTTGTGTTTAACTGACTTCAGGGCACACATCTACAGTTACTTTGGCATGTGAGTGAATAACTTTTCAAGTGAGATCACGCTGGGTGCTTGTTTGGTTGTTTCTATTACTTGAAGAGCAGGGAACTGATGCCAAAATATCATGAGCTCATGAGACATCGTGAACGAGGAAAAGAGCACAAGTGGTTCTGAAAGAGGGAAGGTGTAACAGCAACTGGAAGATGATGACAGAAGCCAGTGGGGAGTGGTAGAATAAGAGGACCTATCATTGGGAGCATCACTGGGAGCTTAAGAGGTTAATGACAGGCAGTTAGGGATGTTACAGGGTTTGCATGGACCCAGATGCTAGATCTGATCTAAAAATGAGCTATAAATGAGACCAAGGCCTTGGTGAATTGTGCTTTGTTGTCGTGGCTCCTGATGTCACCAGCAGTTCTTGATGGAATTAAACTGCCTTGCTCACACTCACCTGTGAGTTGCTCTGTATTAAGTTAACAATAGTAAATAAGCTGCATATTAGATTTCAGGCTGAACTATTCATGCCAGATGAATTAATCTCTCCCACAGGCTGCTCTAATTTAAAACATATGTATCCATTTAAATCATGTTGCTTGCTATATATTAAGCTACTGTTCAGAATTTTGTCTCATCAGTTTTCACCATTTTGAACGGATGTATATTTTGTTGTGGGGTTTGAATTGTATAGTTTGTTGTGGGTTTGGATCAAAAGTCTTCTCTGGTAATTTTTTCCTTTTTTTTGTGGAAGGTGGAGTAGTAGAAATGAGATGCAGTATGACTGCATTATACAGCATTTGCACATGTTGCTTTAAGCCGACGCAAAATGCTTCATCTGTTCCTATACAGTTAAAAGCTTCATTAAAATGGAAGGAAACTTGCTTTCATTGCAGGAAGGATGGGGCCTTTGGTTAGGCAGGGGCCTGACAATGATACTATATGATACTGTATTTCCCAGTGTAAATCTTGCAGAACACGGATAGGAGTTTTCAGTTTCTCCTAAGAAGAAATTAAAATAAAAGGGGAGCCCTGTTTCAGACTCCAAAGACCATATTTAGGCATCTAAATAAGCAGCCTTTTTTTTTTTTTTTCCCCACAAATGCTGAGCACTGCCAACCCCCACTGCTAACAAGCCACTTCTAAGGCTGAACGTTGTTTGGCTGCGTGTTCTTGCAAAGAAATACTAAGAATATGCAGTAGGGCAAAGTGGCTTTTTATCTTTGTGCAGAGATAAGGGCTGCTGTTCCTCCTAGGAAACAGCGTCTTAGAAGCGGAAGGCTGCACTTCTTATCGTTCAAGTATGTGCCATAAAGGGGTAAAAATAGGGACATAGAGGATAAGAAAGCAGAAAGCAAGGCACCTGCTACCCACAGGAGGAAACTTGGAAATGAAATAAGAGTGAGAATCTCGACTGTTTTGAATATTGCAATCCTTCATTTGTAAGAGTAAATAATGTGCATTAAAATGATCTGTAAAAGCCTCTGGAATTGCTGACATAAGAAAATGCTTGCAGGATTTACCCCTGGCTTTACCACACACCATAAATTCGGTTTAGTGAGTTTTACGGAGATTGAAAATGCCAGAGCTGTCTGAGAGAATTGTGTTCCAAAACCTATTAAACATTTACAGGACATCCTGGATCCTGTAGTTTGTTCTGAAAATCCTTTAGTCTGTGACCTGAATGAAACTGATTTAACAGAAAAGTACATTTAAGCTATTCAGATTGTGTCACTATCTGACATAAAATAATGTGTATTTCTTTCAATCTTAATATTTTAATCCAGTATTTACTTAGCCATGATATATAATGGGTATTTACAATGATAGCTATTCTTTAAATATCAGTTTTCCTTTAAACAAGCAGCAGCACCAAGCACCAGCCTCCTGCCCTGCCCCAAACCTTGTTTGCAAGAATTTTCATTTACATCACTAATGTACAGATTTACACAGAGCAGAAAAGGGTCTGTTCTTACTCTCTGGGATGCTGCCTTGGATACTACCTGCAACCACATTCTGCCACTTTCATCCCTTCATAGTTATATATCAAAGTGGGCACGCCAGCATCGTCCTTATAAAGAATGGAGATTGAATCCAGTTTGGTTGGAACACAGCAGGCCTTGGAAGCTTTCTTTGGGTTTTGGAGGTGCACCAGAGTTTGGACGATAGCATGTTTTGTTGGGGTAACGTTATCTGTCAGAGGGAAGAAGCAAACTCCTTTGCACTCAAAAGCCTCATAATCTTTGGGCGCAATGATCCAGGAATCCCAGCCGATCTCCTCAAAGTTCACATGGAGGGAAGTTCTC
This sequence comes from Nothocercus julius, assembly GCA_013398735.1. Classification (NCBI taxonomy): domain Eukaryota; kingdom Metazoa; phylum Chordata; class Aves; order Tinamiformes; family Tinamidae; genus Nothocercus; species Nothocercus julius. The sequence goes on along the minus strand of VZSV01000048.1, from coordinate 4,507,902 downwards.
CGGCAGTGGTTCGCTCTGGTGCTTCTCTTGCTTCTGGAGGAATGGTGGTGGGGCCTGGCAACGGCCTTTGCCTCCCTCTCGTCTTCCTCTTGAGGCAGGGTGTTGTTCTTCGCTAACTTTCTTAGCACGCTGCCTTGTTCATGAGCAATCATCTCCCGGAGCTCCACTTTGGTCTCTTTTGTCCCATTGCTGCGATCATTGGAGAACACTATTAACAGGGGCAGATTTTTAGTGTCCGGTGTGACACTGATATCCAGCTTCCCGCACGTGAAACCACCCAGAGCTTTACTCTCTATAACAACCTCCAGCTTGTTTTTAGTCTTCAGTTTGTCTGCCCTGATCCACCTTTTCACAGCACTGGACACTTCAAACATCTCCCAGCCACACTCCTGGATATCATGGGAGACAAGGAAAGATTTGGTGCTTTCTGGATTTTCCCAGTCATCTCCATCTAGAACGTCATAAATGACCATGTTGCCTTCCAGTCTAGAGAGAGACCCAACTTCCCTGTGACAGGAGATATAAATTCTCAATTCAGCTCTGCTGATTTCCTCATATCGCGGAATAGAGATGTTGAAGAGCAAGATGTGTTTCTGCAATGGATTTTCTTCTGGTGTTGCTAAAGAAACAACATCTGCAATAGCAAATGAAAACATGTGGTTACAGTGCTTCTGACTGCCCCAGTAACTTGATCTTAACTTCATGCAGGAGTAAAAGAGAGCAGAGAGACCAGGGCTCTGCAGAACTTATTAAAAAGAAAAAAGAAAAAAAAGGCTTCTAGTCAGGTTTTCAGGGGTAGAGTGTAGAAAGTCCAAAAGGAGGTCCCTAGTTTTGGGAGTATTTCACCATGCCTGCCTAGTCAGGTGAGCATGAGGATGTGTGGAAGGGAGCATAAATACTCTGCCCAGAACAAACGGGGGGGCACTATTGACAGTCGAAGGCACAAAATCAGACATCTGTGGAGTATTTAGAGTAAGCAATTTTCTAAAGAAATTTTAAAATTTCCCACATTTATCACTGTGCTATCAGATAGGCTGCCCTGCTGATAGAGGACTCCTCAGTAGAGGAGGGTCTCTGTATAAGAGTTAGCTGCGATGAGGCTTTTGCTGTTGTCTTCCAATAACTTTGAGAACATCTTGGGTTATTGGGAGCTAGAGGAAACAGAAAAGCTTTGAAAAACCCAAACTTGAAGCTTTACGGTCTAAAATGGGACTGGGTGATAATGAGACTTTTCATGTGTAGGTCCCAGTGGGTTGCAGGCCAGACTCCCTGGGATTATGCAGGACTTTATTCTCCCGAGGTATGAGCACTACCAGCAGTTCGGCTTGGGGAGAGGCAGTGGTTTTGCTGGAAGATAAACCAGTAGTGTTTAAAAATCATCACTGACTGATGGCTGTTTTGGTGGTCAGTCATCATGGGATTTTAGGGCAATTTTAATTGGCGAATGTTGTTACTTCACAGTGTTTACCCACTAAGCAGTTAGAGAGGAGAGTGGATATGGAAACTGCTCTAGTTTGTACTGCTACAGTTTCGGTCCAGCTCAGGTTTGGGGACACTAATTTGGGAACACGGAGATCACTGTAGTGCTGTTGCCTTATATGTTTATTTTTTAAATAAACAGGAGCTTTGATTTTCCTTACTTCATTTCTATCGCAAGGATTGCATTTACTTAACAACTTTTTTATTGCTTCTTGTGATGAAGGTTTATTTTTTAAAATATACAGAGACCTTAATTTTTTTTTTAAGTTGAAACAAGCTTGAAATCCCCTCTGCATCTAAATCTGCAGGCACAAGAATGTGGGGGGAACACTAGTGCTCCTTGTTTGGATTCAGGGATACATTTAACAGTTCAATGGGGTGTTTATAAAGGATGAGAGGAACTCCATGGAAAGAAGAGCTACCTAGTGTGAAATTCTCAGTGGCAGATCGTCAAAATTACCATTCTAACAGCAAAACTCAGTCCAAAACTCTAACTTTGGGAAACACAATTCATCTAACCCTTGTAACTCAGTACAGTGTCTTGGTGTATTTGAGAAAGGGATATTGTATGTTAAAAATATGAAAGAAGTAAACTAAAGATAATGGTATTTTTTAAAAGATTGCAAGGAACTATAGAGCAAGACTGCAATCCAAGATTTTAATCTATTTTGTTTCCAAATAATTCGTGGGCATTACGAAAACAATTACCTCTAAATTGCAAAGGAATCTGAGTACCTCCTGTTCATATGCTTCTTTAAAAATTCTGGTCTCTCCTACCTTCAGTACTGAAGCTCCTCACAATGTTGGATGCAGGGATGGAGGACTTGTCTGCAGCATATCTGTTATATAAATCAATCATGAACTGTGGTGGTTCTTCTTTGTTCTTCTCTTGTGAGGGGACCTTTGATAAATTCAAACTCCGTAGTAAATCCATCTTCATATTCTCCAGGAAAGATTTAAAATTGAAGTGGGTCTCATCTTCCACTTCCCCAGGATCATGAAAGGGTGCATCAGACTTTCCTAGAGCTGGTGGCTTGTCCCAGTCTTTCAGAGGCTTGCCTCTTGTCAAACAAGCAATGATGTTGAAAATGGACAGTGCAGCTAATACCCCAAAATAGTGCATTTCTTCTGTACTTACTTTCTGATGAAGAGGCAAGAGGACGATTGTATTTTAGATGATTAAAACTCCTGTTTCATTATAGGCAGAGGGAAGTAGATGAACAGCAGACACTGGGATCAGGGATGCCCTTTGCAGATCACTTTCTTGAGTTCTTTTTGCAGTCTGCTTCAAACCTCAGCCTCTTGTCAGTTGTCAAGCAGATTGGTTGTACACTTGCCCTTATCTGAGTCATTGATGCCATGCTTTAGCTTCTGTTATCTAGCAAAGCTCTTAGTTAATGAAGATTCTATAAACATCTGACAAACACATATGCTGGTGGGAAGGACACTGTATATTGTAAAGAATCCACATTTCACTGTAGGGTCATCATGGCTTAATTACACTCTTTTATCATTTCCTTGCCAACACGGAGAAACTTTCTTAGGGACGTGAAGGATTATTCTGTTTTCGCCAAGACAAGAAAAATGGGATTTAGAACAAAATTAGTCTGTCAGCTGTTAGTGAATAACACCTCACAAATCTTTGTTACCGTCGCTTCACATACCATCAGAAACCCCCCAATCGTCTGATGGAGGCCTGTGATTCTGCAAGGCATGATCTCATGACAGCACAAACAACCTTAAAATTTCTTTGCGTTTATCAGCAAAGAGCTGTTATTTGTACACAGTGAAATATCTGTTTTGTGTCAAGTTTCCTTCATGTTATGTGCAGGCTTTTCCATTTGCAGTTTGATTCCTTTGGTGGATGGGAAGTTAGTCTTATTTTTATAGGATCTTATGTAATATATTTCTTATATTATATATGAGATTGTTGGCCAGTTCAGTCCAAGAACACACAGTTTTTGTTCCAGTGACCTCAGAATGAAGACAGAAGCAAGACTTCTAAGCCTGTATAGAAGTTAAAAGGTCTATATGAAGAAATGGAAAATTATCTATGAAGATACTGTTACTCACGTGATGTATGGGCCAAGACAAAATTATAGAACTGACAGAATTCCTCATGCAATAAGAAAGGAAACCTCTGGTTTATTTATAGGCAAAAATGTGCTTTGTATTTATCTTACTGAATCTGTTATGAATTAATCCAGTGATTCTTACGTGTTTCATCTGAACTGTAAGTGTATCGTTCTTTCTAAGCACAGCCGAGTCCATAATCGACTACTGTGCTACTAGATCAGAATGATATTTTGAGCTCTTATATTACTGAAATACCTCATTGCAAAGATACAGAAAAGATTTTGCCGTCTCTTGTCTCAGTGCTGGTCATTCTTCTCCAGCTTTCTAGAAGTGCACACTGAGTGCTTAAAGTGCAACCATGCTATTCAGATACTCCTGTTTCTGTTTGGTAACAGAGATCCCAGATTTTGGTTAACTATGTTTCTATGGCATAAGATTGTAAAGGACTATTTGACATTGATCTTAATTTCCTGAATAGCAAGGTGGCTCTTATTTCTCTCAAGGACTTTGTATTTCCTGCCGCTGTCAAAATATCTTCCTATCCATGTTTGGCTAAACATCTTTTGTAAAGCTCTCCAGGATTTATTTGAAGATGTAACAAAAATGGAGGATTGCTTCAAATTTTGTGGCACATATTCTGAAAGATTTTCATTGTTGCTTAAAGAAAATAGTACTTATTATATCATTGTGCCTGACCTCACCTGCTAGACAGTAGCAGGTGTCTTGTATTATCTGACTGTTTAAGGAGACTCAGCGCTGGCATTTTCACAGTTTGCTTTTAGGTAAAATAAACAGCTTGTGCTTTTTAAGTCATATACTATGAGGTATTTTCTCTGGTTTTGGTACTCTTTTTGTAGCTCTTCTAAGTTTCGATGTCTTTTTGAAAAGGGGAACACTAGGGCTCTGCATAGTTTTCTAGCAATAGTCACTAGTGCCGCATGTAGAAAGGAACCCCCGTGTTCTTCTGCAGTCACTACTCGGCTGTTTATCTTTCCAAAGCCTTTGCAGCTCTCTGTGCGTAGCAGCACTCTGGCTGCTCGTGCTGCACTCTTAAGTCCAAAACACCACCCAAATTGTCCCAGGAGTTATGGCTTTCACGGTCGTGGTCTCCTGCTCAGTAGGAACAGCCTCCATTCCTTGTGCCCAGGTACCAAGCTCTGCATTTGTGGCTACCTTAAAGGGGATTTTGCACAAAAAATCCATTTTTAGACAGATAGGGTGCAGCCAGATCTAGTGTTCTGTATGAGTATCTCTCTCCTAAGCAGTGTCCGCTGCAAATGCCATTTGGGTTATTGTATTGACTTCCAGTTCATGTATGAAGATGTCAAATGGTGTCACGCCAACTGTCATTTTTGCAGAAATTCTGCAATGAGCAGCTTCATCTGTTGACAGTTCTCTTCTGAAAGCTGCTCTTTGAGACTTGGCAGTGAGACAGTTCTTAATTCATATGATATATCAATTCATGAAATATAGTAATATTGTCCAGCAGTCTCTCTTAATTGTGCTGCTGTGTCCATTTGCATCAAAACATTCAGCAAAAACCTTGTTATCTTCTTGCTGTTTTAGTTACCTTTAGCAATTATACGGTGACCTCAGAGAATGAAACTGATTTTATATTAGAAAAACACTTTCCATAATACTGTGCTGGCTAGCATCAGCTTTTTTTTTTTTTTTTTTTTTTCTAACTTTCTCATATTTCTCATATGCCCTCATATACCAAATTTCTCTTATACCCTAATATACTCTCAATTCTTTTAGGATTATTTAATGATTTTTTTTTGGCTTGCTAATTTAAGTATTTGTCCATAGTAACTAAATAACATGAACATTGAGTGAAATGGTTTCTAGGATGCTCCTAGAAATCAACAGATCTGTTGGAAGAGAGTGAGGATAGCACTGTATTGCAACTGCATTTCTGCCATTTAAAGAACAATTTAAATCAATTAAATGCAAAGTTTTCTCTTCTAAAGGCATAGATTAAACATCTGAATATCAAAGCCCTAAGAGATAGTAGCCACTTCTAAAGAAATGGTGGTTAAGGCCTTGTCCACATTAAGGTACATCTAGACCAGAAATAAAACCTAGTGAGAAACATGAGTTTCTTTTGTTTCTCTAAGTTACACTATTTCTGTGAGTAAAATAAATATTGCAAATAGGAGAACAGTCCTGTTTATATAGATAAGAAAGCCAAAAAAGCTATGCCACTTACGGATATAATTGTGTTTTTTTTTCCAATGCTAAATGACAGAGTTGTGTCAACAATACTTTTAAATGCAGACTATACTTTCAGAGATTTTAAAGGTTCCCTGTCATGTGTAGGAGTAGCATTTTCATGTACATCCTGCAGGCCTTATAACAGATCAAGGGATGTTGTCTCTCTTCCCTATCTGCTTGCCTGAGCACATTTGGGAAGGCAACTCTCCACTCGAGGAGTAGTTCAGGATTTGAAAGATTCCCTAAAGAAAACAAAATGCAGGAGAGCAGGCTGTTACACTAAGCTTGTAGCGATTTCATTCAGAGCTGATGTTAAATGGGAGCAAAACTAGACTTCTCCTTCATAGAGGACAGAAATGATGATGATTTAAGATTTAGAAACAGTTTTATACTTCAGGGTGTACCTAGGAATAAATGATGACTTTCTGAGGGCTTTTAAACTTTTAATATGCATTAGTATTACTTTTTTCAACCTTAGTTGAGTTTGTCACTATGCAAAGAGCACAAGATCCTGCAAGAGAGATCCTTAGTTGCAGCAGTACATGAAGGTCTCGCACAGCAGTTCCTTTGCAAATCACCAGCAATTTGGGAGAAGAAAGAAGATCCTGCCTGGATCCACAACTGCCTGTGCAGACACAGATACCTCTGTGCACGCTAAATCTTGGCTTTGACTGTTCCTTGAAGGGTAAACTCTCCCCGTCTTGCACTCCATGCCATTCCGTGGATTCCTGCAGGTTGTTCTGCTCCCGCCTGTGCTCTGCTACCATGTAGCCTGTGAATGACAAGGGACTAGAGCATGGTCAGCGTGTTCTGGCATGCAGCTGCCTTGAGAGGGATAAGTGACAATCAGAGCAAGGAGACATGAGCTCTTAGAGAGCTCCAGTTAAGAGGACTATCGTGGTTGCATCAAGAGAGGATTATGCATGAGATGGAGGGAAGCAGATTTATTTCTGTACAGACTTACAGTGGAACCACTGCCAAATACCATGTCCTGTTTGTCTGTTCATTGTTGCTGGAGAAAAAAAAAAAAAAGTTACTGAAATTTCTGGAAGAAGTTCAGAAAAGAGCCATGAGAAATTGTTTTGAGGCTTGGAATGGTAAGAAATCAAAGTATCTATTAATTCTTAGCCAAGATGTAATTTCAGCCTGCTGTTATATACTAAAAATATACAGGGAAAGTATTTTGTAAGTTAGACTAAAGGGATCTAGTAGAGAAAGGTTAGAGTAAGATTAAGTGAATTGAAGCCAAAGCTCAACAAATTCGGACTAGGAATAAGCCACAACATTTTAACAAAGATAACTAACTCTGAGAATGCCTGCTTGTAGTCCAGTAATCTGTCACTTGAAATCTCTAAAGGCAAATTTATGCATTTTTTTTCAAAGATAATCCCAAGCTAAAAACAGAAGTTTTAGCGATGACACAGTAATGACTGGGCAAGGCTCTTTGATCTGTGCTGTGTGGGAGGTCAGTCTAGATGAGCATAATATTCCCGTCTGGCTTTAATCTATTGATGCACATTATGGCAAGCTTAACGTGCATCTACATATTTCTGTCTAACTGGCAGAAAGTAACCAAGTGAACGGTAGGAGGACATTTCAACTATATTTGGATACTATTGTACCTTTAATTTATTAGCTTTTGTTAAAAGCATGTAACAAACTAGGGGATAAAGTATAATTTACAAAAATATAAATCTTGGTTATTTTATTTTTAGTATTTCAACATATTACTATATAGTATGTTATTCAGAGAATATATGTTTAACAACCTGAAATTATCCAGCAAACCAGGAGTGGGGGATATTACATACGCTTTTTGTAGAAGAAATTATGTATTAGGGAGGGGTAACCGAAAATGGTTATATTAACATACTGTATATATAAAAGCTTATACAGTGCACTATACTTGCATCCTGAAGAAAATATACATATTAAGCCCTTTATTACAGCATTTTCAGTATAAATATGTGGATTAAGAGTATGAGTGTTTTAGGCAAAAAGTTTTGATTTGTGTACACAAGTGATATTCTAGAATGAGCCTGCTTTGCAAGTTCACTTCCCATCTTCTTGGTTAACTGAAGAGAGAAAATAGAAAAATAGCATATAAAAACGTATTTTAGTCCTTTAATTATAGAAAACTTTACATTTAGATTTCTGCACTAAATACCATGTTTTTGGCTAGATGGGTTAAGAAGAAATTGCAGAGTGTTGATGTCCTGGAAGGCAAATCACTGTTAGCTTGCGAGGTGGATGCTGGCATCGGGACGCATCCTTCCCGACGAGCTGCTTCCGTCCCTCCACGTGCCGGCTGCAGGAGCTGTCGAGTCGCGTTTGCCTGGTGGCAGCAATTGATTCGTTTCCCATTCCCACCTTTCTCGGTGTGGTTGGGCAGGATGCCTAGGTCTTGTTAGAGATGAGTTTGTGTGAACTTACCGGCACGCGCAGGTTTCAACCGACATGTTGGGATATACCTTTAAAACCACGTTTTTGTTCTCATCTAAGAAGAGCACGCTGAGTGAGCTCATTTTGTCGGGAACGCAGCAGGGCTCTGGAATGCCGGGAATGATGCCCACTGCTTTTACGATGCTCTGGATCGTAGCATGGTTTGATGGTCGGACGATCTGCAAAATAGAAGGAAACAGTTACTGCTTCATTCACGAGAAGTCACTTTCCCACATGGGCATGGAAAATTACAGTTTTTTGTTCCTCCAAAAGTGAGTATGTGTGACTGAGTCACAGGGCTGTGCAGCTCAGTCAGTCCTTCACATTCCCAGCGCTCCTGCCCAGGAGGCCTCTGTCAAATATCTGGTACTCCTTATGCTGCCTTCGCAAATACCAGAGGAGGGCACTGGTGGCACAGCCAGTGTTCAGGAGCCTGAAAAGGAGAGTGTCCATGTCCGCACTTACTAAATGCTGGAGGCGAAAAGGGCTGAGGTGGGGCTGCTTCTTCGTCATACAGTTTGTGTGGGAAATTTTTTTATTGTAATTCTTCCCAAAATAACTATTCCTATAGTTCAGGAGTAATTTTCATTCTCACTAACCTGCAACTAGTTTATTATTCCTAGAGTAATTGATCGGTACTAAAAGAGTAATTGCAATGCAGAAGTGCTTCAGGAACAGTGTCCACAGGGGGGAGTTACTCCAAAATAGTCTATCAATCTCACCAAACTCTTCTGGTCATGACAAAGGTGCAGGCTGTCTGCTTCCCTCTGCCCTCCTCACCAGGCTTTCCTTTGAGTTTAAACTAGCCTTGGAATGGGAGAAGAAAACTAAAAGCTGGGAGGACGGGAGTCATGCAGAGTCAGAGCTCACTATGGCTTGACTGCTGGGTACTCTGCAGAGCACTGGGTAACGTTCTTCTGGTGATGTTTGTATGCAATAGAGCTACACAAGGGAAAATATTGGAGAAGAAAGCAGAATGAAGGCTATTAGGTATAAGAACACTGAGAATAAGAAAAGAAGTGTTAAGATTATATAAATAGTATATGCTGTTTGATAGTTAAATGTAAATCATATTTTAGCATTTATTTACAAGCTATACTCGACCCTTCTAGTCTGAGCAGCTGAGCAGCACTGGGCAGGTTTCAACAATTCCATAGCTTGAGCTACCATCAAGCTTGAGCTTGAGCTTCCCTGGGAGAGGAGAGGAGGCGACAGTGTCTGCCCTTGCGGAGCGAGGCAGGGAGCAAGTGTGCCCCGGTGACCTGGCTCAGGACCCCACTTGCCATCCGCCACTGCGGCTGAAGCTGCCTCCCCCCTCCTCAGGCATCCTGCTTGAAAACTGCCTCTGCAAGTGAGTGCAGTAGCATCTGCATCAGGTCTGTATTGAACATAGCAGGCTTTTTGCTACAGTTTCAGGCACTGTCTGTGCTAGTTTGGTACACAAGGCACATGAAATCTTCATTGCTATCAGAACATAGCTGCATCTCAGGTCGAACACATTACCTGTGGGACAAGTCGGGACCTCACACACTTTGTCACGAAGGCTGACAGTTTAAGTGAGAAAAGCTAATGTCTCCGGTATCTTCCTACCTCTCCAGTTATGAAGATTGCATTTAGGAAAAAAAATTGGCTTTTCATTTCAACATGTAAAGTTACATAATGCCTGGGTTTCATAAATGAGATTTTTTAAGGATAATTCAATTTTGATATACTTGCTTTAAGTGTAAGGTCATGTCAGAAAATCTGAATCAAACCTTAATCACTGTTGAAATTTTGAGAGGTTCCTGAACTAAAGAGAGCGCTCATTTATCGTCACAGGCTAAAACTGTGAAATAAAGTCTTGATTCTCCTGGGCTTCAAGAGATCATCCCTATGTCCAGGTCTCAAGAGGGGACCTCTCCTGGAAAGCGCCTTTTCGCATTTAGAGTGTCTTGGCATAATAAGCAGCATTGTGTTCCTTTATGCCTCCATTCTTCTTTAGATTTCAAAGTAGAAATGGCCTCCTATCCACATTGCCCACGTCAGAAAACCAGGGCAGCCAGAGGGAGAAAAAAGTAGTTTGCAGATGTATAAGCAGTTGCAGACTCTGGAAATTTAAGTAAGTGGCACTTCTAGAATCTAGCTTTTGTTTTAACCGCTGTGAAAAAAAGTCCTAAAATCTTCCTAACTCCTTTATTATTTGAGTGTTTTTTTTTTTTTCCGAAACATCCATAGATCTTAGTAGTCTATTCAAAGAGAACTTGCTGACCCCAAGCAAGGGATAGCAATCACAGCCCTTGGTCCTGGTTAGCGCCTTGCAAGAATCCTGTGGATGCGCCTGCGAAGATCCCATTAAGAGAGAAGCTACAAAGAGCAAATAAGATGTGAGGCATGTCTAGCATTGGAAGCTGTCACCTGAAACCTGTCCAAAATAATCCAGTCTGAATAAATTAGGCTACAAAGAGATAGCACAAATTGCATTTCTAATGCATCCATCCCTCACCTATCCCAAAGTTTCTGGGTGTTCCAGAGAATCAGCCTGAGTGTGCAGTGATTTTTGGGCAGCGCTTCAGACTAGCCTCTGTACCAGTGTGTTATCATGGAAGGTCTGCAAGAATGAGTTCAGTGCCCAGTAGTGATGGTGCTAGGATAGCTGTAATGTCTTAAATGTTGAATATGAAGTTATATGCAGCAGGGCAAGTTTTGCTCTTATCTAACCTTCAGAACAGTCCTAATTCAGCAACAGATTTGGCCTCAGAAAACAGAAAGATGTGGATGAAATTGAAAACCAGATGAACAGCAGGTTTGAAATACCATAGCCCATAGTTCCTCCCCTTCTTTTTTTCCCCTTTCCTTTTAAAACCTGTGGGATGGGGGGAAAACATGTTCTCCCCCAAATCTTAATAAGCAACACTTACTAGCTTCAAGAAAGTTTTGTTTTCAGTTTTGAATTCTACACTCAAAATGAAACTCACGAACTGAGACTCTTGAAGGACAAAATCAAGAGTATTTCTATTACTGTAGGTCAGGGGAGTGACATTTTTTAGAATCCTGGTTTCCGAGTGATACTCATAGACACTAAACCAGAGTCCTGACATGGCAACAGAAGTCAGTCAAACGCCATTCGGACTAATGCAGCAATAATCCTAGGCTGAGATTATCTTGCGGCACAGTCCTAGAGGTACCATCAGCAATATGTCCTCACACTGGGAGGAGACTGGTGGCTCGAGATAGTATTTGGTAAACAGACCTTCTTTAAAGATGATGAGTTTATAGAAGAGTTAGAAACATGAAACCTTTGGAACCCGTTCTCATAATCAGGAGTAAAGATAATTTTATATGGCAAACCCTGGGCTGCTGTTGCCCAAGTGTTCTACTTAAATGCACATTAAATCCACGCCTAGAACAACTTTTTTTTTTTTTAATAACTGCCAAGATTATATTTGTGGTCTCCTGCTGATACCCTAGGCATTATTCAATAGACAACAGGCTTTTTTTAAAGTTACAATTGTGAATCTGCCTGTATATTTTAAGCTTATGTTCTCTTAGAAGTTATGAACTAATAAGAAGTAAACCTTTTCCAAAGCAAACCCAATAGACAGTCAAACCAAAAATCCACAGATCTGTGTAACTGTTACCGTTGTAACAGTTGATTTGGCTATAACTGTGATTTGGCTATAAAACTCTCTGGATTTTTTTGTCCCAGACTGCTACTGCAGGTATATTAATCTGTCTATAGAGCAAACAGTAGCAAAATTAGAACTAAAACCCATTGTAGGGCTCAGAATTGTAGGGCTTAGCTATCTTTTCCTTATGGTGACAAATGGAAGGTGCTGCATTGATAGATTGCAGTATTTTTCAAGTGTTTTTGATTTATTAGGTAATCTAATTTAATTCTTACCCAAAGTGTTACTTCAGTTTTCAATATAGCTTGTTTCTTACTATTCTATATTAAAAACAAAGCAAAACAAAAAAACAGCACTCTGTTCTTTCAGCTTTCCTATGTCATACTGTTCTGCTCATAAGAAGACATAAACATTCAAAATCTCTGTTTTTCAGACTCCACTTAAGGGAAAGCTTGAAATCTTTTCTGCACTCCAATGCATAAGCTGACAGAAAAGCTATCACTGAAATTATTAGGCTGAGCAAAGCAAGGTGAAATCTAATGAGCAAAGTAGCTGAAAAGCTAAAAGTAGATCTGTTGGACTGTGCTTGCAGATTAACAACAGTGAGAAGATTTAGTATACCTTAGGCATCGGAAATTCACATGCCCCTGCACAATAGTAGGCATCGAATGATTTTGGAGATATGATCCATTCATTCCAGCCAATATCAGCAAAGTCAACTTTCATATATCTTCTTGAACAAATCCTTGGCTCATTCCATTGTTTTCGCCTTGCTTTCTTCATTGTTTTCTCATCAAAATTTAGCATCTGAGATTTTGAGAGTGTTTCTGTATTTTCTTGCCCTTTTCTCCTTCGGTCTTTGCGTGAGGCTTTTGGTTTTAAGGACTTATAGGCATTCTCCCATATATCATGTTTATTGTATTTGTTGCTGTATTCTACTTCTGGCAACTCGTTGTTCTGAATGGAGCTACTCGGGTATGTGTCCCTCTTCACCCGAGTGTCATTAGAAGCATCTGGGGATAGATTTGGGTGCCCATCATTGGAAGGAAATGGGTCATACCGCTGTAGAGTGACTGCTACACTGTTTGGTTCAGAGATTGCAAGATCATTGGCATAAACCAGTATATACGGCAAGTGACTGGCAACCTCTTCAGGGAAGCCCTGGTGTTTCTCTCCAGAATCAAGCTCAGCACAGAGAATGAGCTCCCCAGCCTGTTTTGATTCTTTTATAAGGTGTGAAATGTCCTTTGCGTGCCAAGCCCCTCGTCTTTGGAGAAACACAGTGATGTTCCCTTTGACTAGTCCATAGGCAGAGTTCTGGGGAACGCTTCGGAAAATGATGTTGAGACGCAGGATCTGGGGCAGGTGATGGAGGCGGCAGGATGAGTTCTTGGACCGCTTACAAAACGCTTCCCGGTGCCGTGTGCGTTTGTCCGCGTAGAAGTGGAACGTGGCAGCAAGGATCATCTCGGAATCCTGCATTGATGTCAGGTTGAAGCAGTACACAGGCCTCTGCGCCATGAATTCTATGAGAGAGCAAGAAAAACTTGGATAAATACTTACACCCAAAGTGTTAGTTTAGCCACCTATTGCTAAATATATAAGTGGATTGACAAACTTTGCTTTTCATTTACCACCTTCAGACCAGGTAATATACTGAGCTTATCTGAGTTATTCACCTTAAAACTACATGAACGAGAAGAACATTCAGTCTTTAATAGTAGTATAACAGTAACATCAGGAGTGTCCAACACGCTGTCCACCTTGTGCATATATAAAGGATGAATCTGTGCGCAGAGATTGCAGTTTCTGGCTCGCTTTCAGTCCACACAGTCAAGAGAAGGATCTGTGGGTCTATTTCATTAATAACAAAGTCAAGTCTGGAGAGGCAGAACAACTTGCCCATGTCAGAGCTCAGAATTGTACCTCAATGTGTCCAGTCCCTTCTCAGCATATTATTCCAACTACTGGATATAGCTGCTTTTTTATTTAGTTGAACAGTTTGTCTCCAGGTTAAACCTGCCCCATCTTCAAGGGACAGGAAAAAAAATATACTAGTAACAGTTTACAACAGGCTTATTCAAATCGTAGAAAGCCCTCTTAGTAAGTTAAAATGTAAACCCAGAATCAGAAGTCCGTGCCTTCACAGTATATTTTTCACCCAAGGGTTGTTTTATTTTGTTTGGTTTATTTTAACACACACACAAACAAACAAATGTCCCCAGCTTACATAAATACTAAACTTTATTCACATCTGTGCTCCCCTCCAGGTCTGTATCATTCACTAGGAAGGATGGAGTATGCCAAAGTATAATTATCATGATGGGAAAGGAAACATTTAGACTGATCTTCTCTGTTAAGTCTGTCAGGCTGTGGAAGAGCCTCAGAGTAATCTAACTACGAGTCCAAAGTCCTTTTGAATAATGAAATGCCCCTGCTGTGAGGCAAGAGTGTCATCCAAGTGTTGTTGTCCACCCGAGAGTCACCAATTCTGTTTCACAGAACAAGTCATATTTGCAGTATTTCTTAAACATAGTTTTCCCTTTGGCACAAGTATAGATAGGATCCCTAGACAGAGCCATCATCTCTTTATTGTTGTGAGTTTTTGGCAGTGCTCGCCTTGTTCATTGAACCTCACTGAGTGTGTGTGGAGTTCAGGGTATCACATCAGCCTCAAGTGCGAACCCATATATGCTGTATGCACCGTAGTAGATGGTCCCCGGACAAAAATTCCTGCTTCAACATGACCAACATGAACCTTCTTCAACATGAAACTTCTTTTACAGCTCAGAGAGGCAAATGGAAAAAATTTTTTTAAAAAAAGATGATTTGCTGAAGAATACACAGGAAAATGGTGGCAAAACCAGCTTACTTTCAAGTTTAGTGTGGTACCTGGAAGTCATTAAAGGACTTCAGCTGGTAAGCTTACACCTTTAGTTCACACTAATGGACAAAACCTCTGGCAGCCCTTCTGGATGTACCTGGAAGCTCTCTGGCAGTCCCCACCAGCTGCGCTTCCCATGGGTTTCTTCTACATGCCCGGATGAAGCACAGAACTGCTGGCAGCCAACAACCAAAGGCAGCCCTGCTAAGTGCCATCGGGCAGAAAGTTCTTCCTTTTAAGCACAGTTTCATTTAGAATGTGGAAATTAAGGGTACCACTTCCCACTAAATGAGCAGTTTCTGTCTGCCATTTCGGATGCTTGCTGCCCGGAACCATCGTTTGGACAAATTCACAGCAGGTTAGGATGTTCATCAGTGCCAGGCCTGCACATACAGTCTGGAAGTACCAGTGTTCAAGCAGGCACTTTCTACATCACCTACCCATCCGTATTTTTTTCCTGGTGCAGTAAAGTGTAGTCACCTGCACTGCTGCAGGAACCCACATAACATTTTCTTAAGTGGCAGGGAGGAAGCAAACAGGAGCAGGATTCAATAGGAGTCTACTTGTTTTTGTCAGGGATGGAATTTCTGTCAAACAAACAAAGAAAAACTGTAGTCTTAGGCACAGATGCACCATGAAAAAAAAAATCAGAGTTTAGATTTAAGTCTTTGGAGTCTACAGATTGCACAAGAGCAAGCATTCTTAACGCTGCCGGACTATTTTCCAAAGCAAATAGAAGACTAATCTTAGTATCTCCTGTAGAACACCAGGCTGTTGTCAGAAGGCATGGTTAAAAAAAGGGAAAAGGCCCCCTGCTGCATCCCTGCAGATAGGAATGGTGAGCGTATGCACCGCTCGGTACAGGCACCAGAGGCCAGGCCTTCAGATGTGAAAAGAATTTGGAGCCATAACTGAGAGAGAAGGAATTTTAATTTACCTAAATTTGTTCTGTGTTCCAAAATGAAACGAACCCCTCAAAAGCCAAAATTCTTTGCAGGAAAGAATAGGTTCTTTGGAATCTGCAGCTGCTGGAAAGCCAGGAGCTGGAAGTATTGGCTTTTTAGAAATTGAAGAGATTAATTCTTGGTTGGAGCATCATCACATGTATCAAATTTCATCAGATCACTCAGGCCTTTGCCAACTTGTAAACTGAGAATTGTTACTTTTTTGTTTTAGGTCTACTCCAAGTTGAACAGTGTAAGCTGTACGCATTAAATATATTAATATTTTTGGTGATTGTATCTACTTATAGTCACTGTAGACACCTTGAGGTTGGGAATATGGGCAACATTTCTGAAGGATACATTTAAGAGGTGGGCAGAGAAGACAGGTGAGTGGCCAGGCTGTGCTGCTGTGAAAGCAAATTCCTCCGTTTCAGACCCCTAGATGATGACAGACAATAACTTAATGTTTCTCTTTGTTTACCAGCTGTGTCCAGAGCCAGTTAGACGTGATGATGTAAGTGCCACTTCAGTAAACTGGTGCTGTTTTCTAAAGATAAGGAATTACCAGAAAACTAGGAAGCACCCAGAAAAAGGCTATCAACTAATTTTCGTATTAGCGCGTTATCTGAGCAATAACGATCTCTCGTGAACACCTGGGGGGGGTGAGGTAGGACGAACCAATTGTAGATTTATGAACCCCTCCTCCTGAGAGTTCAGTGCTGCTAGAGAAACATGAGAGTTTTGACTTAGAACACATACAAAGTTTATACAGCACATAATATTCCACATTGACTGAGTTATTATGTAATATTTTTCCTGCATATTCAAAACTATTCATGCCATGTATGGGACATATAGATTCTGCAAGAACTACATGGCAATTACAATTAAGGAGACCTCAATAGCGCACGGCCGAAGAGCAAAATAAACTTGCACCAACAATCCGCTGTTTTGGAGCACTTGTCTTGGCAGACCTTAAAAAGCGGTGATACTCAAGTGCTCCGTAGAAATGCCTTTAACCTGTGGCTCAAAATATAAGGCCTTACAGATCTTTGGAAGGGTGTAATTATAAAGAGCTCATTGCTTGGGAAAATGAAATTATAGATGCTAGCCAGTTCTGCGTATCTCAGTAATATCAGAAGCATCATCTGTATTTTATAAGGAACAGACTTTCCACATGTTTTGCTAGAGGAACATGGTGGACTCCAAGGCAGAGAACACTAGAACTTCTTGGAGGAGATACAGAAAGCGAAACATAATGCCAGATACAAGATTACCTTACTGCCCCCCTCCTATCCTCGGTTTGTATGAATCTGAGGTTTATTTCAGGCTGTTTATCTACAGTTTGAAGAACTGCAAGGAGATAACACATTGTCCTTATAACGAGGGAACACTGCAGAAGAGCTCCTGCTTTCGTGCCATGCTGCGATGCAGAGGTGGGATGAAGGCGAGGAGGGGCACACAGTGGGGACAGGTTTTGGGCAGGCTGTGCCTTGTTTCCACTGTCTGACCCTGGAGGAGTTACTTCCAGTTTCCTATACCTTGATTTTATGAGCTGCAAGATGGACAGAATATTACTGATCTGTTGTTCAGAAGAATGTTGGTGGGCTAGATAAACTGCTCTTTAAATTTCATGCTAGTTGAGTGTTTTAAAAATATACAGCTGCTTATGTGTAAGTCATTTTTTCAGTTAATCTACTGACATTTGAAAATAAAAAAACACAAAATACAGACAATTCCTATATTTATATTAGATCATCTGGTTCAGGGCCTTGTTCAGGCAGCAGCCACTATCTGCTGGTTCACAAAAGAGCCAGAGGAGGAGGATCTCATGCCCATGGGGAATAACCTGCCCACGAGGGAGGTTCCTTCATCTCTCCTGTTGGTTCACGGGCGACTATTGAACCAAGGCACTAAGACTTACTTTCTTCCCAAGTGTCTGGATGTGCTTTAAAACTTCATAAAAACATCTAGTAATCCATTAGTCACATATCCTTTTATGGAGTATTTTTTTAAAGCCTTTTAATTTTACATTTTACATAAAGTAAAGCTAGGGTGCCCTGGAGGACACACGTTAATGTGCGATGCTTTAGTAACCATTTACTAATGAACACTGTATACTGTGTGTTTACACACAATTTTACATGGAAATGAAACTGAAAAAGCAGATTTTGAAATCATTTATCAAATAAGCTTATAAAAATGAAAGCTCATGGAAATGTAACAAAGATGATATTCTATGGACGTTGACATGAGTCTTAAGCAGCGAGTTTCTCCTGACAGCCTGTAAGAGCTAAGGAAAGGAAGGCAGTTCCCAGAGATGGAGCTTGGGGAGTTTCTGTGGCAAGGGACAGCAAGTTTCAAGAGCGTTAACCAAGAACTCGGCTATCATCCTGAGTATCAAGAGTAGATGAAGATGGGTTGTGGGGAGACTCGCCGCTCCCACTCCCTCCTGTGAGGCCAGGGCAGCGCGGGCAGGTCCCGCAGGAGCTCCCCAGCCTGAGGGACCGGAGCGCCGCGCAGCTCTCGGCGGCCCCGCAGGCGGCACTGTTGGTAGCAGCGAGTTGTGCGGGCGCGACAAGAGCGAGATGAGAGCGGCTGGGCCGGGGCAGCCGCTGGTCGGTGCTGCCCGGGGTGTCTCGGGGCGATGGCTGCGCCGAGAGGGGCTCCCGCCGCGCTCGTGCCCGCAGCAGGGGCAGGTTGCGGGGAGCGCTGCCCTGCGGCGAGGCCCCGGGAAGGGCACGAG
>VZSV01000048.1:4466292-4484144 GCA_013398735.1 Nothocercus julius | reverse complement strand
AATCCAATTTCCTGTTGAAAAGCAATTTTAAGGAAATATTTCAGCCAGCACTAGGCACCAGTCTTTAAGTTCCAGCCAGCAACCCATAGGGCTTAGCATTCGCGGTCCTTTTACTCAGCTTGTTTCCTAGGCAGCAAAGACTCTTATGGGGGTCAGTGTTGAGCACAAGTTCAGTGCCTGGCCTGATGCGCTTAACAGGCAGGACCGATACCTGCTGGGCAGGAGCCGCTGCCGTGAACAGCAGCACTTTGCAAGGGAGCCGGCGGCAAGGGGAGGTGGGCAGGGAGATTTGGTGGGGCTGCAGCCTGCTCGGATGCACCTTGCCTCAGTGGTAAGGTGGCCAGCTGGGATATGCACCTTCCCACTCCTGGTTACAAGAGGAATTCCAAGATTGTGGAAGCAAGGGTGAAAAAAAAGGCAGCAGCAGCAGCTGCGAGCCATCCATGACCACACCTGGTTTTGCAAAGATCTCCTTGCAGCTTGGGTTGGTATCTCTCCAGGATTTTCCTGCCTTCTGAGCTATGCTGCGAGTAAGCGGGGGATGTATTGGGCTCTGATCACAGGAGAGTTTCTGTGCGTGCTGAAGGGAGGGATGGAGAGATGTTGGGGTGACGGCTGCCGAGCACCGTGAGCAGCTGCCGACCAGCAGGTGGCAAGCGAGGCCCTGCAGCGCGGGCGCCCGCTGCTGCGCCTGGCACCCCGCAGCCTCGCGCCCAGCGCCTGGGCTCAGCTGAGATCCCACAGCGTTTTCCCAGCGAGTAGCTCTCCCTTAGGTAACTTCAGGGTCTTTAGGCTGCATATTCATGACTTTGGAAGACCTAGAACCACTATTGCGACGACTTCATGTGACCTCCCACGTGGGGCTGGTGGGAGGACCTGGCCCAGTGCGACATGAGCTGGGTGCTGAGAGGCCTCGCCTGAACTGTAACATCTCTGTTTGGGATCCGTGCTGCTTAATGGAGAAGTAATGGAGAACTCACCACAGGAATTATCATTAATATTTAAATGTACGTGTTATTTTTATTTCAGATTGTTGGTTTTTGGTTCTGCTGCAGGTTCAGATAACAGCTTTTTCCCTTTCTGCCCTGGGGTATAGGTTCTATGCAGTGCAAGCAGTTCACGTGCTCTTCTCAGGAGGGGCAGCACTACAGTAATGAATAAAGGCAACTATGGATGTATTAAAGCCTCACTGAAGTCAGTGGTGTCTTTCCTATTGACGTAACTGAACACTGGTTTAGGTTCAAAGTGTAATAAATACTTTGGAACTGAAGATGTTGCAGATATTTAAGCCTTAAAGCATTTTTAGCTGACTTAGAACCAAATGATGTCCTGGAGAGTTTTCATGTCTAAATTTCTATAGTACCATTAATAGAAAGGATCATAATTTATACCAGTAAAAAGAGCTGCAAATGTAAGTATGGCTAATGTGCTAGAATAGTTTTTCCTAGGGTAATTGCTAATTATGTAGGGTAATAGCTAGGGTATTTTTACTCCAGTGAAAAAATCATTAGGCTTCTGTGTTTGAACCAAAGACACTAAATTTATCTTATATCTTAAAATTCTCTTGGTCTGTATAGAATGCAGGAGTATTTATTTGCCTAGGCCTGCTTGTCATCTTTCTGGAGAACACGGCCTCTGTTTCCTTCCTCAGAGAAATGTTGTTTTATTACTCGAATACTTTGGATACCTGTTGACCTCCTTCTCTGAGTCCTGCAAATACCACAAAGTGCAGGACAGTTGAAAGCAAAGAGATGTGGATGTTTTGTCTGGTTTTCAAGATTACAAACTTTGTACTTCTGCAAGAAAAAGGCAGTTCCAGGCAAAAGGAACTGCGCTTCCAGACCCTGCTTGGGGAGCCTTTGGGAATAGGCAGGAAGGCTTTTAGGACTCCCAGATCTGTATATGGCTTTGCTCTGAACCCGTGGTAATGCCACGGTGGCTGTAGTGGTTGAAGGATGTAGTCAAGGCAAGGTCTGAGGGCAGAGGTAATACTTTGTATTGAATCAACTAAAATAGGGAGGCTCAGAGTTTATATACATTTTCCAGCTCTACTTGTTGCTCTAATGAGAGCTGTTGCTTCTGAATCCATTAAATTTATTTTCCTGTTATTTGTGCTTTGTAAGCATTTACCTACCTTGTCAGACATTTCAACAATTAAACAGGATTGATCACTCCAGCTATTGCTCTTCTTAGGTCCATATGTGTATATATATATATATATATTTAATCTATTTGTTCCTTTCCTTTTTTTTTCAGGCTTAGTACTTTTGGAGAGAGGTGCCAACATCTCTCTCCTCTTGCTGAGAAACTTCCCCATGTCCTGCCCTGAAGCCTTCAGCAGAACTGCTTGTGGGTGCTGAGCACTGGTTCTCCCTTCTCCTGTGGCTTCCCCTGTTCATCTGGGCATTTTCCCTTTGAAAAGAGTCATTCAGGTTATCAGCTCCTGTTATGTTCAGAATGAATAAAAGGGAATAGAGGAGGTGACCAGAGCTCAGAACAAAGTTTGTGTTCTGATTTTCATAAACAGAATCCCTATTTCATCCTTGTATTAAACAAGAGTCACATATTGTGCATAGACTGACTCTTCAGCTCTAGTCCACATGGGCATTTTGACTGTTGTAGAACAACACTAAGGGCATGTTTTGTGTTTTTGTGTCATCCTGAGTTTGTCGTCCAAAATGTAACGTCACTACATTAACTTTGGGGTTGCACCCAAGATGAATTTGGCCCTGTCAGTTGTTAAATTCTTGTCATGATTGATCTCAGCTAGCTTAGAAAGGGATCATGCCAGAATAGCAGCCACAAATCATCGGTTGAAATTCCACCAAAGTTCTCATTCCCTGTAAACTGAAAAATGAAGCTTTGAAATAAAAAGCTTTGTTCTTGAATCTCACACTAACTTTTCATTAATGTTATATAACTCTCAAGCTATTAGTAAGATGCCAGTTACAACAG
Organism: Nothocercus julius; assembly: GCA_013398735.1. NCBI lineage: Eukaryota > Metazoa > Chordata > Aves > Tinamiformes > Tinamidae > Nothocercus > Nothocercus julius. The sequence goes on along the minus strand of VZSV01000048.1, from coordinate 4,481,189 downwards.
AGAACAGACTGAAGTCTTTGACTGGAGAAAATAGGAACATGATTCTAAGAGAAGTATCAGACTAATTCCTGTCATCTAGCATCTTTGATTTTATAGTTGTAAATGTGAAGTTGCCCCCCACCCCTCCCGATTTTAATTACAGATGTACCACTAAATCTGTTAAGGTTGTTCTTGTCATATTTCTTTTAGATATTCAGTTATGCCCTGGATCTATAAGAATGACACAACATGAGCTCTTTCCAGCAAACCCTGTGCAGAAGGACTTTTTCTACAGAAAGGAGAAATCTTGGAGATTCCTTAAGGCTCACTTGAAATTGTTTTATATCAAATAAATTAAAAGGATTATAGACAAATATCAGAAAGGCAGAACCATGAAGCTAAAACTAGATTCTTTTTCAATATTTAGAAATACAATTGCTTGTGACTTTAATATATTTCTACTCTGCAATTTTGTTCTTCCATTACAACTTTTTCAACGTATCAGCGAGTCAGTGGAACAAAAGGAACAAACAGCAGATACTCTGCTCATTAATTGTTCAGGTTGTTCAGGTTTGGTCACTATTGGGTTAACTGGACTACTGATCAAATCTGGCATGATGATCCCTTTATCCGTATGTTAACTGCATTGTAGGTTCATGTTTTTGCCTGCTAGTGATTCCCACATCGAAGGTCTCTTCCCACTTTCTGCATCATCCCTGGTAAGCCCTACAGGTTAATAGGGGTGCTTACCTTTTTTTTTAAATCCCTAATATAAGAACCTAAGAAATTCAGGGAAAAAATCCACATTTAATGCAAGAAAAAGTTTCCTGTTAGTTTCAGTGACTGTTACTTTGAAATCACTATTTCTAGAATTGAAAGTTACATTAAAACTGCTTATATGCATGAGTAATGTTCAGTGTTTTTATAGTTCTTTTTATCCCATATTCCAAATTTTACTAGATTCAAAAGGATGCCTGTGCAATTTCAGAAATACAGAACATTTGCAGAAGCAGTGCAGAATAGCTGTGTCAATTCTTCTTGATTTCCTGTCACTGAGAAGGCTAAAAGAACATTTTTACTGAAAGACCCTGCAGCACTAGAATAGATGTGTAACTTTGTGGCTATAGCTTTTTCCAAATGTCCAAGACTAACGTGTGACAAACATTTGGGTGGGCTGGAAGCTGTCATGGGACGGGCTGAGGGAATCGATGACTTCCTGCTGCTCTTCCCGGGCCTATACACCTTCCTGTGCAGCGTTCTGCAGATGGACAAAATGGAGCTAATTCAGCCTCATATTTATAAAGGAAGGGAATGATATGTACCAGTTTGGGTAATGAACTTCATAAAGCTGTGCCCAAAGAAGTTGAGAATTTGTAAATTCAATTCATGCTTCAGAATTTATGAATATAAGAAGATGGTAGCAGTAGCAAGTGTGGACACTAAATGCCGTGCAGCCCAGTTGTGCCATACAGAATTCCCAAAGAGCCACATAAATTGCTCTGTAAACTGTAGGTGTTCAGTAAGATCTCATTCTTCTGTTGCAAAATTACTGGCTTCTTAGTTTAAGGGAGATTCCAGAAGCTGTGCGTATCAAAGCTGTTAGATCTGATTAGCTGATCTTTTAGCTGTTAGATCTGATTTCAGTTCTTCACCTGTTTTTTTCCTCGGCTGCTCTTCTTTGCGATCTGTCATCATGAGCAGCCAGCAATTCAGAGGGACGTCTTTGTTGGACAGGAGCTCCTTTAGAAGGATCCTGAAGTGAGGAATAAGTTCCCTGTGGCTTGCAAGAAAAGAAGGGATCCCCAAACCACTAAGTTAATTAGCAATTGCTATGTAAATTGAGTAATTTGCTTTAAATATTAGGTAAGTAATAGTAAATTGTGTTACTAAGTAAATTAGCAACTGCTGATTGTTAGTGAGAGTCTTATAGACACTTTCCTTCTGATCAGTATTCATTTGACTGGCAATATTTAGTTCAAAATCAATTTAATAAACATTCAACTGCAGGTCTTTGGCAGCACATCACCTTCTGGGCAGTTCGGGAAAGAAAAGTTTCTCCAAAGCAATGTGCAGCTGTGGAAAACATTCTCCGAGTAACTGAGGGCTATTGAAATCCTCACCTGTTTTTGCTGTAAATGCAAGGTTCATTTTCAAGACAGTGCATTTTTTTTGACGTTGATAAAGAGACCACTTGTATTGTTGTGTTAATTTTTATATATAAACCCCCAACAGAGGATCTCTACTCAGAGAAAACTTTCTTTTTCTAATATTCCTTCCCTTCAGGAAATAATGCATAAGCAACATCAGACATACCTGGACTCTGGTGCTCGGTAAACCATTGGATGGCATTTTGCTACCAAGCTGCTGATGGTGTGTAGCCACTAGTGCAGGTTAAACAGACACATGAGCCTTTTCCTGCTGCTTCCTTGCATCTCCCAAAGCCCCATGGCAGAATGAGGCTTGATCCAATAAGTCCTAATAAAGATGGGCAGAGACTCCCGGCTCTGGCAGGCTGAGGCTCCATGAGGCAGCTGTGAGCTGGTGGGGCAATGTGTGCCGAAATTGGAAAGAGCTGCAGCAGGCAGTAAAAGTTGCAGTCAAAGAGAGCCCTAAGCCTTTGCTGCTTTGTGTTTTCAGTGGGTCAGGCTGCTTCCATAGGAGCTGAAAGCAGCCGCGGTGCCGCCGTGTCCCAGGGCCGGGAGTCAGGGAGCTAGTAAAGCGGCCCAGCAGGGCCCTGCTAGAGCAGGGGCAGCTTTCAGCGGCCCCGTCTTTAGTGAGGAGTGTCAAGTTTTTATGATCATCGTTACATTTTTATAGTTTAATATATTTGGCTATTAAAGCATAACAAAGCACGTTAAAATCTTGCCACGGCTCATTTCCGCCCTCAGTAGCAGCTCTGTCCTATGTGCAGAGTGAGTCTCTAGGAAATACTAAATAACAAAGGGCAGCTTAATATAGTGCTTTTCATATCTTCCCTATCTGCTTTTATCATGTTGGTATCTTTCTGTGTGAATATAATCTTGATTTGGGGTGTCTCCTATTTAACTGCAAAGCTCTCAGTACAGCGACAGTTCTGGACTTCACATCCCCTGGTTAAGTCCCGAGGGAAACAAGACGGTAGGTTGTACGGAGACAGAGAACAGGGATTGTTAGAAAATGTGTTTTAAAGACACCGTGATAGAAAAAGTAACTCTCATCTGCAGAAGGATGAAGAGTTTCAGTAAAGAAATAGTAAAGGAAAGCCCGCAGTAAAGACAGGAGCTATGAAAGTCCATGTGGAGTGTGGGGCATTAAGCGATGGTGCTGGTGCTGGCATCTGCAGTTACAGGAACGTGGAGGTGGGACCAGGTTGCAGGTCAAGGGAAGCTCAGTATAGCAGCAATCCAGAATTCACTATAGCTACAGTTCGTGAGACCAACGCTAAATAATCGCTGAATATGAGACTGGGCATTGCTCCTCCTGGGGATGTTGCAGAGAACATAATAGGGCACGGAGGTTTCAAAGCTGGTAGGGACTCTACTACTGGAGCTAGGCAGAAGGACAAGCACATGAAAGAAGATGACAAAGATGAGGCAGAAGAGGGAGAACATATTTCTTAGGGTAGGCCAGAGGCAGCAGACTCTTTGGTGATTGTGGATGTAAGGTAGCATGCTTTGTGGGAACATCTCCTGGCACCTCTTTCTGCTTTTACAGAGAAAAGTTAAAGTATGACGGTTCTATGAAAAACTACTATGAGGGGATTTTAAAATCCTTGTATTTCAACAGGCAGTTCTTCATTAAATGGATGACACAGTACTCAAACTTACATGTTTTTATTTTGATACTTCAGTAGGGACTTTGCAAATTAAAAGGTTTTAAATTTTTACTAAACTTACAAGGCAACATAAATGTGGTGAAGTACCGATGTATTGTTTGTGACAAAGGGGTGTAGGTATCTTGGCTGCAGATGTATGTGTACCTAATGGCATTTTCAGAAGAACTGTGGTACTTATGTTTGGAATTCAGGAAAGGCTTGCTAGGTGCTAAACTACATTGTTTCATGCCTAAATATGATTATAATTAGATTCTTTGTGAGCTCTAGGATCAAAGTAGTTTGGAAATGTAGAGTATTTTATTATTATTTACTGCCTTCATTTAGTTAGCTCATATGTTTTATAAGATCCTGAAAGCCATTGTGGAGTTGTGGCAACATGATCCAGACCTGGGCTAAACGCACCGATGAGTGGTACATTTGGAAGGGATGTATTTACGACGGAGCATTCCAGGGATGGTCACTGGGACCCAGTCCCCAAAGATGGTCTTCTACATTCATCTTCCTGCTAACGATGTGCCTTTAATGCTACTTGTGCTCTTCACTGTTGGAACCGAAGTTCATCATGGGGTTACTTACTGTTGCCAAAGAAATGTCACTCATTCCTTCTCCTCCCAAAAGAAACCAGGATTCTAGCAAACTGTCCCAAAGGGGACTGATAAGCTGAGGGATTCTGCTACATGACCCATGTGTCGCAGGATCTTTCACAGCACAAGGGAGCTGCAGCAAATGTCACTGAAAGTGTGTTACAAATCACTGTTCACTGATCTCTCCTTTGCTGCAGTGGAAAGTGATTCTTCGTTACAGTGATGAAAGGGAAGAGAACCCTCCCAGTGACAGGGCATGTGGCCCTCCTGAGGCTGGCCCTTCTCAGGAAGACAAGCAAGCACGGGCGGCGGGGCCCAGCACGCAGAGTTGAAAAGCTTTCAGCTTTGGAAGGGGAGAGTGGGACTGGTTATGGAACAGCCTCCTAGGTCATGATCCCTCAAAGAAAGGTGTCCTTGCTCGATGGAGCTGTCTGCTTTGTTTGGCAGGAAGTAGGGATTGGTTCTGAGGTTTCCCACAGAGCAGTGAAATGGTCATCCCTAGTAGGAGGTATAACCAGCTTCATTCTGCATGTAGGTCTAGTGACAAGCTGAATAGAGATCACAACAAGGCAAAGAAAATTCTTATAAAAATCATCGTATCATCTGTTCCTTGGTTCATTCAGGACTCTTTGCTCTTCAGTTGTCTCCTGTTTTTCCCCTTTCACATTTTAAATATTTTAGGCACCGTCAATGTAAACTGTGTTTTTTCCGAGAAAGGTAGGAGGTGAATAGTTATTACATGCATGTGTGTCTTATTTTTGCAGTTGAGAGCTGTGGGAGATGAAGTGGTTTGAATGGGAGAAGTGTGAAGTTGCCCTTTCTAATGTCACCAGCAGCTGCTTTGGCAGCGCAGGCATGTCCAGGAGAAGGAGCTGAGAGAAGGACAGGTAGGAATTGAGGCAGAAGAGGTTCTTCTCAATTCCTAATTCCTCTTCTTTGCAGGCTCTTGTTCCCAACAATTAAAGGATGAGGAGCAGCTTTTAGCTCAGTGTTAGTGAGAGGTCTAGGACCTCTCTCTAATCAGTGGAAAGACAGAAACAACTCTAGAAAGCTCCTTGTTCCAGCTGTCTTGGATGTGTAGCAGTGAATGAATTATGGGTCTCTGCAGACTGAGAAGGGAGCCTTGTCCACAGGCTTCTACACAGTGGACACCGAGGGAGATGCACCACAGTCTCTTAACACAGGGAGCTAAGTTGGGAGCCTAAAACTGACTCACATGAGTATCCCAGATGGTGTGGGAAGGGCTACAGCTACCTAGTGTGTTGATGGTGATTCAGCTTCTCTTTTTCCTGCCAACTGATGGCACAGAAAGAGAAATAGAAACTAAATGTGATGAATTTCATATCCTAAAAATTCAAATGGCATCAATGAATCACGTACTGTGTTCTTTTCATGACAAGCAGTGCATCATTTGGTGTGCATTACATCTATCAACTCCCTGCACTCTATTATCACTTGCCAAGTAGCTCTCACAGTGGACACCTCTTTACTGGTTGTGTCTCCCAGGTAATATTAAGTATACACAAGATTACTGATGAGATTGCATTCATTTGTAAAATAATCCAGCAAATTACTTACACGGACAGTTTCTGTCCTTCAGCCAGGAAGTTCTGTTTGTGCTATCGAGATAAATGTAAAGTAATTTGTCATCTTTCCTGTATCAGGAACTCTTTCAACATAGACAGTATCCACATACACACATACAAAAATACTTTCATACCTGGATCATACGTTTCACATAGCAGTGTTTGTTAAGAAAAACCTCTGTGTTTCTTTTCATACTCACTTTAAAATGAGATGGAAAAATCTGCCTTTGCAAGGAATTTTCATTGGCGAAGCATATCATTTACTTTGGCTCCATAAATCAAAGTGCAGTCATGCTGCAAAATACGGGTAGCCCATTTAGGAATATTCCGTCAGGAGGTATAGAGGTACAGGATATTATACTCACAAGAAATAGCATTCCTGACTCCCGTTCATCTATATGTGATATCTTTTATTGTAATGTGTTGTAGTGTGGTGCTTTCAGTCAAGTTAGTTAATTTTGTTCCTGCAATTTAAGATGTAATGGATCACTACAGTACTTGCCCTTGGGACAAACTATTTTTTTATCCAATGTGTTGTTTTACCTTTACACCATTCTTTTAAATTTATTCTATATGAAATATTGTAGACTGTGCATTAAGAAGTTTTATTGTTCATTTTTTCAATATTTTTCTATTTTTGTAGCTTTAGTATGTAATATATACATCCCTATACCTTCTAGCTACACTTGGTTTGCAAAAAGATGCAGTTCAATAATTTGGGGTCTCACTGAAAGCTATGGAAAATCCCTGTGTTGATTTCAGTTGGCTTTCACTCACAAGGCTTCAGTTCAGCCAATTTCTTAATTACGTGCCTGATCTTTTCTAAATTTTATGGAGCTACTCAAACACAGAACAATGCGGAGCTGGGTTTTTAATTTCTAAATTTTATTAATTAAAACAGCTTTAAATTCTTTACTTCGAAATATTTGCAGTGTTTTGTGTTGGCCTTTTAAAGTTTTGTAAATAAAATGAAATTTGTTCTGATTGTCATTCAGAATGAAAACAAGTTTTAATTTTTGAAATAAATTCCATTAAAATTACAAGCAGGCATGAAAAGTTGGATCAATATTTTTTTTGCTACTTTTTTATTCACTTTTGGCCAACTGGTTGAAATAAAATAATGACAGGAAGTTATGTGGACATATGTTAAAATTTTCCTGCATTTTAAGTTGGAGTTAATCCAAATTTTTCATGCTGAACCAAACCGAATAGAAAGGTTTCCTCTTTAAAAAAACATAACATGACACAGGTAATGCCAATTTGCACACAAAAAACAGTTCTAGGATCAGAAATTACTTCAGAAATATGACTTAAGTGATCTTTCTAATGCACATATGCGTCACTATTACAGCTAATGGTGGAAATTGCAAAAATAGTTATTGGATGTTAGAATCGAGATCTAATTAAGACATAGTCAACATATTTTCATGTGTGCCTTTTGCTACTCTTACTAGAAATTCAGCTATTAGAAAGAAATCTCATAAGAAAATAGGAACTTTGTGGCAAATAATTTATACACGTTTCAAATTCAAGGTAGTGTTTCTGATTGGGGCAATTAGTTACATGATTTACATGGCATTTTTCTGATTCCAGAAATTAATATTTTGGAGCAACTGGAATATAATTAGCGTAGCATGTATTGCAGTTACCGATCTTGAATAGAAAATGAAATGTATTGTTATTAGCAATGAAAATGAAATTATATTTCATTCTGTACAGTTCTATTTCCACTATACTTCCTTGGTAAAGAAAATTGATTATTTAGTAGTAGGAAAGCGTGTTTGGCTCAGTTGTAGTGCATGAGCAGGAAGAGTTTCTAAGACATGTCCCAGAGTAAACATAAGTAATTTCCCATTGGAAAAAAGAAAAGCTGCTGGAGTGGCCTGTGTGTTCTTTCTAGGTGGCCCTGGTGCAGCTCGGGCAGGAACGCTGCCCCCGTGAAGCGTGTGCTCAGCGCGGGCGGCCTCCTGCCAGCGTAGCTGCTGGCCGCCGCCGGCTCCCTTGGCAGGTGCCATGCCCTGCGTATGGCCTCGTTCCTGCGTGAGCCGGAGGGGAAGGCCTCTGGAAAGGGCTCACTCTTACCCTGCGACTGCAGGTGGGAACGGGGAGCACCCAGCCCTGGGTCTGGCATGTCCAAAACGGACGCTGAGTTTGAAACAAGATTCTTGTTATTCAAATAGTGCTTGGGTATCAGATTAGACGGTGAAGTGTGTGAATGTATTCCGTAAAGAAATACTGCGGCCCTTGTCAAATGCCTTTAAGACCTTCTAGGAGTATTTTCATATATTTGCAACGAACAGTGTGCTGAGCTCTATGTTTACAGTCCCTGACTGCATAGATCGGTACTTGGAGGTCGTTGCCCACCTGTGTGTATGGGTTGTGCTACGGGCTGCATTTACCTGCTCTTGCTCTGCCAGTTGACTTTGCTGCTGTGACCCTGGGGCTATTCTGCTGCTGCCTGTCGTGCTCTCCTGTCTTTTCAGTGCATCTGTGAGGTGAAGCTGTGATGATGTCTCAGGATGCTTTCCTGACCGTTCTCACTCTGGTTACAGACGTGAGGCTTCCTTTTCTCTTCTGCCTTCCTCCCATCAGATAGCACATGTCAAAAATACCAGCTTCCGCAGTGAAGGAGGCAGGAGACTCCTTTACTAGCAGCCTTCCTAGAGTAGACTTGTTCTGAGTGCTGAAATAATTAGGAATCTCATCTTCAAGATGAGATTTTGTAGTTTCTCAGCAGAGATACACAGAGCCAGAATTAAGGATGAGCAGGCAAACTGAATTATACTATTTTTGAATATCTGCTGTTTGACTTTGCAACATCATTAATATTTTAAAGTAACATTTTCTGCGTAAGCTAAAATATACAGTATGCAGAAGCATGGCCATCCCCTCACACTGAGAAACACACGTATTCAGGTATGTGCAGACTACGCTATAGGCATAGATATACTTACAGAAGCGGGAGGGCTACCAGGCACACATATCTGTGCACAGAGACACAAATTCACCTATAGGAAGTTGGATGTGCATCTCTGTGACTGTGCATTGCATGAATACACACATAGATACCCACTCGCCACAGTTCCCTATATAAAGCTATACAAAGTGACGGAAAGGCGCGGAGACACCCGCGCAGCCATGGCTGCTTCAGGCTGAAAAAAAAAAAGGATGTAATAATGTGTGGGAGAACAAAACAGTAGAGTCAACCCACCAAACGTCTGGATCTAAAGTAATGCCAGAGAGTCTGGCCCAGCCAAAAGCACTGCCAGCAAGCGAGTCAGTCCCACAGCGCGAGCAGTCATCCACACATGCATGTGCTGCAGGAAAAATACCCACCACCTGCCAGCTGGCTACTGGCAACTGTGACCTGTGTGTGTGTGGTCAGTGCCTGGGTGCCAGTGCTGGAGAGGGAAAGGATGGGAGAGAAAGGAAGCAGCACTAGGAAATCAGAAACAACCGAGGTGAAATGGACTCAGTGCTCCCCGTCAGAATATTTGTTCAATGCAAACAAAAGTCTGGAATGTGAACAATTTATATTTCACACAGTGAAAGATCCTGGTCATCTGTGAAGCTTCCATGAGTTTTGAGTAGCAGGAGGTCTTGTATGTGTGAAGCTGATGGCTCCACTTAACACACATCGTAATTGCTGAACGTGCCGAACAATGAAGCAGGTGCCTAATTGGCTCCCAGCCTTTCAGTTCATGTGACGAGAAGGAATTCAGGGAAGTGCTTAGAGTGGGATGCTCAGAGCCGAGGCCCCTGCACTGTGTTCCCAGCTCCATCCTGCGCTGCTCTCTGCTCTCGGATGACTTGGGCATCTTCTTTATGCCCAGCTCTGCCATGTGGAAAATAGGGATAATGGCTCCTCCTTGCCTCTTGGTGGTGCAGGAAGATGGAAGGAATGGTTATAAACTCCCTGAAATCCATGAAAGAGACTGTAGGGGAAAGCTGAACTGCAAGGGAAATCTCATGATGGCTGAAATCAGCCATCCCAAGTCAGACACTGCCTTCCAGACTAGGTTTGAGTGAAACCAACATTTCTTAACAGTCAAGTTCCATTTTCATGCTGATTCCACATCTGTATTTCCTATATTTTGTTAAGATAGTTTTTAGTATATATAAAATATTTGTTTTCTGATACCATATTATAATTGTATGGCATCTCTACACTAAAACTTTAAAAAAAAATAATTAAAAAAAAAGAAATTGACTTTAATAATTAAATATTTTCATGCTTACTCTGAACAGCTAATAGACATTTTTGCTCTGTTTCTCTTGTATATTTTTTCAGAACACTTGTCCTTACAAGCCTAGATCCCAAAGAAAGAGCACCCAATAAGCTGGTATGTTATTCCAGTCTGAGGGCAAAGATGTTAGTGCGGATCTTATGTATTCTCATTTAAGATGGTATGAGTTTTCCAATTAACTAATGAATGCTATTCTACCTTCACTGTTAACTCATAGATTCATAAGGAATTGTTATAAATTCCCATGCTAGGAATCCTCTCTGCCATGTCAGACTACATACCTTGGCTTCTCCTCTGTCATGAGACCTGGCTTTAAGTTAGTGATTCGGGTCAGGCAAAAGAAGGATTTGAGAGAGGGTCACTTATCCATCCAGACACCCACAGGGGCTAGTGAGAGTTTGGATAGAAATTCAATCCAGGATCTAAGAAACTTTATAGAGACTTTATATGGAATTTGTAGTGAAATGTATTTTATCTTGGGTTTTTGGTCTTCAAAGGATGTTTCCTCATAATGCATGACAGCATTCCCATTTGGAAACTGCACAGAAATAATTCTTGTGTGGAGGCACTTTGGTGTGTGAATGAAGGCAATTGTGCATCTGCTTTGCCCATATTTTGAGCCTGCCCAGTCTGAGAATAAATTCAGTTCAGAAGCTGTCTGCTGAAAGGCAAGAAATATTAGCTCAGGCTCAGGGCCACGTTCATATGGCTACATGGTTTTTGTACAGAGCTGCCTACCATCTGCTTTGGGTGAAGTATAGTGGAGTAGCATCCCAACTGTCTCCACCTATTCCTCCGGACATACCCAACAGCTGGTTGGAGAGAAAAACTATAATTCACTGCTCGGTAAATTTGCTTCACCATTTTTCAGATCATTTCTGATTTGTATATTGGTAGGTTACATCTTGCCTTTACATAGGATCTTTCTTGCTAGAGTGTTGCCTCATACCTGTCATTCATGTACCTAACACTTTGCACATATAAATAAAAACTGTACAGCTGTTCAAGATTATTTCATGAAATTCATGCAGTGGGAACTGTTCTTTAGAATACATTGTTAATAGTGGAAGTTCTGTTGCATTTGGTGCTCTAACTTACGTAACCCCTTTTTCTTGCTTTTCCGCTGTTATAGAGATCCTGAGACTATGAGCTGACTAATGTAGCCAGCCACGTCCATGCCTGTTCATCCCTCATGGAGTTTGCAGGAATTCTGAAGAGGCTGTTCGACAGGCTCTCCTCTCCCCTGTGCCCCTTCTCCTTCTTCACTTGACTGGTGACCCCCCGTCTCCACTTGAACTTTGAAGGCGAGTGACCAAATTGGATCTTGCCGTATAGTCTTTCCAACACTGGACCACCCACTCACCCTGGGCCATTTAAAACAAATAGACAAAACATCTAAGTTCTTTGTTCACTCTCAACTCTGCTGATATTATTTTACAAGCATAATCTTGTTTAATACCTGATAATTAGTGGTAATAGCCCTTTTAACTTCTGCAGCTGTCAAAACCACGCATCTTTAGCAAAGGCATAAAGAATATTAGGTATGCAGGCAGTAGGCTGTCTTCCCCCTCCAGTTGGTGTCAGCTAAGAAAAACATCTCTGTGATGTAACTCACATAGCTTTGGTTCTTGTTAACTGATCAAATTCACCTTGGTGTTTTTAAATGATCTCAGCTCTAGAAGTATCAAACAAAGGCACTGGGGCGTTTTCGTAGAGGAAAGGCCACTTCTAGGCATTGTGCCTTCTCTTTTAAAGAGGACCCAGGGAGGGCAGGGGGAACTATGCAGCAGTCCCCATTAGCAAAGTGACACTAGGCCTCTGTTTTTCTGTGGTGTTTGTCATGTGCCAATACTTGGAAAGTGGGGTGCCGTAAAGATCTTGGGAACAGGGCAGCAAACCCTACAGCTGTTGGACCTTTTAAAATCCCCATTCACACACCTGCTGCTAGAGCATAATAGAGCAACAGCTGCTTCCATGTGTTCACGGTGCATCTGCAACACAACTGGATTCTCGTCGCCTCGTTGGGCAGCAATGTCGTCCATGGTTTGTACATTGGTGAGAGCGTTCAGGGGGATGGCCTGGATGCTGGTCTGGTTTGGCAGGCAGTGTATGGCACAACTTCAGCTGCATCATTTGTTCTCCGTGTGTCTGCGTAGCAGAGAGCAGCATGACACGAAAGTGTGAATTAAATGCTGCACACCTAACACTTCTTAGGGTATCTGTCAAATGTATTTCAGGGATGTGGGATAACCCCGAAGTAACTAAAGGAACCTATCTTAACAGCAGAGCAGTTACGTGATGATACGGTCCTCCTGAGACAATTTTGTGCAGGCCCAGAGAAACAAAGGTAGCGTGAGGGTAAATCCGTTTTTGTTCAGTCTGTTTTAGTCACACCATAGCTGTGGGCTTTGTGGCTTTCACCTCTCTTTGACTTGAGTGATCTCTTTCTGTTTTGCTCAGGCGATTCTTGCACAGTTTGCAGTGTCTTGTTAAATTCACCAGACTTTATGTAGTGAAAAGGGAGCTGTGTTGCAAGGGTTTCCTTGGGGAGAACGAGCGTGTATTTGCCATTAATCCATCTTGCGGACGAATCCTTGTGGGCTGGACCCCAGATAATTATTCCAACATTCCTAATGAGCACACTGCAAGTAGAGCTGGTGTTTCTCATAGTGTCACTTGTATCTGTAGTTCAGATTTGAAACTTCCTAGACAATTTCTAATGGCCCCAAACTGGAATGCCTCCATCGTTTGGCACGCACGCCAGGTAGTCATAGGAACTCCGTAGGAGCTTTTGATTGTGTCTATGTTAGAGCATTTACTCTGACTCATCAGTCCAGAAGAGAATTCAAGCAAATTAAGAGTATTTCCTGGGAAGACCATTCTGAATCCAAGAGCAGCTGGAGAAACAAATGAGTCTGTGATGTTCTGAATTCTCTGCCTGCCTAAGAGCTTCTGCCTTTTCCAGGGTCAAAGAAAGACTAACAGCCCCACATAAAACAGACGTGGATTAGATGCTGCACGTGGTGATAGCCGCCTCTGATGCAGTGTTTGGCTCCGTGTAGATGAAGTGTTACAAATGGGTATCACCGGAGTGCCCCCTTTTCCCATGCGGGTGTGCTTACATTTGTAAGGCTGCAGGCACAGCGGGCAGCAGCTCCTCATGGGTGGCCCGGCTCCCCTTGCCGGGCCCAGCCCGGCGTGCTGGTCGCTCCTGGGATCCTGCAGTGCAGGGCGCTGAAGGAGAGACCGGAATGGGGCCCGGAGAGACGCTCTCCCTGACGACTTGCTGCAGGGCAGTTGTAGAACTAGGATTGACCCTCACAGCCCGGTGTTGCCGGCTCCTTCAGTGACAGCTCCTGCCTAGGTTCACTTGAGTTGGACAAAATCTTTCAACTGAATTTTGTGCAGATCTGCATTTTGGAAAAAAAAAAAAAAAAAAGCTTTCTTCAGCTTTCTTCAGCTTCACCTCTCTGCTCATTTGTAGTGCTGCTCTCTAGCACTTAAGTAATTAATTTTTCTGTTTTCATTTCCCTAAAATGAAGTTTCCATTTCTCAGAAATAAAAATTTTGAAATAGCTCTTCATTTTGTTTTTAAATGAGGAAAAAATACTATTAATCCACAAAACTAACCACTAAATTTTGTTTTGGAGAGAAGACACCCCATTTGAACTGAAGTGGTGTTTCCTTTTAGCTTCTTAATTAGTAAAATGTTGGTTTGTGCTTGACCTAAGACTGATTTGTTCTTGATATTTCACAAAAGCAGGGAACAAAACCAACCAAAAACTGATGCAACCTTAGTTGTAACTTTGTCCTCTCCCGTGCGCCCTAGCCCATCCTTCTCCCTTTTTATTACAAATGAAAAATTTCTGCTGCTTATTAGATTTCACAATAGCCCTCAATTAGAAAAATATGTTTTCCAGGAGCGTAAAGAGAGCATGTTACATGAAATGTGAAAGCTGTTTTGAAATGTCACATTTCAAGGACTGTGATTAAGAATTTGGTTCTGACACATTAATCTTCCGGGAAGTTTCTTTTCTGTTCGGAGCCCGGAAGCTGTTATTGCGGTGCCGCGCTGGGCGCCGTGTGCGGACCTCCAAACTGACAGCGTGCTGGGAGGATTGAACTTATGAAAAATTACTCTCCTCTAATGGAAACCTTCTTAGAAAGTGATATCCGTTGATGCCAATGTAAATATTCACCTATGAGCCCAGTGTCTATGCCAGCAATAAAAAAAAAATTCCAGAAACAACATGATGCTGAAACGTGTGAAGAGCGTGGTGTGCAAGGAAAGCATGAGGGGCATGTGGCTAAGCCACAGTCAAAAGAAAGTTACACAAGAAGCTGCACAGACTTAGTAAAACGTATTTTCAAGGACTGAGCTATACTGTGTTTATTTTCGTAATGCAATAGTGCTTAGAGCATTCATCTGAAATGAGAACCTGGTATGGCTGCAAAGGATAGATCTGTTACAAGAAACAGCCTCAGCTTCTGAATTTACAATGCAGCAGCTAGACAAGCGAGCTAGGAGACTGAGGGGCTTAAAACGATGGTGCTTACAGGGATGCAGCTGCAGAACTGGAATTAAAATCTAAGGTAGAGTGCTGACCTCATTGAAATCAATACAGTTTGCTCACCTGATGATAAAGCAATAGGGTTTATCCCTGTCTTTTTTTTTTTTTTTTTTTTT